>VWZT01014485.1:532322-592265 GCA_013397055.1 Pachycephala philippinensis | reverse complement strand
AAAAAAAAAAAAAAAAAAAAAAATCATAGTTAGCTAGACAGTGAGCATCACTGTGCAATCCCCACTTCTTCTGTTTCACTTCAGCAAGAAGAGTATTACGAATACAGTCCATTGACGTTAATGAATCACAACTGTAATTGCATTAGCTGTGATGAGCTGTTCATAACTAGTTGATGCAGTATGAAAGAATTCCAAGGACATTCACCATCAGAAATAATCCATAGGAGATGCAAAACAATGGAGAGTATTGGTAAAAATACTTCTCTCAATTTGTTCTGGACCACTATGTGGTGATGAGACAAGCCCCATCAGGTACACTGAAAGCCAGAGCTTCCTCACTAACAAACCTTCCCCAGCTCCCCAAATCAAAGTATCAAAGGGTGTGGAGTTAGAAACAGCAGTGAGAAATAACTACTCCTCCCCACCACTCTGCTGGATCAGCCAGAGATCAGGAGAGGCTCAAATTTAGCAGAACATTACATAGGATGATATGAACTATGGCACCACCTAAGAGGACGTTGCACATCTCACTGCACCCCACAGAAAGCGGTGATTGCAGGATTATATTCTGAAATTGATGTGGCTCTGGAGAGTGAGGACTTCTCATTCCTGCTCGTGCATCAGCCCTCCTTGAATGGCTCTCTGGTATTCAGTGCATCCTTCAAACCAGAAGGATGATAAATGGGGATGTATATAACTAGACGGAAGAAAGCGATGGATATCACCAAAACAGGTTACCTCCCTTCAGGTCAGTTGAAATACAGCTTAAATTGTAAAAATAAAAGGTATAATTTCTAAGAGCATAACACATAGCTGTTTCTAGAAGTGAAAAATCTTTCCTACTCCACCAATCCCACTACCAAACATTTTAAACTGAAGATGTGCACCACTCATAACATTTCTCTTTTGAGGGTGATACTCTATCTAACCATGTGGTCTTGCTGTATCTGAAATACCACCATACATCCGCTCCATTTTGCCAGCTATATTTGACAAGCATTGCAGGTTTTAGTATAGTGAATATGGAACTGTGAAAAAAGGATAGCAACATTTTTAAAACTGAGAAATTGAGCATTTTCCCAGTAAAAATGCAAATTTAATTTTACATAGTACAACTTCTTAAAAATTAATATTATACATTTTTTCCCCAGCTTAAGAAGAATCAGTTTCATATTGAGGCAAGGAACAAACTTTTAAAGATCTAACCTGTAAGGGAAATTCCTGGACTTTTAAAATATGTATTTTATTAGTAAACCCACCTGCTCTTACAGTAGTACCCAAGACAAATGCAAAGAGAAGGCAATACAAGCACTCAAAAAAGGCATAAATATCATTGCAGTTTACCTTATTCTTGGCCCTCTCCTTATAAAATGAATAATCTTCACAGAGCTGGAATACAGCCACAACCAACAGGTTTTGTAATTATCAAGTGCCTCAGCTTCATTGTACAATTAATCACCTGCAAACACCATTCACTGCCTCATATACTCCTCCACTGTGAACATTATCCCATAATTAAGCAAGACAAAAGTAAACAATGTCATAATAATATAAATATAATTTCATATAGTGCAGCTTTAAAAAAAGAAAAATTACTAAAAGAAAATTCAAAATGTCATCCCACACATTGGAAGATGGCAACTGACCAAGTGAAGTATCTAGAGAAAAAGTATTCAAAGTAGAAAATGCCAACTGGCAAACTTACAGCATTCCCAGAGCAAGATGGATTACAAATTAAAAATAAATAAATAAATAATAAACACTCTGTAATATATGTCTGCTGTAGACACAGTGTTGGGCCTTTCCAAACTTAACTGATGCAGTACCTTCTCCCTGTAATTTCTTGGGTTAATGATACAGAAATGCAAGTCCTCAATCTTTGTTCATTTTGAATTTTGAGTATGCCATTACTTATTAATCCCTCTATATTTCTTTTATGAAGTGCTTCTGTTAATGATCCTATGCTATATCAGGAATGATAGCGCATCAGGAAAATGAAGACATAAAAGCATACTTAGAAAAATAGCTCAAAACTTTATAGAATTACATATCCATGTTACTGAAATGAGTGACCTCTATAAAGGAAGACAATTGTATAAAGCTATAAAGATACCCAGCTACTCTCAGCATATAATATGAATGTCCATTTTTGATCTGAGGTTTCATTACCTGAAATAGTAGAGTGACTTAGACTGCATCACTCTAGAGCTCAGTGCATTTAATGATTCCAATATTTGACTGGAAGATTTTGATGCATCTGCTAAGAACCAAAATTATACAGGAAACCAGTAGGCTGGCTGGCCATAAAGCCAACCTACAGTTAACCTTAGGATAGCCAGCTACATAGATGCCATCGGACTTTTGGCACAGAGGAATTAACAGCCAATGCCACAACTCTCATTCTTGAAGACCGAGATGTCATTTCTGCATCTTTCACCCAAGCCATCATGCAGACAGGTTAACACTACTCAATATAAAAACATGACAAGAGAACCCACACTGTCTGCCAGCCAGACATGATCTTCTGGTGCACCAAAGAGATGCTACCACAGAACACTTTGGCAAAGCTCCATCTGAAACACTTTTTAATCAGGTCACTCCTGTTGAAAAAAAAAATTAAAAAAAGAAATATCTGAACTGCGAAAGGTGCAGAGAAAGGATTTGAAGATGATCAGAAAAATGAAGAGAACATTTTTATCAGAGATTAAAAACTTGACTTGTTTAGTCCTGTGGACTGAAAGCCAAGAAAAGCCAGGATTTCTCTTCCAGCATAATCACTGGGGAGGGGAGAAGCATGATTAAGTCAAGGGACAATGAAAGCAGTGGAGTAAATAGGTGTAAACTCACCCATTAAGAAGCTTACACTGAAGATGTGAAGAGAATTTCTAAACAGGCTTAGTCTTGAGATTGATTATTATATGAAAGATATAAGATGCAAAACCAGGGACTGGAGTCAAAAGTCCTTATATTCTTATACTTTGCTGATTTTAAGTAGTTCAGATTGGGGCTTCCTTCTCTCTCTTCACTGGGTCAAGAAATGGACAGATGGGCATCCTCAGGGCTCCTGCCTCCTCTAGGCAGACTCAGCCCACCGGGCAGCCCAGGCTGCTCAAGGATCCCAGCCACCACCTGAAGCCCAGTTCCTGACTTGTGCCTTCTTGTCCAGCTCCTGAGAAACCAGGAGGGCAGCCTGCACTGCCATCAAAACCACCCAAGCATCTATCTAGGCCCTGACAAGAATTCTTGATTTTTCAATAGCTGGAAAAATGTTCAGCATCAGTGCAACACACTACAGTCTATAAGACCACCTGGAGAGCTTACACCTTGACACTTTGCTTCAGACTTGTTGCAGACGGGATGCTCCAAGACATTTTACAGATTGTATACATTTTCAAGTTTGTTTAGAACTTTTTTTCCCCAAGAGCATAAGGAATAATTAAGAAAAAAAAAAACCTGAAAATTCAGACCACAGTTCTATGATGCAGGATGAACTCTGCATCACAAGGTCAGCCCCAAACTGTCGAATGATTTGCATACTACTTTCTTTTTGAGATAAAATGGCACAGCTTGGATAATAAAACTTCATTAACTGTGTAGCTGTATGAAGTTGGGCAATACTTGTCATTCCCCTGTATACAAGACCAAGTATGTAGCAGCAGGTGCTGCAATCAGGATGTTATTTCACTGTGATTATATTTAATCTTCCAATAGAGAACAAAAGCCTATCTCATTAAAAGACAAATAGGACTAGATGACTACTTGAGGTAAAAGAAGAAACAAAATTAGAGAAAATAGAGACCCATGAGTGTTTCTGGCAAAGCACCACTGCTCTTCAAATCTCTGCTTTGTGCTGAATACTGCTTAAACAAGCCGGGGTTAATATATATTACCCTACTGTCTTCACTAGTTTGCTCAGAACCAGAGGAGTGGGGATTGCTCTGTAACAAAACTAAATCATTCCTGAGGTCGATTAGTTAGAAACCTAATAAGCCCCTAAAGGAGAAACAGTTTCCAGTCGTTATTGGAATGTCACAAGTGGTGTGGAAGAGCTAGCTGTGCCAGCAGCAATGCAAGGAAAATTACAGGAATAGCCTCTGTCGGCATTTAAAACTGCCATAGGCAAAGTATTAAACTGTGGACTGTCACATGTAGTAGAGGCAGCGACAGCAGCACAGGAAAGGTGG
The DNA here is from genome assembly GCA_013397055.1 of Pachycephala philippinensis. Classification (NCBI taxonomy): domain Eukaryota; kingdom Metazoa; phylum Chordata; class Aves; order Passeriformes; genus Pachycephala; species Pachycephala philippinensis. The sequence goes on along the minus strand of VWZT01014485.1, from coordinate 588,081 downwards.
AAAGCAGCAAGACTTTTGCCCAGCGCCTTAAGACTTCTGAGGCCACACCAGTCTAGGATATAGCCAGTCCAGGAGCTGTAGTTTCCACATTCAGCACACTGGAATAATACTTGGTTGTGAGACACTACAGAAGTAAATATTATCACTAAAAAATCTCACTGAAGAGCATTTGCACATTACAGTTGTATTATTACACTCAAATTTCTGAACAGAAAAGTATATTAATTGCTATTTAATAAACAAAACCATCCTCAGTCCTTTACCCAAGCCCCACACCACTGAACCACACTGGTCCTTTCTGCAGGAGCTGACCCACTGCCTCTGACTCCCAGAGAGCTGCTCGGGAACATGTGCCAAGCAAGGGCTGCTGAAGTGGCTGAAGAGCCATTGCATGGATGCTCTCTAATGAGAGCAGTGTGGCACGGTGCAACAGAGGAAGAACAGCTGTGACTCATTTCATAGTCTACTGAACATGAAATGAGTTTGTTTCCATCTGTGATAAACGGCGCTACTGCTTGTGATCCATATTAGGCATTGCTGCTACCATGTCTTCTAATAATGTGGTAAAAATTAAAGATTAAGCAGCAGTGAGTTCTCCAGTTTCTGCTGCATGAGACAGTGACACAGTTTTGGATGCCCTGGTCTCATTTCTAGACTCAATGATCAGAACTGCAAAAACAGAGGGAAAAGTGTTGGTCCGTTGTTTGTCAAAATGCCCCATTCACATTGACACCAAAGGCTTGTCCCCTGCTCATTGTGGATCCCTAGCTGGGACACAGTGGGAGATGTGCATTTCCAATTATTAAAAGAAGAAGTATTTTAGTAGTTACTCAGAACATGCATCACTTTTCTAGCACCAGACCATGAGACCTAACAGCCAGACATCACCCAATCCTTCTTTAAAGGGACTGTAGTAAATCTTGCAGTCCCAGCAGCCAAAACACATGAATCTCAAGTGCATTTCCAAGTCAAGCATGGTTCCCTCATTATGGTCCTTTACTCAATCCTGAGCAGGCTAAAAATGATACATCCTTACAAGTTCCCTTAGCCATGTTTCTACCACATCAACCTAGGGCAGCACCAGGTCCCACAGCAATGAACGCTGCCCAAGCCAGTATTAGTGCCACAGAGAGGGTGACCTTTCTACATTTGTGGGGTTAGAAGTCTCCATGTGGTTTATTTGAGAGTAAAAATGGCATGCAAAAGTCTAATGAATACACATTGATTTCAGCAAATATTTAATGATGTGGCATCCAAATTAATCATAAAATAATATAATGAAACTAAATATTTTGACAGTCAAAACAGTTGGATTCATTACTACTGTCACCCTTCTCACTCAATTATTATATCATTTCATGTCATGACAGTTAAAAGAAGTTTGTGTGTTAGAACAAAAACAGATAACAGCTTTTCTTTCTAATTCTGAATGGAAAAACCTGAAACATTGCGATTTCCAGTACAGTGAAAATTTCAGTTTGTGGCTACCTCAAACTGTCAAATCTTGGCAAGTCAGCAGATTATCTCTCTTCCCCTGAAGATGCATTCTGTCAGCAGAAAGTATAGGTTCTTCTAATGAAGAAATAAAGCTTCAACAGAAATTCTCAGCAAGGTTTCAGAGTTGTGTGCATTTGTGCTAGCATTGTATCAGTTGTATACTTGTTTTATTCACATTGCAACAGAAAGTCAAAGAAAGAAAAAAATTACTTTTTCTTCAGACCAGTACACTTCATGGATTTCAGAAACACAACCTATATATTTCCCACTCCTCTTTGATAAAATGCCAAAGATGTGACAGATCCAGTATAGCTATAGGAGGTTCCCAAACAGTCGTACCACAATCTACCTCGAAGTGGTACCCAAACACTGCTTCAAGAGCCTAACATCTCTTCCTGAGCTCAAGCCCAGCTAGGCACAGAGCCAGGAGCTGCTGCCGCTGACAACAGTAGCATCTTTGCAAATCTAATTCAGGAAAGCAAATTTTTTTTAGTGTAGGACTGGAAGTCACAGGCTTCTGAAGTTTAATTGCAGTCTAAAAATGATTCCCAGAGCATACTCAGGTGCATCACTGTCTTTCATCTGTCTGATACACACCCTTACTTTTCCTCACAATTTCATCTCGGTGCCTTTTTCAGCTCGGCATAAGGTAAGATTTCACGTAACCATATCCAAACACCTTGAAAATAACAAGCGTTGTGCTTCACAAGTTTTTATGAAAAGGTAAACAAACATTAGACCAAGCATTCATTCTGCTTTTGCATCACACTGCTTCTTAGGAATCAGAAGAGCTGAATTTCGTGGATTGTTGTTAAAAGTAATTTTAAAAGGAAAATCAAATTAACAAAATGTAGGGGTCAAATATTGTGGAAGTGTTTAGACATTTACAAAAACCTTTGCTCTTGAAGTCAGAAAAAAATGCAACCCAAACACCAAAACAGGGGTCTCCATGAACACTACGCCCCAACCCTAATGTAGTTTCCTGACAGAGGACAAGGACACAGCAGTGCTTGCAGAGGGGAAAAATGAAAGCCGAGGAAGACCACTTCTTTGTGGGTTAGGCTAGACCCTAACACACAGTGACAGAGTGATGAAGAATACTTTTAAATTTTTGGCATTTTACTAGGAACATTTTTACTCTGAAACTTGGTAGATACACAGGCCAAGTAAAAGCACTCAAGCTTGGATAATTGGAAGTAAGGTAAAGCCCTGTGCTTGGAAAGGATCGCCTCCCCTCAGGGAAATCCTGCCACAGCTTTGCCTATTTCAGAAGCCAAAAATTTTCTCCGGAGAAATTATTTTTATGAGCTACCAATGATTCATCCTTGGCAAAGCAATTTAACTTTAGTCAGCAAAGCTGAACTCCAGGAAGAAGAGGAAAATCACCCTGGTCTTTCTGTCATTGCAGTGGCAGAACTGAGTACCTTCTTGTTAGCAAGTCCCCTCCAGAGCATCCTTGGGTGCAAGGAACATTACAAAAACAATTTACCAAGGACACACCAACGCTGGCAGTAAGAAGCTCATTAAGGGGAGCAGCTATCGTCGTGCGACAGGTAGTCCCACCTCCAGGATTTTCTGTGGCACAAAGCTCCTACTACTCAGCTTGTCTCCAAGGGTTTAATTACCTTCTGGAAATGAAGCGTGGTAGTAACAGGAAAACTTCTGGGAAAGATTCAGTTTCATGCAAATCAGTTAAATCCTGGAGGCTTTACATGTGCTAAAAGGCTTTAAAAGACCATGTCATTTTGTCAGTGGGCTGTTTAGCAGCAGACATTTACTGTATAAAAATCATTATCTGATTTAGTCTTTTATTAGTTTTGTCACCACTCCAGAGAAATGAGATTAACTAATACCATCACAGTTGCTGTTTTAAAAATGTACAATATATGCTCAAAATTAGCAAACAGCTCCTTCATATGACCAGGTCTATTCTGGCTTTAGCAAAAATCATTAGAAGAGGTTTGAGGGTATGGTAATCATCTCATTTTTTCTTCAGCTAGAATTACTTAAATATAGAAAAGATCCTTTGCTGAGAAGGACTAACAGCAGTAAAGACAGCATGTCAAAGATAATGACTTGCACAGCTAATCCCCATGTATCACACCGCATATTTACTCCTTGATGTAATAAGATCTGTGTTTCTCTAAATAAGAATTCATCAACACTAATAACACTGGCAGAAATAGGACAGAGAATGTAAATCTTGCAAGTAGGTTTTATAAATAATATCAGTAATTTTTTTCCTTTCCATCTAGCTTCCATTCCAAAATCCATTTGTCACAATGCAATAAAACAGTAATGCTGGCAACAGGTGATGGTAAAAAACCTACCACCTTCAACTAGAAGACACATGCCTGATGCAGCTCATTAACCAGTGCAACTTCCTTTCTAATCTCAGATGTCTTGTGCAACCTCAGTATCCCTAGGTGAGGCATGGCTTTCACAAAGCCCAAACCGGATTTTCAAGCATTTTTGGTGGGTGCACAATTAGCATGTGTCTACAGAGGTGCTGATCTACAGCTTCCAGATCCCAGGTGGCTCAGCGGCAGCTCACAAGCAGCACGCATTCAGGTCAGCACAGACTAACACAGCTCACTCTCACTCTCCCCAAACTTTACACTTCCCAGGATATTCCCCTTCTGCAATCCAGTTGCGGGGGATAAATCAGAAGGCCTCATGTTTTCACTTCCAGTTGAGGAGGGATGAATCTCAAGTGTTTGGTGGTAAAATCGAGACCTACACCTTCCTTCCTCTTTCCCAGTCACCTTTGGTTGGGATTGCAAAGGCCTCTCTTCTCCTGTGGGATAGGGAAAAGAGGACGACATCCCTCTCTTGCTGTACCCTGAGGGACAAGGACAGGACAGCATGGTTGCCTCTTTCACAGAGAGTCTGGTGCAGCTCAAAAATACTTGTGTACCCATGTGTCCAGTGGCCACCTGTGCAGTATCCATGGTTAATGCCATGCAGCAACCAGGCAGTACAGAAAAGGAAGCAAGGATGTTCAGGTGGCCAAGGGCAGACGAGTTCCTGTCACAGGTTCCCCATCCTTGTTCTACAACTTCTCGTAACAGCACCAGGCTCCCATGCATGGCATGAATCACAATCCATTTGTCCTTCTCCCTAATGGAAATCACAGGCTGGTTAGGATCATACCAATAAAGGCAAAGAAACTGTTTGCAGAAGTTAAGGAGATGAGCTGGAAGACAGCTGAGCAAGTTGAAATGTTTACTAACACTAATATTTCAGCAGTCTACTAGAGGAATAGTGCAGAGCCCTGCTGCTTAGAGTAATTTGAAATAAGCTGGAAAAGTTTGAAATATAACATGAACATGAGACCATTATCAGAGCAGCACACATCTTGGAATTTGTGCTTCTCAGAAAACCTATCCTGCAGTCTCCTTTAATATAGTTATTTAATTCCTTAAACGCTGACTGATAAAGAATGACCTAATTTTCTAAGTTTTTTAGAAAACAAGAAGGACATGTTTTGAAACAGCAAGAGAATCCACACCAAAGTGATTTGTGGATATATTTTGATGTCATTCATCACGATTTTCTATAACTCTACTTTAATTTCATTGTTTAACTGCTTTAAGGGAAGGACTGCCAATCCTCTGAAAATCCACTGAATGGGTCTTCTGTAAAATACTTTTTAACTTCAGAAAAAAGATGGAGGGATTCAACCCACTCTATGTTCCACAGAAATTATATCACTAATTTACAGTCATCTACTCTTAGGATCAATGCCTACTCATCTCTTTGTCATAACATGAACCAAAAAGTAGAAATTAATCCAAATTGTCTGTGAACACCTCAGCACAAGCACTGATCAACTCCAGAAATGCTCTGTCAACTCAAAGTACCAAAGGATCTGGCCCCAAATGCTTCACTGCATGATAAGGAGTGAAAACATACCTAAGTCACATTTTCCATTTCAGAATTTTAAAAAATTAATAACTTATAGTGCTTTATGTAGTCATCCAAGGCTCCCATCCCCCAAAAAGGAAGGGAAAAGAGAGAATGATGGGTTTTTTCTATATATCATTACAGAACTGGTATATCCTGGCAAAACATCTTTCAGCATAAATTGATTTTAAACTGCAGTACTTCCAGAAGTCGACTACATTGTCTCATATCCAAAAGAAAATATAAACATTAAGAAAAAACATAGAAGATTGCTGAAGTTAAGTTAAATATTTATTTTTCTCTTTTGTCTTCAACCTTTACTTTTTATTATAACTGTTTTATTTCTATATTTAAGGGGACACAGCAAAAAAAGATATTTAAATATGAGCTTGAAATTGTATTTCAATATGTTTTATGTTTTGATGAGGCTGGAATTACCTCTTTCACTAACTCCACATCTGAGTTACTGACAGCCCATTCTCAGCATATTAATTTACTGCTAATGATGCCACAGTGGATGAGATAATTTCTAGATACTACCTAAATATTCAGCAGAACTGCTTCATTCAAAACATCAACACTTTGTTACTGTAAATTTTCTCCACCTTAAAAAAAAAAAGCAACAATCATTGGTTTACACTGAAAAACACAAAATAAAAGAACAAACTCATTCCTACCCCAGGTTTCCTCCCACCCTTGCTGCATTTAGCACAGCAATCAACAGTACACTGAAGCCTTTGTGAAGCTGTCCTTTAGGACAGCAACAGATAAAGCCATTATAAATTCTAAATATAGCATTCTAGATACAAAAAATTAAACAGTCACATAGAATTACTACTAGCATACATATTCTTACAAATCAATACTTATTTCGAACCAGAAAAATAGATGTAAAATTATATAGTTAATGAGTTTCTGGTAAGTGGGTACTTCAATCCCTATCAGGACAGCTGAAGAAAATACCTTTTGAAAGGTGAGAAAACTCAATGAAACACACTGCAGCCTGTGTTGCACTTGCTGGACGTTGCTGAGAAGAATAAACACTTGCCATTTATTACCCCACACTTACCACACATCTCTTCCACACCATGGCTAAATGGAAAGCACTCTGTTATTGTGCACTAGCTATTCTTTAGGTTCTACATTTCAAATCTGTTTAAAATGAAGTCATAGAGGTTCAGGCCTGTGCAAATATTGCAACCATTAGTTCCTGTTGATTTTTTCATCACTGTTTCCTGCATGAAAAGGGAGCTCCAGTGAAACAAAGGACCCACAAGGGATGGATTCAAGCTGAATAGTGAGGTGATTCGTGATCTTTCCAGAGTAAAAGAATAGTTTACAAGCAGAACAGAAAGACCCCAATCAACTGATACGAAATTTTCTCTTAGTAATTTCACTGCTTACACAGTATTACACGTGCCTCACTTTCATGGAAGGAACAAGGAAGACAGGTACAGAAGAACTGACAACTTGACACTGGCTGACAGAGGATGTTCACACATAAAGTTGTGGTTCAGTGATAAAACCCTGCCTGTTGCATCCCAGGCACAAGGACACGTTGCAAGGAAAGACGGGGAAAGCACGAGCTTTACGCTGGGTTACAGCGCAATGACTGAGCCAGCAACACACACGGAGCCCTGGCCCCCTGCACTCTCAACAGACATCAAATGTCTGTATCCAGCAAGGCTGCACAGCTGCTCCCCGCTCGCTAAGTATTGAATGGTGACACCCATTCCTCCACGTGAAGCATGGCGGGGAAGAGAAACTGATAAATCCTGATCTACCTCCAGAAAGGCACCCATGGCAGCATGACAGCAGCCACAAACACTTAGAGACCATGTCTGAAACTTCTGAGCTAGCCAGAGGCAAAGTCTGTGCCACACCGAGTCTGGTCCAGCTCATACAAAACGGAGAAGTTTTGGGATCTTTCTTACCCCCTGCCATGTGTTTGTCTTCTCAGCCTACTTGTGGCTTCATGAAGGCTCTGAAGCCCCTGCTCTTGGTGCAGCTCAGCAGACAGATTTGGTTATTGGGGACCAGCATGTAACCAGTTACAGCAGGCTCAACACAAACAGAAAAACAACAAAAAAAGGACTTTAAATGAGTCTGCACCAATACCTTTCAAAAAAGCTTCTTTCGTGAAGGGTTTAAAATCAATAGAACAGCACTCTTGCTGTAATTACTCACTGATAGTTCAGGACAGAAGAATTGCAATAGGATGAGAGGCAGAAGGCCAAATTCATATCTGATGTAAGCAAAAACACTGTTCAGAGTACAGCAAGAACAGTAACCTTTCCTTACATGTCAGAACCTGACCCACAGTGCTCAAAGATCACTGCTGCTGATCACTCAGATGAGACCATGGTGAGACATGGGCATCTACATTAATCAATAAAGACAAAGAAAACCTGAAATGTACCATTCATTCACTTTATGATTTAATTACTCTTTTAAAGAACAGTTGTAGCCTTAATAGGGTATTTTTGATTCATCCAAATGGTTTCTGAAGTTCTTGTATATCCTCCGTTTTTCTGATGTAACTCATTTACAGCTGAGGAAAGCCTCCGTTCACATGGCTATGACTCCTCAGAGTTAATAGCAATTCCTACCACCAACATGCAAGCTGTCAGTCAGACAGACATTTGCTATAAACATCTTCATTTCCTTTTATTTCTGCAGACACCTTTAAACAGCACCACGGCTCAATTCATAAGCCATATTAGTGCAACGTCTCTCTAGACAGTCTCGCATAAAATTAAATGCCCATTTAGCAGCTTACAAACCTTACAGCAGTTGGTTTATTTTCACTCATTATTGTAACAGAGCAATCAAGAACAACAGACTATTACTGCATCATATAACATGGCTTCTCTATCAACCCACTGGCATAAAATTAAATGGCTATCTGAAAGATGAGGTAAAACCCTTATTTCTATCTGACGGGTTTGTGACGCTACTAAGCAAATAATGGCTGCAGACAATTTCTAAAATCAGGACAGCTCAACTCACCAAGGGTTAACCTGTTCACTCACCAGGACCTAAGCTTTTCTCTTGCTTAAGGACTGTTTAATTATGTATACCAAGTGCAGCAGTTCCAGCAGGAAAGATTAAAACAGACTCTTAGCCTAACGCAAGGACATTTAACCAGAACATTGCAAGACTACAGACCTGTGTCTCCCAGGTTCATGTGGGTATCACAAGAATCAGGGCAAAAAATTCATTTTCCAATAAAATAAAAGAATAAATAAACAAACAAATCTCAAGGGTCTTAGTTAGACACAGAAGCAAGGTTTAGGAAACAGCTTTCATATGAAACTAGATTTTCTGTTCCTGACCATCTCATGAAGTGCTTAAAAAGTGCTTGGATGCTTTTGAAGTACAAAGAGGGTGTGCAGCATGTCCACCAAGTGATATTTTTCACTTGCATGGAAATAACAAGGTCCTTTAACTTAAAAATCGATTTTCACAGGGAACAAAAGCTCTCAGAACCAACCATTTAGGATGCTTCATGGCACCTCTCATTTATTCCATCAGTTTGCCCTCAATCCATAATTATTAAGAATACTTTTTGAAACACTCAACACAAACCACAAGTGATAGAGGACATCCTTATGTTACATATTTTTGTTTCTGCAATATAATCTGCATTAAGCACATTCCTTTGACCAAACCAGCTGAATCCCTGTTTACCTTGTCCAGCCTGATCAGGACTGTTTTAACATTCAAACTTTCAGAGCAGTTTGATAGTTAATATTTATGGAAGCTGGGTGAAAAGCCCTCCCCACAACCATAAAACCCAAACCCATCATCTTTAGTTAAAACAAACAAACTAAAAAGACAACAGACAACCCCATCTCTAGCAGAATGCCCAAAGCAGCTGACTCCTCCTAACAAATCCAGTAATACGCCCTGGGGTGGGGATGCACAGCAGTGGCAGGTGTGGAGCCAGTCGGCAGAAGGAAACTGCTCCTTCACCATCCCCAGCAAGGACCAAGGCCTTGTAGAGCCTCTAAAGAGTTGGAGAGGGTTACCCTGGACTCTGTATGGAGCCAACACGTTCTGGCTCACACTGCAAGCCCTGGATGATGCTAGGAAGCCAGCAATAGCGCGGCACAGCTTTTCTCCCTTGTTCTGTTCTGTATCTGACTACTGCAGCATTTTCTTTTACAAGTACTGTAGCAACAGATTTGCACCAAGATAAAACAATCATGCATATGAATTTGCAGTTCTCTGCAGAAGATACTAAAATTATTTCTGGACTGCTTTCCCATTACAGACAAAATCTGGTTAAAGAAAATGAAATTTTCTATAAATTAGTGGAAAGCAAAAATAATTTATATGGATATGGAATCAGATAATGAGAAAAAAATACAGTAACAAAAGCAAAATGTCCCTTTTACCACCTCCCAACAGAAAAGCCAAGGAACTCTCAATAATGATCTCCTTTTTTTGCACCCTTTCTACTGATCACATTAAATTTCAGAGAGAGGAAGCATCTATAATTTTATGTTACAAGCCCTTTGGAAAAATAAGATAGATTTCTCAAGCAATGGGAACTCTTGAAGTCTTTCATATCTTTTTTCTCACAAATACATGCCTTCAGGGAGCTCTTCCTGCCCCTCTTTCAAGCCCAAGCACTGACATAAAAATCAGGAACTCTGGGGCAGACAAACAGCACATTCCCAGAAGCCCAGGGTATATGAATATGGAGCTCTCTGACAAGGTCTCAGAACTTTCCAGAGCAGTTTTATTTTTATTTGCTGTAATTTAAGGTGAAACTGTTCCAACTAGAACACAAGCAGTAAGAGGAGGGTGATGTGCACTGGGCACCTGGAGCAACCTTCTCTAGGCTCTGTTAGCTCTGTACTAAAAGCTGCACTTTCCAAGCCCTGTTCACTACAGGGTTTGTATTAAAAATTAAAATAACAAAAATATAAAACGCTGCACAGAGCCAGTGTAAAAATTATGGTAATGGAGCATGTGTGCTCATTTAGTGCAACTTTTTAATAAACATTAAACAAATTTTCAAAAGCAAACTACTAGCAAAGCAGCAAAATACTTGCATAACGCTCTCCATACCACATTTTAGTCTATGCATTCTGGTCTGTTCTCTTATGAACCCCATTTTTAAGTATTCAACACGAACATGAAGCTGACCAAGCTCTTCAGTTCCCTAAACACATTAATTTCAACTTGAAACGCTGAAATGAGGTCAAGGGAAGCCAGTTGATGCAATCTTTATGGATTTCAGAAAAGTTTTTGATACTGTCTCTCCCAGCATCCGTCTGGACAAAACGTCCATCACACAGCTGGATAAACATGTCATTCAATGGGAGAGCAACTGGGGCATGGGCTGGGTGCAAAGGGTTGTAGTGAATGGGGTGACATCAGACTGGTGACCTGCCACTGGTGGGGCTCTGCAGGGCTCCATTTTAGGGTTAGTTCTCTCCAGCATCTCCATAAACAGCTTGGATGCAGCACTTGAAGGCATACTAAGTTTGCTGATGACACTAAACTGGGAGGAGCTGTTGGCTACTTTGAAAACAGAGACGTCCTGAAGAGAGACCAGGACAGAGTTCAAGAAACCTTTGGAAAATGCTCCCAGGTGCATGGTAGGATTCTCAGGGCTGTCCTGTGCAGAGCCAGCAGCTGGACTTTGATAATCCTTGTGGGTCCCTTCCAGCTCGGAATACTCTATGATTTTATGAACATCCCAGCAGGGTAGGTTGCTGGCATCTACATTCATGGGAAGCAAAAAATCAGAGTAAAAAGTTATCAAAATTACAGCCGGGCTTCATTTGTGGCTCAGGACAGACTGGAAACAACGTTACTGGGCTGCACCAGCCCCTCACAGCTGGGCACTCAATCTCACATCCTGCACAGAACGAGTCCCTACGGTAGAGTACATTCCCATCAGTGAACATGTTATCACCGTGTGCTGCTCGCTGATCCCTAGCTAGCAAATATTTAGAGAGCTCTGGGCAACCCAGTTTTCCATCAAGCAGAAAACCTGCCAAGCTTAGCCAGCACTCAGTGCTCTGTCATTAGGGGCATACCTTACTCAAGATTTAGAAATGCTAACTGCTGCAGTCCAAAGAGTAACACTACCATTTATTCTGAGTGCAGCACACTTCTGAGCAGGGTATTAAATTCCAGAAACTTTAATTTATATCTGATGTAAAAGTATCCAGCTGGGCTGTCAAAAATGCAGCTTTGTATTGTTTCCTAAGAACATAACTGTGTTACTTGCAATATAAATCCACTTCTACACTTGCTTCATATTTTTGTGCTCAGATATGTTTCTGAATTCAATAGGTGAGCTCTGCAAAGTAACTTCGTTCATGCTTATTCCTGTTCATACCTAAACATTCCCTTCTAAGGTCCTGGCTCTCACAATGATGAATCTCGTGGTGATTCAGTAAAAGAGCAAATGGTAAGACTAGTATTACATAAGAACAGTTCTCAATAGTTAATAACTCACAACAATTTATGCTTAGTCTAAGAAAAGAGCTAAGAGAACAGAAAAAAACCGAGTGAAATCACTTCCTGAAGATGTTTGAGCTGGTCAGTGGTAGAAGTGGCAACAACAGAAATTTAAGCCTGCTGCCTCTTCTTTCAGCATTCAAGTGACCATAAATAAGCACTAATGTGAGCTCTCTCTTCTTAATGCTGCCTTCCACAGCCAACATAAACCAAACCAACTTGAAAGCCTCAAGTTAAAGGACAACAGTAAGTCAAGAGTAAAGTGCATGTATATAGCAGTTGTCACTTCTCTCATTGACAACATGAGGTCCAAACCTCAGCTCATTACATCAAGGGCCACCTCCAAGCTATAAGCAGGCCCTGCTGCAGTTTCCTGACTTAGCTATCCTGGTTACAAGCAATAGTCCAGTTAAAAGGATTTAAGAAGATAATAAGCAGAGGCTGATCAGCTCCCCATGAAAGTTCAGCATTTCTAGACAAGCAGAGGAAAGACAAATTTAGATATAGGTCAGCAGGTCTTGCAACATCATAGACACTTTCTTCAACGTTTCATCACCAAAGTGACTACCAGGCCATGTTTAAAGCCTTGACTTGAAATCTTGGATTACTACATCCTTTTTTTGAACAGGAGTACTCCTAAAACATTATGAAGAAGGAAGGACGAAGACTGTGCCTGCATAAATATTTTGCAGTTCAGGGTAACATTATCATTGCAGAAGCATTCCATTTCCTGGACAAGAACAAGAAAATCAGGACATTTTATCCAAAAGTTTGGAACTCAAACATTAAAGATGGTTAATACAGCAAAATGTTTACATGCATTTTTTTCAGCCAGCTGTGGTATGCAAAAGCTGTTTTGTTTACTCAGTTATGGTAGGCAGGCAAATTGCCAAATTCAGTTTTATGCCTATCCTTTCAATCCTTCCATAAATATGGATAGGACTAAACCACATATCATTTGTTCAGATCATCATCCAGAACCACTCATCAGTGGAATTTTCACCAGCACTGAGGGGAAGCACTTTGCCACTGGCACCATTCTATTTCCTTTAACATACCTCTTGGGTTTGCAAATAATTTTTAAAAGTAATAACAACAGATAAAATTTGAACTTTCTGTTGCCACTGTGACAAAATCTTAGCCCTTTCGACCACCCATTCAGCTCCGGTTTCTATTTCTCAGAGCACTTCCATGTAGATCTACCACGACTTGAATGAAGATTTTATTATGTTTGCAGTTGCATTTATGAACCCTAGCAGTGTCTCAGAAAAAGAGGAAAAGGCATAGCATTGTTATAACACTAACAATCTACTGAGATAGATATAGATATATACATATATATATACATATATTTATATATATAGTCAAATCCTACATAGACAATGATGGGAAGGGACAAGGGCATAAAATCAGAGCTGCTTTTGTAACAAGATTAGGTTATCATATAGAAAACTGAATTATGAAACATTTTTTTTCTGCATTCATTGCTGACTTAAGAAACATAAACTATGCCTGAAAGTTTGTAGCAGTGTCTGGCTTAGCAGCAATCCCAAACCAGGCCTCTGTAACTGTGAATGATGCAATCCATCCTGACAAAGCACTGAAGCCTAGAGCCCTTCACCACTGCTTTGGGGACCACGGAGCAAGGCACACTGTGACACCTGGACATCATCTCAGAAATCTGGCTCCTAGATGTATTTCCCAGGACAGAAGCAACACTCCCTTGAACATCCTCCAGAAAAATCCATTTTTCCTTTGAGAAAAACATACATTATAAACACAATAAATTGCAGATGAACAAGAAACAAGAGCATGCAAAAAGTATATTTAACAGAGTTTTGCACTTAGCAGCACAGGTGAGTTTCTCATGACTAATCATCTTGTTACTCCTTTCATTACAGGTTTCCAATATGCATAAAATTTGAAATTAAGTAAGCTAGTCTTGTTAAAAGGATATATCATGCCACATTCAAACTAAATTTTCTGGAGAATCAACGTGAAAGAAATTGTATTTCCAAACCTCTCCGTTTGTTCACGTGAAGTAGAATTGTCAGTTCTCGAGCCTTCATGGGAAGCCTGGCCACCTTCAGGTCTCTCCACAGGGAAAAAGAGAGATATCATCCAGGAAAAAAGAGCTGCTCTTCATGTTTTTAATACAATGTTCAAGAAATAAAGATAACCATAAATATCTGATAAAATACTCCAAGACTATAAGTTTTAAGATTTCTACTGTTCACAATAACTGAAATCTTTGCAGTAACTGAAATCATGCAAGTAACTGGTAAGATGAGCTTTCAGTGATGGTATTTCTAACAAAACTTTCCTGTCTGTCTGGAGGTCAATGTGCATTTTTTTTAATCCAGAGTCAGTTAAACATGGCATGAAGGCTATGAGAACAGAGTTATCTTGATCGAAAGGCTCGAAGGTGATTGAATCCATTTGTAGTTGCTGAATTTTTCTTTTAAAGATCCTCAGACTTAAACTGCACTGGGTGGCAATTACAATTCATAGAAGTATTTGAGCACCTAATGAACACCAACAATTTCATCAACAAAACTTGAATAGTATAACTGATCCGTTCCCAATAAACACAGCTCATTTTTGTAGCCAGTTCTGAAAGAGGTTTCTTGGCCTCAGCCTCACTCAAAAAATGGGACAAAAAATCCCAAATCACCAAAACCTTCAACTAATTCAGATACGTGAGCAGCTTAGGTAAACAATGGTCTAGTACCCTTATCCAAAGGTCACTGTAAAACAATTTTGTCCAGTATATTACACAAGTCTGAGAGTTTTCAGATCTTCACATCTATGAGAGTAGGAAGAAGTACAGATGAGCTGAGTGGAACTGCTGACTAACCTCTGCCCTGTGGTAAAGCACTGCAGTCAATACTGCTTAAGAGAGCTACCCTCTGCTCCACAGAAACAAAACATGTTTAAAAATTATTAAGCAGAAGAAAGGGTGAGAGAGGTGGAGAAGGGGAGAAAGAGGAAAGAGAGAGAAAGGGAGAAAGAAGAAGTGCCTTCAAACACCAAGTTGTCCTACTTAACAAACAAATTAAGAAATTGAATAAGGACTGGTGGTTTGACTTGTAAGACGTCCCACGGCCTCAGATGCCCACTCTTCCTAAACAGCCCAGGCACATGTGGTGGGGCCTGAAGACACAGTAAGCTGGTGAATGGCAAGCTGATGAGCAACTTTACAGCTCACTACCTCTTCTCCACCAATTCCCAAGCACACTCATAGATGCTTTCAAAGTGAAGTAAACAAGCATGTTTGCAAAGGGTCTTCCTGCACTGCTCCTGGAAAGGCAGCTAAGGCTCTGTGAGCTCACACCTTACCCCACCACACTGGGCACTACCTTACCTGGGCAGGAGAGCACAAAGCACCAAGATCAACCAGCACCACAGAATACAGGAAAGAAATTCTTATATTAAAATGTGGTATCTTTTATTCTGAAAGCTTATTTGCATGGCAGAGTCATTCCTGTGAGGGACGTCATAAGAAGCTGTTTGTACTGGTCAGCTGGATACAATTGCTGCAGACCAGAAATAGCCCCTTGTGCTTCCATCTCATCTAATTCAGCTCAGGGTAGGAAGAGGTATGAAAAGGTATAAACGTGATACTCCATAGGTGTTAAGTTTCAGACATCCTGGTGGTCTCCCCTATAGGGGAACAATATCTTCATACTTTTTTAAGTAGAAAAAGCCCTCCAAATGTTCTTCATAATGATCTCAACGTATCTCCAGTACTAGCAGTATGCACTAAGTAACTAACTGAAAGAAAATGAGAAAATAATGACTTGACAAGTCAAGCTCCTTTAAGTCTTGGTAACAACTAGTGTACTTTGACTGTGCAAGAAGTCATGCCTGTATACCCCCCTTCTTCCTCACAGTTCAAGGAGAGAAAGGTTTATTACGTACCCAACCAACTCACAAATAAGAAATTGCTGCCGTGCCAAAGACAAACAATGGATACAAATGTCTATTCAAAAGCAATGGATTTCTCATGTTGTAATCAATAAACACAAATAAGCATAGAAACATCTTGTTTTGCATAGACATCCGTAAGTCTAGTTGCACTTAATGACATATACATGTCAGAGTACTGAATTAGATCAAGGGAAAAGGAAATCTAACATAAGATAGTCAGGTTTCACCTTCGGTAAGATACACATTCTTGATAGATCCACTAACAAGTGAAACACAAAAACATTTCTGAATAAACTAAGTAGTGCTAACTTTGCAGTAGTCAAAAGCATCTAAACCTGAATCTTGCTTACACAGATTTCACTGGGAAATTAGCCCACATTTGAAGCATAAGTAATAAGTAAATCTTGTAACTTACTAAGCATGACTACCCCATCCTCAGCAGGTTATGCAGAGGTCAGCAGACACCAGCAGTGCATCTTCAGCCTTACAACAAAATCATCAGTTATTTCTCTCTGAGTAGATGACAGCTTCACAACAGACATCTATCACCAAAGAAATCACCCGTAAGGTTTGACCAGCAGGCAGAGCCCGGGACTTGACATAGTGCCAATGAAGCCAACTGCTGCATCTGATAGAGAACATCAAATGTTCATGGTCATCCTACTCACAGCCTTTAAGGGAGCAGCCCATCCTCACGCTATCCTCTTGAGAAATACGTCCTTCTGGTAAACCTGCTATTGCCCACAATACTACAAACAATATCCACTGTGTTTATGTCACAAAAAACCTAAACCACTAGTACACACCTGAGGGAACCAAAACACATAGGTAAGACATGTGGTGCACCACTACCTGGTCTGTAAAACATCACTTTTTTCTTTGTAAAAGTAACTAAGATGCCTCTTCAGAAAAGTTTACTGACAACACCATTTGAAAAAAGCCACTGCCAATGCCATTGCACTTCTGTTGTGCTGATGGTTGGGTTTAGATTTGGTGCGATGCAAATGTAAAAACAGGAAAAGCCTTTCACAGAATTTCATGTATGGAAAATTCGTACTTTGAGACAGCTGCATTTCTCTTTTCATATTTCAGACATACTGTTTCTATGAAGTAGAAAGGAACATTTCAGAAGAGTCTAAGAATTACCTATTTTTAAAAAATCCAGAAATTTGATTTTTAAATGCCAATCCTTTTCATATTGACACTCTCGTTCCACACTAATTTATTTGTCTAAGAGGAGTTTATCCAATTTCCAAATGGATTATACAAAATTACAAAAAGGGAGCATAATATTTAGGTTGGGACTAATCCTAAAATAAATTCTCAGTGCTTGGATTTCTTAATATCCACATCTGTATTGTGAAGATAAGGTCCCCTTCTTTTAGCATTCTTAATACTTCGAAAAATTAAACTATTTTCTTTGGAATCATCTTCTCAGAGTTGAAAGAAAACCGATGGATGCACTTCCGTTAAATAGAGTAGATTGCAACATGTTCCATAGTTCTACACACAGAGAGTGACAGACCTCCACTTATGCATGAGCCCACATTGGATCAAAGCAAATGAGAATGGGACATTTCTGACGTAGTACCAACCAACCTTTACAGAAGTTAGAGCCATACAGACATTGTCCTTCCTAAGCAGTATACACGCCTTCCACAGCTTTACAATTCTGAAGACCACAGAAAGCATGATCCCCACCTCCATGCCGTTTAAAACCAGCAAGTAGGGAAGCTATTGGAGCCCTTATCAAGGGTATCTGCGTTTCGGATAACCACTCTGGCAGTAGCATCACGCAAACGCAATCCAAGGCACTCAACAATCACTCAGGTCCCAGGAAACACACTCAAGCCTCGCACTAAGGGTAAAACAACAAGGAAACACGTATAAAGAAAGTGGATGTTTACAGCACAGGTTAACATGAACATCAGATTTTGTACTGAGCCACAACCCTGAAACTTCTTCAGACTCTGTGTGTTCATACTGTATTTCCACTATAAGAGCTTTAATTATCATAAGTTAATCACATCCCCGAGGCATTACAACGCAACAGGCAATGGCGGATGCCTCTAATCCCTCTGGGGTGTAATTATTTCATAACCACTACATTTCAGGGTTACCTGATTGCCATTATGGAAAATTTTATACTCTCTCCTTTCTCAACCCAAGCCTTTTAAAATTAAATACATCTCTGACCTATTTTACACAATCCAAATTCTTCCCCTTAACATGCAGTGTAGGACTTTGTTCTTTTCTTCAGACAGCAGACAAAGGCTAATCTCCCTCCATCCTCTTCCCCCCATCTCCCCCCACTCTTCATGGCACATCCAGCACAGTATAAACTACTCAGAGGCAGTATTTTCGAAGGTGACAGACTGTATTTGAACAGAGATTTGTTCATTGTTTGATGTAGGAAGGATTATGATCCTCAGCTCCACAATGAGAATTCTATAAAAGACTTGTTCCTGTAAGAAACCAGGGACAAATACACGCAGAGGTGTTTTCAGCTACAGCTTATCACCTTTCTGGTGGAAGGGATTTTTCACATCATGATTCGTTCCTCTCAAGTTGTTTCCATCTAAGATAAAGCAGGATGTGGATCCACAAGAACTTTTTTTATTATTAAGCTCCCTTTGCTTTGTCCATTTTCAATCTCAAAATCCTAAAAGAAGTATCACCAAAAGAAACATAAGCAAAAGAAATTTAAGAAATTTTGCTTGCAGAACAGGCCTTTCTATTTTTAGAGACTGCCAATGGCAGATGAAAATGCCATTTTCCTCACCACGAAAACCCAGGTTGGGAGCACAAGGAACTTTAGAGAATACAAGATACATAAATGCTCCTTTCCTCTCCCAGACCCTAGCAGAGTACCCCAGCAACTTCTCAAATTATACCCAGGCCTCTGAATGGGAAAAATGAGGCCAAAGTCAAGACTTAAACCAGGGCAGTGCCATTTCTAGGTCTTTTCGGTACCCATCCATGCAGATCTGGAAGAAACTGCAAGCCAAAAAAATTGCAATGACACAGCTCCCACACTGACACAAGCAATAATTGACTAAAGCCGTAACTGGCAGTGCTCTCATGGCCTTGGTGGGGCTGAGATTAGGCAGTGTTCAGATATGAGCAGAGGAGAATGAACTACACTGTGTTTGATCTGATGATGGAAAACTTGGAACATGCTAAAAATACCATTCTTTTACTTAAAGATCTCAAAACCTGTTAAAATTTCAGGCTTTCCTCTCCACATTTAACAAGTTTGAGGTCCTTATGCATTTGTTTTGTTGAGTACACACAGAAGATAAGAGCAAAGAATAAGTAACAAAAGCAAAGGGGTGAAACAAAAGGGGGAAGTACACTTCAGACTGAGTCTGCTTGCTCAGCTAGAAACCAGGCAAGAACGTTGTTGCTCCTTGGCAGAAGCAATAGAATAATCAATATAACTGTAAAATGTCATCAGATGTCATACACCTCAGCCAAGTCCTACAGCATCCATCATTTGATTTTGCATCCTGACATCTCCCTCTCTGACTGTAAAGAAATGCTTTCCCTTGCACCACTTTTTTATTGTGTATTTTATTTGTGTTATGCAACTCAATTATTACAAATACTGTCTTTATTTGCATTTACCAATTTTAAAGCATTTATTTAGACACTGAGGAGATCTTAATTATTCAGGACCTTAAGAGTTCTGATTTTCAAAAACAACACTCAAGAGTCTCCTTTCTAAACTCAATTAGATCTCCAAGGCATCGCTTCTTTACAACACCTGGATATCTAAATAAAAACTTGGGGGCTGAGTTTTTCAGAGTGCTGTTTTAAAATTCTGGCTACAGGATAAACCTTCATCTCTTTTGCTCTACTGCTGGTCTAAGGTGACACCCAAAGAGTTTAGAATAAGCTCTGCAGTTCAGTTGCCAAGCTCCCTGCTTTCAGGATGACTGAAGCAAAATGAGAGCCAAACCGTTGCTGGGAAGGTAATTTGCCTGCACCAATCCTTCTGAGGTAAATTCAGACTCATTAGATAAAAGCAAATAAAAAACAAATTGCCTGCAGCTCATTGTTTTCTTTAAGATACTGTTCATAAATCTCCTACAGATACACTATAATAAGATTTCAGATAAATTAGGGCAGTAGAGACAAAGATGTCATTATTTTAAAAATAATGATCATATGTAATGTGGACTATAAAACAGGAATCTTTAGTAAACTCTGTTAAAGCTGGAAAGGGGATCTATCCATGACTCTCTTAAAAGTCCTTCAATTTTTTGTTCTCAAGTGATTTCTTGATGCATTTCTATAAGTATTAAAACAAAATACTGATCTCCTTGAGAATGGAAACATTTTCTTTAAGATTAATGACCAAAACAGGGAAGTGCTTGAGTTCACTGACTTGCAAGTCCGTAACAAAGTAATGTCAGTGCTGTTTCATTACTTGGATCAAGCATGGTGGGAGGGGGCCAGTTTTAGCTACTTAAACATATTCCAAGAAAACAGCAGAATTGATAGCTATCTAAAGTAAGTAACAAAAAACGTATTTCCATTTCATTAAGCAAGTGCTAATCAGAATGTCCTGATTTGGTGGGGTTGCCATTGTGCAAATCAGGGGCAGCATAACACCAACACTGCAACCCCTGAGCTACCACGTGAATCACTGCATCTGTCAGTGTCAGAGGAGAGTGATGGACTGGTAGGAAATGGAGACTAACCATCTATTGTAAAATACAAACAAACATGAAGGCAAACCTCAACAGAAGGAAAGCTCACAGATGTTTGATCAGAGGACTTTGAACTCAAACACTGGCACAGTAGAAGCTTCCACCAATGTTTTAATACGTTGAAGAAGAAGGAAAGAAAAAAACCAGAAAGTGGGTGTTGAAATTTGGCATTGTCTCCTCTTTCTGTTTGCACACCTAAAGACAGTTCAAGCCCAGTTTGAACTGTAGGAGAAACATTTATTAGTTTCTTCTAGAGCACAAGTTCTCATTTAGAATTATAAAATATATTATTTCAAATATATATATATATATATAGTATATAATTTTATGCTATTTTCCACTGAAGAGCAAGGACTCAGCAGAACATGTAAGAATATTTAAGATCTAGTGGAGTACATACACCTGCTGGCTGCTAAGCACTAGGGATGATAAAGAGGAGATAGCTGGTAGAGGGCAGCTCCACAAGCCAAAAGGCTGGTTCAGAAACAGAGTCAATTAATCCCAGTAAGACACAACTGTTTGCTCCACTGGCTTTAAACTGCAGTTCCACAAATCATAGTTATTCAAAACACAAAGATAATTAAATTTTCAGATTTCTGTTACCACTACACAGGGGACAGATGGTCAAATTAGCTATGTTTTGAATTTGTGTAGCAGAAAGAATATAAACTATTTTTAAAATCTGGATTTCAGTTTGTCTTTCATTTGATTTCTAGTTCTATAGGAACACAACAACGCTTTGTTTTGCTTTAAAATTTACATGTAGATGATAAACCATATGCACGTCTCAAGTAATAAAAAACATTACAATCCATCAGGAGGCAAATGCTACTCTCATTTTACAAGACAGTCATAATTAAAGTATTATAAGTGTCTCCCCTTGGGATGGGGCTCCTTCTCCCCAGTTTGGAACCAGGACTGAGTTCAAGTCAGGGGCCATTAGGGTAAGTGCTGTGCAGCCACAGGCAGAAAGGGCATTTGTCTTCTAAAGAATAGGCAGAAAATATGCCAGAGGGGATGCAGTAATACCAACAGACTTTTGCAGAGTTGTTCTCAGTTTTGTCTTTTTTGTTTTGTGGGTTTTCTTAATCCGTTGGAAGTTAAGGCTTTCAGCCTAAGTAAGATAGGGCAAAAAGAATTATCAGATGGAAAAGAACGAAGGGAAGTGGTCTCAGACAAGAAGCTGTAGAAGCAGAAAAATATATGCAGCAGGAACTGGGTAGCTTAGCTTTGACAGAGCAAACCAACAGATTAAGGGCTAGACTTAGTCTGCTTAGACACAAAAAGATACAAATATAGGGAGTGATGTCTTCAATTTATTAATATAGATTTACACTGGTCATTAAAAACAATGAGGGGGCTGTGCCAGGGGACAGAGCTTCTCCGGCACTGCTGCTCCTGGGCTACTCCCAAGTGCCTGCCTGCAGGGCCAGTGGAAACCAGACCTGGCACTTGGGGCAAGCTTCATTAGGGTGGGCTATTCACCTAGTCAGTTATCTGATTCTCCAAAACTTACAGCAATGTTATTACTACCTTAAGTTTATAAGATTATGTCACGTAAGTGCAGAAATGCTTTCATGCAATATGATTATGACTTTAATTCCAGGATGATGACTCTAGAGGAGCATCTTCATTTCATTTTTGATATTTTTATAGTGTCTTGGTTTTCCCTGGCATCAGAACAGAAATAAATGCCAAAGCCTTCTCAAAAACAAAACATGAGTTATCTTCTGGCAAACTGTACCCGCAAGAAGTCGTGACTGAGAGAGGATGGGAATGATACAGGAAAAGCAGTACTTTTAATAGTTTTCATTGAACGGACTGAGGCAGAGCGAAGTCAACTGAACTGAAGTAAGAAAGAAAAACAGAATCCCAGATCTGTGAAATTTCTCTCTGCTACCTACATCACAGGATATTTCTCCCTCTCTTTTCAAATATGATAAATCCTACACATATATTCATATCCTGTACTTATGCAAAACCCTATGCATATAAAATGCATGCTATACACATATATATGCACACACTTTTATGTTTTACATGCAAAATATGAATATTGCCCATATGTATACAACATTTACTAACAGAGGACATTTTCCATACTGCTTATATCTAACAGTTCAATGGTTACTACTCTTAAATTTCCTTTTCCTGGTTAACTCTCTACCTTATCAATATTCAGAAATTGCATATAAAGGACTTAGGCTTATATAATTGAAGAAAAATTTTCCCAGTCTTCTGCTGCAAAATTATGGAAAGAATTTATACTACTGCTGGACACATCTAGAAGGATTCAACAATCAAAGAAAAAATAATCTTATGATATAAAGCAAATTAGAATGATGTCATTGAATGACACCAGCAGCTGCCAACCCCTTCCCATAAGGTGAGACAGAATAGGCAAGAGGTAGTAGAAGGTGCTACAGCCTGTATTTTCTCAAGTCACTTCTGCCCATTTTCAGAAGTGTACCTAGAGAACCAGGCTGGCCAGGAGGACAGGAGGGAGGACAGGAGGGCCTTTCACCTGCTGTCCCCTCCAGAACAGGCTGCCATGGTCAGAAAACCTCCTCAGATACCACATCCTGCCCTTCTGGTAACACAGTCAGTGCAGCACTGCCCTTCTAGTGAAATTTTCTCTCCCTAGCATTCAATCCTAGCTTCCTAAACTGTAATTCCCAGCCCAAGTTCTTTGTTAGATCATCTGGCTTTACCAAGAAGTGCTTGGCTCCTTCAGCTCTGTAATTCCTCTTCAATCCTCTCCAGGCTGCTGTAGAATTTCCTCTTGCTCAACAACCTAGCTCCCACAGCGTGCCTTCATGGGACATGTGCTTTGGGCTCCTGATCATCTTGGTAGCCTGTGCTTTCAGGCACGAAGCTCTCCACTGAACCAGCTTCACCTTCCTTTCGGTGGCAGATCTCAAGTTTTAATAATCATATTGCCCTAACTTTAAAAAACACCCAAGAATATCCCAGTTCCTACCATACCCGATGTGGCCTCTTGGTAAAAACAGACTTTGACTTTTTCACTTGTTCTTTTCATTTACAGCTGCCACTCAAGAATAAATATAGCTCAGCAAACATCAAAACACACACATACAAACATACACACACATGCTTTTCTTCATCTAAAAAAAAAGTATTTCAGGCAAAATCCAGTGACTCTTTTCATTTGTAGCAGCACAAGTTCTGATCAAAAGCTTGCTGAAGGCAAGGGGAGTATATCCAATGACTCCCTGTTTATGGGTAGAGCCATTAACAATCCTAAAGAAAGCTCAATCTGAATTAACATTTTGCAAGGACAAGGCCAATTAGTAGATGGGAGAACTCCAAAGCAGGTGTGGTGTGCCTCAGAAGCTGCGCTGGTATACACTGGGTAAGGTCAAATCCCTTGCTCAGTACAGTATGAAGGCATCTCTCAGACTTTAATGTCAGCTACTGACTGAATACTTTTTTTTTAAATGATAGTAAAGGTATCAGTCCCAGCATCTGGGACAAATTCCAATTTGAGTTACTACATTCTGATCCAGCATCTTCAGACACAGAACAGTTTTTCAGCTTTTAATATTAAGCAGCTTCCAGCTCTGAGCTCTATACTTACTCAAGCAAGAGTGGCTGAATTTCAGTAGCCTATGAAATTATTATCTACAGTAAAATCTCTAGAAACATTATGGGTATTTATTTCACTTTAATTTGAACCCATGAGTTAGAAAGAAGCCCCACTCTATAGAGATACATCCAATTCAGCAAACGTAGCTTTGATTTTTTTAACATTACTACTACTAAATTACTTTTCTCAGAAATTAGAGTGGGTGGAAGCATGATATTAATTTTGTCTGAGACTAAACTACATACTGAAAGACTGGCCACTTTAATTAGTTCNAAAAAAAAAAAAAATGAGAGGAAACAAAGAATAAGCTGGAACACCACATCCCTAATTTCCTCTGCAGCTTCATATTGCAAATTTGATGTCAAAAATATTAGTTCAATCAGCCACAACAAAGCACCCAAATGTGGTTTTTGCACAAACAACCCAAATTGTAAATAAAAACATAGTAACTTAAAATGCAGGTGACAGAACAGAGATAGCAGTGTGACTAAGAGGGAGCAAAAGCACAAGTGCTATAGAAGGCAGAAGACAGTTTATTTACCCTGATCAAAATATCAAACCTTCCACCCCATTCCCAATATTAAAAAGCCACCCTTTGTCTCCAGCATCACCATGCTGTCAAACTCCTCAACTGCCCTTCAGCACATTCACTACTCAGAGACTGCAACACAAGCTTTTTC
This sequence comes from Pachycephala philippinensis, assembly GCA_013397055.1. Lineage (NCBI taxonomy): Eukaryota > Metazoa > Chordata > Aves > Passeriformes > Pachycephala > Pachycephala philippinensis. Next base: position 563,263 of record VWZT01014485.1, on the reverse strand, counting down.
CATTTATTTCTTTGAAGCTTTGCTCTGAAAGGCTCTGTTGACAGAGTCAGATTATCAGCACTACAGATGCTGTTAGTATTACTGATACTTCAGCTGTCTTGCATACAAATAAATAGTACCAGCTTTTTCTTCCCGAGGACTTCAAACATTTTCACTGCAATACAGGCACAGAGCAAACTTCTGTAAAAGCTGAAAGACCTGTGAGCTTTAAAATGGGTCCCCAGCTTCCCCACATACCACCTAGGAACCAAATCAGGCACAGATGGACACTGAGGGCAGCAACAAACATGCAGACTAAGTAGCCTCCTGGATCCTCCTATTCTTATGCCACAATTATTTATAAAGATCCTCTTGCACAGACAAGCCGGAGGAAGCAGAGAGAAAATGTGCATGTCCTAAGCTGACATTCTCTACACCATCTCAAAGCAGGAAAAGCCACTGACCTCAGTCTCCCTTCACTTGCATGTAAGGTTTCGAGACAGTAACTTTGAAGGTGCAGCTGGGAACCCCAGCACAGGCTCTAGCTGAGCTTCACACACATTTCCTTCAGCTGTCTGCCCTGGGAGAGCCCTTACTGCAGCAACAGAGTAACCATTAACTAATAGATTTGATGCTACCAAGTATTTCCCCTTTAAGAATCAGCAACTCTAGGATGCAATTTAATCAGGCCATCATCTATCCTGTAAATTCCCAAATGAAGCAAATGCAAAAAATTATTATTTTTTCTCTGTTTTAAAGACATGGGGAAAAAAAACACAATGAAAAGGTTACAAAAAGCCATTAAAGTAAGAGGTAATTGACTTTTTCATCAAATTCTTTATACATTGGACACAGACCTTGGACAACAGTATCACAAAAGCATTACCCATCTGGGATTTCCAATGCCTTTAAGAACCCTTGATTTAACAAGTTGACAATTTTGAGATATAGTTTAGAAACCACAACAACAAAACCCCCAAAAAGTCAGATGCATAAATTGAGGCCACTGTATCCCAGATGATTAAACCAGAGTGATCTAATATTCATACTTTCCCTAGAGTATGTCTCTTTGTTTTCGAGTGCCGTCTTGAGACTCCTTGGCAGAGAGGAAGACTACGGAGCATAGCCGAGCAGCTCTCTCGCCTGAACTGCTCTCAAGACAGCACTTTGATAACAGGAAGAGACAGGACTCAGGAGAACATATAAATATCTTATAAGGTGCTGGAACACTCAGTAATTAATTTTTCAGCAAGGAGAAGCTTTTATTTCAGCAATGTGTAAAAAATAAATTTCTAATTCCATACCCACTGCCAGGCTACTCATGCCCTGACCCAAACTAATAGCAGAAACAGAAGAGTCACAATTAAGAAACATGTATAAAAGAGGCCAAGAGCCCCTGCTTTTACTTAACCTAATTTCCACAGCAATATATGAGAGCTGTATTTCCACTACAGGACTCTGTGGAAATTTTTTTCTTTCTGTGTGAACTAAGAGAAAAAGAGCACTCTGGCTTTAATTAGGACAAGAAGAGGGGGGTGAAAGATCCTGAAAGCTTTACCTGCTTCAGCACAGACATGCTTTTATTGTTCTGCAGTCTGAGGTAGGTTAAACAAAGCACAAAAGCATTAGTCACACCAAATGGAAATGTCCAGCTCTGATGGGAACAATGCATTAAAAGTTACTGTGAGCCAGAGTCAACACATAATCTGATGGGAAAAAGCACGTTCCTCGACCTCTCCTCTCCTTCCTGAGCACTGATTTTGTCTGAAACTCGTCCTACACAATTTTAACCCATCTCTTCTGGCTATATTGCTCTTCCAACATGCGAGACCACTTGCGCTGTTCCAAGCTCTTTTCTGTGGTCTCGAGTAAACAATTAGTAATAGCCTAAATTAGCTCCATGACCTGCTGTGTCTGGCAAGATCTGGAGGACAGCTTCGGACATGAGCCTAAATGGTTTGCCAGTCATTTCCACTTTAAGCCAGGAAGCCACAGAGAAGAAAATCTGTTTCTTGTGATGAGTTTGGAAAAACTTCCAAGATCAAGAAGTCATTTAATTGTAATACAAATTAAAAACACATTGAGGTTCCCCAGTCTCTTGATCTTATTGGAAATAAGATAAAAAATAAGTTCCTATACCTCTCCTCTTTCATTTCACAAAACATAAAAGGTATTTGTTAAAAAGAAAAAAAAAAGTCATGGTAGAAAGGAAAAATGTCAACAGAAGTCAGGAATTGAGCTATGTACCTCATGCCACAGGATTGGGTTGAAATACCTGCCCTCACTGAGCAGGCAAAAGAATCTAAATAAATCTAAATCTAAATGTTGGGTGGGAGCATTGCAATACTTAAGCTAGTGTTGGTCTCCATTTCTGGATTTGATGAACATACCACCAAAAATCGTTACTGGTATCTTGTTCACAAGATTTCATAAACCATTTATTTACATTTTAAAAAAATTCACATCCCCAAACAAACGTACCTGGCAGCATTTAGTTCCCCTGTGAATTATAGAGCCATTTTATAATAATTCAACTATTTGTTCAGCTGTTTGCAAACTTACTGAGCTAACAATGAACAACAATCCTTATTAAACATTTCAGATGTTTCCTTCAAAGGTCTCATCCTTAGGAATCCAGGAAGATAATACTGATTTCCATTAGGTAAACATTTTCTCAGCAGTAACTCAAGTTTTGTACACTAAGCATTCCACAGACATAAAAAGACATTTCTTGGATCAGATTTCAGCACTCGCAATGAATGCTTACAATCTAAGGCAGCAATGTTCCAAGGAAAAAAACACAGCAACAAACCCCAAACTTAGTAAATGCATATGGACACAGACAGCGAGGCCACTGGATTACCAAAGACAGAATATCATAAAACAGATAAAACATTCAGTGCTCCAGGTAAACGCAGCCACATTGCCTGTCACCTTCTTGCTCATAACAGCTACAAACCGGCAGCGGAACAATCCTTTTCCAGCAATCCCAAATCACTTTGCCAGGCCTTTACCACCATACTCACCCCTTCTATTTAGCTGATGGAGGTGTTTTTCTCTGGGTTTTGTTTTGTTGTTTTGGAGGTTTTTTGTGTCTTTTTGGTTAGGTTTGGTTTTTTAACATCAAAGGCAGCTTAGTGAAGCTTTAGCTTCCTGGATGTCAACAACACAGACAACAAGGGGTTCCCTGTGCACCTCACAATCTCCTGTTTCAATCTAGGGTTGGGGTTTACCCTTTCAAGAGCTCTCCTTAAAATTGCCTGTACTGAAATTGCAAGATAACTTTAGATATGGGTATGATTTTTATCCAAAAGGCTGAGCACAAGGGGGACAAACAGAACATCTAAGAAGTTAATCTTGGTGAGATTTCTCAGGAGCCAGAGGGATTCCTTAGTGCTGAAGCGGCTGTGTTCCCTTTTAAGACACCAATTTCCATAGAATCAAACTGTCAGTTCCTGTGAATACAGAACCCAAAACCATCAGAGCCAAGACAGACAGTACTGTCTGGACATCTCAATTCTTACCACTTCAGAGTCTCCAGGATAATTTCTTTTGCAAACAAGAGGTATCTGTCTGCTACAAAATCAACCAGAGTTAATTGATTTCCAATAGACCCAGCAAAAGGAGTCTATTGTTTTCTTACTCTTTGGATCACATCTGGCTGTGAGGTGTAAGCCTAGAAGCTAAAACCATCACCTCCTCTCTCATTACAATCTCCATCTATTAACTAGTTTCCCATCCCAAGGATTTTACTTGCCCTATTCAAAATATTCTTGAAGTGGCACAGCTGTCACAGAGAAAATTGCTCAACTGCCATAATAAACATGAAAAAAATTAAGACACTATGGAGAAAATAATTAAAGTAGTGAAGCCAGTGTTTCCATTCCTGCGTGGTTTTGTAATTCATTTAGAAAGAAGCATCTGAGCTGCTTGTCCTTGAATGACCCAGGAAGCTTTCTGCAACTCGACACATTTAAATGGTTTCTCTGGTCACTGACTCTATTTCTTAGTACTTCATCTGAATGCATCAGAATCAGGGGTTTAAAGCATTGTCCACCATGGGGTATATGCCCCAGTATATGACTATGTCTCCCTTTCATTGCTCTCCCTTCGCCTGATGAACTCAGTGCTATTGAGACAACAGAGGCCTAAAGGGCACTCAGCCTGCAGCTAATTTTCACCAACTTAAAATAGCTGCACTGAGAGAATGGCCAGATTGTCAAATGAAACACTTAAGGGAGGCAAAAAAAAAAGGCAGGAAACTGCAAAATGGAGTAGGAGCATGTAGCTTCTGTGTGCCTTTGCCCAAACCTCAGAGGTGACTCAGGGCCTCATTCTACGGCCAAATGTTTCTCAAACAAATCAAGTTTATTCAATTAAAGGCAATTAATGTAATCTACAGACTACATTAATGCTTGCATGCAGCCCACAGTGGACTCAAATACTTCTAAGACTGCTGAAAAACTGCTTTAAGAACTGGGATTGTTTAGTCTGGAGAAGAGGAGGCTCGGGCAGGGGGGAACCTCATTGCTCTCTACAACTATGCAAAAGGAGGCTGTAGCCAGGTGGGAGTCAGTCTCTTCTGCCAAGTCTCAAGTGACGGGACAACATGAAATGGCCTCAAGTTATGCCAGAGGAGGTTCAGATTAGATATTTGAAAAAAATTTTCACTGAAATAGTGGTTAGGCATTGGAATAAATTGCCCAGGGAGGTGGTATAGTCACGGTCTCTGAAAGTGTTCAAGAGGGGTCTGCATAGGGCACTTGGGGATGTTGCTTAGGGGTGATTATGGTGGTGTTAGGTTGACAGCTGGACTAGATGATCTTGAAGATTTCTTCCAACCTTGATGATTCTGTAAATATCTCTTGCAATTCTAGGTCAGCAAATACTGCTTTGTAAAAAGCAATACTGAGTCTTAACACTCTCCCAATTGGTTCATCCTTCCAGGTTACTTATCCTTTCTGCCTACTTTTGGTGCATTATCCTTCAATCCTCTATTTTTTCCTTCAAATACGATCACTCACAAATGTAACACAGAAAAACAACAGTTTAGCAAAGACAAAACCAGAGCACAGGCCATCCCACAAAACTTTTAGTCCGTCACAATTTTACAGAGGTGTGGGTCAAGGACTTCCCTATGCTCCCTGAAACCCTCAGACATCTGTTGAGTGGGAAGAGAGCACCATTGGTGCTAAATACACTATGAATGACTTAAACACCATTTTCATTGTTGAAAATGGAGGTTTCATTCTTGCATGCAGAAAGGAAAACTTGTTATGGCTCAACATGTTTGAAGTGCTTTCCAGTAAAAATTACTTTTAAAAAAAACCACTACCAAAGTACATCAACTTTCCTGGTAAGAGGACCAAGGAAAAAACACTTGGGCTCCCTGTTTCCAAACAGATGCTTTCCTGTTACTAAAAAACATGTGTCTAATCACTGTTTTTCCACACATAACTTTCCAGATACAAGCCAATGGTTGGACTATCTTCGGCATACAAGCAGACAACAGTAGTGCCATTATTGTACCTCTGTTTTTCTACACATAGACAAAATATAATTCATAGAGCTCCAGTTAATTTTACTATTAAGAGCCAAGGGGGGACAGTGAAAGTGACAAGAACCCAGTGCTGCCACAGTTTTGTGATGTTTTGCGCAAGTTACCGAGTGAACTAATTCGTACATAGCTACAAGCAACATTGAACAAAATTGGGTGGATTTACTGATGGGGAAAGGCATCTAATTATAGCACCAGTGAATGAAATATTCCCTTTATTTGGGGCATCACACCAAAACAGCCCCTGCTGCCAGTCATGCCAACAAGCAGAGGAGAATTGTGCCCGCAAATAGAGGTTGTTAAACAGTCTTCACAGCCCTCCAGTTCTGGTCTCCTTGCTAAAACTTCCAACTAATGCAAGACACCAGGAAGAAAGGTGAAATAGTAAGAGAACCAACAAGGAAAATTCGTAATATGCAATGGCCACCACACCTATTTTCATCAAATGATGACATGGTAGAGAACAGAAATGACACCTCCAGCACTAAACTCTGAGAAGACTCTGGTACACAAAACCACTTCCATCTAGAGCTTAAAAACATCACAACAAAAACATTTACTTGACTTCTATCTCACAGAACCACATTTTCACAAAACTGAAGTGTGAATGAAATTGCAGCTGATGTGCTTTCTCTCAAACAAGAAATAGATCTGATTAGTTCATCAATGTGCTCCTCAATTAAATTCTCTTCCTACCTATTCCACTTATTCTACTCTCAATGAAACCATAAAAAGAAATTCATACAATATCTTGTAGTTTCTTTGTGTATATGTCACAAGTACATTACACTTTACCTTCAGAGGCCCTGAATTATTGGTCCAAAGCATAATTTCCAAACGCTTTAATGCAAAGTAATGTTAATGAGCTCCATTAATACTTAAGGAAAGCAAAGTATGGAGAGGTGACATCTGACTGAAATTAGATGTCACCTTTTGCTCCTCCTCCCCACCCCAAAAGACACGTAGCCTTTGAACGAAAATATTGAATATACTCAAGAAATAGAATGCAATTCTTCATCAAGCAAATCCGTGCACTTCAGTGTCTGGTTAACTGGTTATTTATCACTTTCTTCATTTCAGTTAACTTTGGAGAGACAAGGAAAGATAAGACCCAATACAACAGAAGCAGTGATTAAGCAAAAAGAATAAAAGTAATTGCTGCCCCTTGAACGTGGTATAACAGCTTCTCATGAAAAAAGAGAAACATGCTTCAAAATGTCTTAGGATGCAAAACTTGAGTTTTTTAAGGGAACCTCATTTGCATATTTTCATGGTCCCGCACATGTAATTCTATTTATTGAACTGAATCCTCCTACTCAAACTTATTGCAGAGCCTTTTGAAATAAGTTCAGAATCCCCTGAAGTGGTATTTTATTAATCAGGATAGAATAAGGGTTTAGTTGAAGTTCTATTACAAAACAAAAAAACCACACTTTCATGCACATTTCATCCAATTCCATCCAAACTATTTTGTCTGAATATTAAGGTTCAAGATTGCATCTGAAATAGCCAGAAGCTGCCTCCTGGAATAAGTTAGGCTGGCAGCTCCATACTGCTTCACTACTTCATTTTGGTTTGTTCCTAATAAACGAAACAAGCCCATGGCTAAAACAAAGTTTTAAGCAGAAAGAAAATGCTCATATTCAGCATTTTGCCCAAAACAACATGCAAAAGTAAATCGACAAACACAGTGCAAATACTTCAAGACCATCGCTTAAAATGCTGACAACAAATACAAAGCAAATGGCATGAGAAAAATGCTAGGGGAATAAAAGAGAACCATTCCCAAAAATGCAAGGCACTAAGTGCTACAGCTAGAATAGCACAATCTTACCCTCTAGCTGAACCTTCCCTTTTTATCTCTGTATTCTAAATTTGCACTAGTTGCTTTGCTAAAAATATACTTTGAAGTTGTCATAGCTATTGGTCCTGGCTCGTCTTTTTTCTGCCTCTGAGAACAGTTAAAGTAATAGATCACTGTAATTAGACTTCTATGGGTGCAAGAGACAGTTTGTTTCAGTCACAAACAGGAACAGAGAAATTATGAGCCAGAGAGGGAAGAGAATTAAAGAAGTTTAAATAAGGCAACTGCTAGGGGAATATGAAGAGGGAAAAAAAAAATCTATATGCTTATCTCCAAAACCTCTAAGTGCAAAGAGGTATACAATACACAAGAGCTAAGGACAGCTTTACACTTGGCCTCAGGCCATGTGTGAAATGCAAACCAGTGAATCCGTGTATGCATTGTTTGAATAGGAAGATTTAAGGCACACAGGATATATAAGAAAGGGCATCATACATACATCTATATGTAAGGTTTTAACATATCTCCTATATTGTGCACATTACGCTACACCATATAGCCAGGATAAAACAAGGGTTATTTGTTCTTTCTCATTACTTTAAAGCATGTAAGTACATGTGTGTGTCTATATACGCATGCATTTATATACCTAAAAAGACAAACAGGAAGATAGTTATTTGAGGCTTTACCTACATACCACATTACACATATTTCTGTATTTGTAACTTTACACCCTGCCTACTAATCTGAACCTTTAACCTCAAGTAAATCTTAACTATTACTGCAAGACAAATAATGGAAAGAAACAACCAAGTATCCAAAAGTCCTTCCTCCAGGTGGATGACCTCCACCTGACTCTAAAAACACATTTCTGCCACTTGTATGACAGCCTCATTTGCATCTACGCAACAATGCAAGTCAGCTTCTGAAGTCCTCCAGGAACTAACTGCTTGCAATTTTACACTAATGCCTTTGATCATTAATCATTCATATCGTCTAACTGATGCAGAAACCAAACCCACAGACCCCAGCTTTACCACAAGGCTTCCCTGACAGCTACAGTCAAGGTCAGTAGCATGAGCTTGTTCAAGGACACTGACACGTGTCAGACCTCAGCAGTACAAATTGTTTTGCTATTACATGAATAAAGGGTGTTTGAAGGTATTTCATATACATACATACATACACATATTTAGGAGGTATTTCAGGTATTATTACCTATTCAGGGTAATCTGAAGAAGGTATACATAAATCTAGAGAGACTTCTTGGCTCACTGTGTCTCCTTCTCTACTTTTGCAAAATACCATGTCATACAGGCCTCTTGAAAAACATGCCTACAGCTATCCTAAAACCATATGGCTTCCTGGGCCTCACTACTCCCTGCAGTGACTGCTCCAGAAATCCACTTTTCTAAGAATTAGAAAAACCCTAACTCCAAGACTGCTTATACGCATCATAAATTTATCAAAATTTGTGTGCACACCAGTACTAGCTTTTGCTCAGCTATATACACCACTTGTTTCTCCTCCATGCTGTGCAACCAGGACATGTTTTCTGAAGACAGGAGATGACAAAAGAGAAGATTACACCATGACCTAGAAGAGGCCATATCATTGGCCTTTTGCATAATACTGCTGACACCTGTCCCTGCCCTTGAAATATTTCTCCAAGACACTCTGGGATTACATTTGTGATTTTCATTGCCATTGCTCAATACTGGACTACGACTTCCCTATGATTTGCCACTGTAATCCAGACTGTCTTCTCTGCTGCTCCTACCTGACAGGCTTGTTGTACACAGCCATCCCCACCTCTCTCACCCACCACACAGCCTCTCTCTCTCTCTCAAACTAAATTTAATGCCCCTACTGTGATTACTATCCCCACGATTTTATTGTATGAGGTATGGAAAGGAGAATAAGTGAATGCTCCCCCTGTTATTACAGGAAATGCCAAGAGGGAATCCCCTACTTAAAAACCAGACTGCTCTGTCATAATTACAGCCACAATTTAACAAGTAGCCCATCTTGCACACAACCATTTCCCCCTCTCTATGCAACACCCTACGCAGTCGAAGTTTTTGACACAGTAATTCAGTTGAATAGAGAAATTAGCAAGGTTTCAATGGCCAGCTTCTGTTTACAAGCAAGGCACATGAGCATTTGCAGTGATAAATTAACTGAAACCTCCTTGTCAATGTGCAATGCAGAAGTGCAGAGTTAAAGTTCCCCTGCTGCCTAACCTGTGTGTCAACACATTTTGGTAACAAGACTGGGTTTAAATTTATTTTCCAGCAGTAACAACGCTAGTTTGGAGGTTATTTATCCAAAACTGTGCGTATTTCAGTTCCTGAAGTATGAATACATACTCTCAAATTCAGTCCTAGTTTAATCTTGGCTTACTGCTTTTAGTTGGAAACAGAGTTAAAAAAAAAAAAAAAATCAGGAAATGTTAAGAGTAAGATGACTTAAAATGCCATAAAGTAATTTCTAATAACAGTACAGAAAAATCCTTGGGTAAAATTTGAAGTCTGGACATCTGCAGTGTTATCAGCTCAAGCGTTATTATCATCAATTTACAGTTTTATGTTAAAGAACCAGTTACAAAACAGAAGCAACTGTGTGAAAAACTCAGATTTCATGTACAAAAATAAGATTCAGAAGGCCTTTACATACAGAGGAATCCTGAAATATTACTCAGGAGACTCAGATTAAAAAAACAGCAGAAGTATTCAACAGTTGAAAGACATTTTAGATTCTGCTGCCTCTCATAAAAACAGCATGAAACCTTGAAGGGGTTAGGAAGCCCCAAAAAAGGATGCAGACCTCTTCTTTTAATAAAAATATAAGTTGAATGCATGAAAGCCATCTCACATTGAAACACTTCAGTTTTTTCTTTCTTTACAAAAAGTCATCATTTGGACTATACCCTTGCGTGGTTCATCTGCTTTTGGTTGCTTGGACAGTGTCCTGTTGAGATGGTTTTTCACAGCACAACTTAAGAGCAATCAAATTGCAGTCCCGGTTTTCTGACTAGCTCAAAATACCAGTATTACATCTTTTAATGTGTTGTTAATTTAACAACAGTCTCTTCCCCCATGTTTCTGCTTCATGGTCCACACATTTTTTGCATGCATACACCTGTCTTCACAACTGCTTGTTCTCTCATTTCCTGCCCAATCAGCACACTCGGCCAGGTCTGACAGCAACACTCCTGCTACTTGACATGACTGGAACACTGGAATTTGCCTGGAGAAAACCTGCAAATGTAAGGCTGCCTTTTTCTTTTTTTCCCTTTTTTAAATTATTCCAATTAAGATCTTAAATCAGCATTTAAAAAGACACTACGGCTGCCAAGTACTGAAGGTAGCAAACAACTCAGATTTTTCTATAAGCATCTTGTGGCAGCTGCAAGTTTGTGTTACATTACTTAGAGCAGTAATTGCCTTTGGAAATTAGATTTTCTTGCTTGTTCAAAAGACTTACCATGAGTAACCATAAAAATTCAAAATTTAACTCTCTAAGTGCCGATGTTAGCAAGCAGATATAGAAGATGTGCGGGGCAAAAATGAAGCAGAAATGGAAATCTACCATCAGATAATTCAGATCATTTCTCTGACAATACACTTTGATATCCCTCAGAACATATATGCTCCAGTGGTTCTAAAAATCTCTAAAAAGCACAGTTTGCAAACTCTTCCCTATCATAAGAGATCTCTCTCAGGAACAAGTACACCTTGCTATCCAATTTAAATTTTAATTTCTGTGGCTTCATCCTTCTTGTTATATTCCCCAGCTAACTCCTCCTTACTGGTATTTTCAGTTCTTATTTAGTCAAGGCCTAAATATTTTGATTTTTCTTACTATGACATGACAATTTTCCACTATCCTTTTGGTCAGAAAATTTGATTTGCCAAATTATTTTGATAATAGGTAACCTAATAGGTCTGATGTCAGGAGGTGTCTGTGAACCATTTGTCTTTCGATATTGTCTGCAGAAGAGGAATTTTCAGACATGGATTATTGTAAAAATGAGCCAAAGGGCCCCTGAGACACAGTCACCAGCATTTGGAATACAGACTAATCAAGGATGGCTGGATTTCATAGGCATGTGACCAGCATTTAAAAATCAACTTATATTTTTTGTTACTGTTTGCTAGTAGTGGTTTTTCTCCTCTCACTGGTTTTTATTGCATTTTTTTCCTTCCATGCCGCAGCACCCACACAACGCTCGCAGACTGAAGTGAGGATGGGGATGTCAGTCCCTGCTCCCATGAAAAGCAGGGTAGTGCATTTCCAACAGTTGTCTTAAGCACTGTGCACCACTCTTCCAGTAGTAATCCCATCAATACACCAGCATCTGCTCCAGATGTGGCCAGACTGACTGTACTCACGAGGTACTTAAATGGCAATGCAGGATCTGCAGCACCCTTACACTGCCATCGGGTACCACTGCGCCACACAGATAAATGACAGATAAATGACAGATAAATGCCAGCACACCCTTACTGTGGCACCACCTGCAGCCCTGTGAGAGCCCAGGGCTCAGCACCGAGACACACAGAGAGATGAGAGGGTGCACAAGCCCAAGGAGTGGAATGCAGCTTGCTTAATTATAAATGTCTATCCCATGACATAGGTACCTGACAGCTAGGTACCCATGACTGTCACTGGAGACCTGGTCAACATAGCTCATGTAGTTTAGGGTACAATCCATTTTAACAAGGGTAGGGTGAGGCAAAGCAAACCCTAAATACTGCTTACAGTAACAAACACATCTGCACTACTTCATTCACACACAGGTGTCATCCAAAACAGTGGATCAACATTGAGTATTTTAGATTAAAAAAATAACACGTCTCACAAATTGGTAAATATCAAGCCCTGAAAAGTTAACACCGAAGGTGAAAGAAAATAAGACTTATCTCATTGAGACCATCTGCTATAGCAATCAAAGCAGTTAGAATCCATTTGCTTGCAGGAGTCCATAGAGAATATCATGAAGTAATTTGAGTCAAAATAAATTAGTTTATTTTGTTCTGCATGGCCAAAACCGATCCCACTTAGTTTTACCTACCTAAATAAAGAGCACAGCCTGTTCTAGGCTTTTCTCCATAAACAAAACAGAGAGAGGCTGCTCCAAAGGGACACTCAATAATACCTAAGATCTGGTTTGTCCTCTAAATGAGTCTCTCATTAGTGACTAAAAGAAAACCAGGCTACAACCAAGCTGTTGGCACATGAACGTCAAACAGACCTCAGAGACCCTCAGTAAAGAAAGTATTAACAATTTGGGGTTCTACTTGCAGGGCTTTCCTCCCTCAAAACCCACAAACATGACAGATATGATAAGCAACAAAATAGTTCACACTTACAGCAGGATTTACTGTGGTCCCACTATTGAAGCCCACCCTTAGTTATTCTTCCTAGGGGGGGGATCAAAAATTCCATCTCAGGATCCCTGCTGTGAGAAGCAAACCTTTCCTTCTACTGTGACACAATACCAACCCTGAACTATAGGATATTCTGGCAGACTGTATTCAATATTTCAGGCAGTCCAGTGCAGTGTTTTTCTCATTCATTACTGGCAATCAAGCCATTTGAAAGGAAATGAGAGAAGAAGAGCTAAACATTCATTTGGAGAGAGGAGAGATAATCAAAAGAATAATAGTCTTGTCTCAGATTTTTCATATGATTTTTCAACACTAAAGAAAATAAAATTGATGTGTAATACATCTAACTAAAATCAAACTAATACCAAAATATCAAATAATATCAAATGCTAATATTAAAACTAAAATCTAAAATAACATAAACTACATTTAGAAAGTCAATCACCAATGAAAATTTGCTCTGAAAAATAGGTAATATCAATGCTTTTTATGCATAAAGCAACAGAAACACTCAGCATAAAAACCTGATAGACGTGTTAGCTTAACATTGACAATACAGAATACACTATTACTGCACAATGCATGGGGCATGGTATTCTAGAAGACAACTATGTATTTTGACAGGTGACTGTCTTATGAAGGGCTGATAATACTGACATTAGAGGAAAACCAGAGAGGGGAGATGAATCAAATAGTATGAGTGTATTCCCCATTGATACCACAGAACTCACAAGCCCTATTCTACGTGACAAAATTGAAACACTGAAAGGCAAAGAAGTGGAGAAATCGTAAAGTAGAAATGCCATGAGATGAATCGAAAGTGAGGCATACAAATAAAACAATATTTTCAAGAACAGGTAAGTGGATACTCTGCAGAGTCACAGATGTAATGCCCTAATTCGAGATCACGCAACCAGACACTTCTTTCACACCCCATATCTACTTCAGCCTACTGGGGTGTTGGACTTCTCAGCAAACAGGTTGGAAAAAAATAATCTGACTAACCGACTAGTGCTACTTCCAAATTAGGAGCCAAAGTGTTTTCATAACACATTCTAAACAAACAAGCCTACACATTACCCAGAAATTTTTCCCATGTTAACAATTCCAGATTCCAAACCAAATACACAACAACTAACCAAAATTATGGATATCAAAAAGTAACACTTTAAACAACTCATGCTCCATACGAAACCTAAATTATTTTCTCAGCATATGAAAGTCATCAAGATTGCAGTCATGCAAGCAGAAAACATAACCATGTACCCCCAACACATTTCAGTAATCTTACTCAGGATCAAGGAAACTTGATCTTAGCTAGCACTGTAGCTCTTAAGTTAACAGAATGGTAGCTTGTTTAAGCTATGCAAGAAATTTCTGTTAGAACCATACAGCGTTTCTGCATACTACATAAGAAACATTTTGCAGGCTAAATAAAATATATTTACATTATTTCATTGAACTACAAAAATACTAAATTTCAAAAATAAAGGATAGTCCTACCCCAGAATAAAACAATGCCTTAGCAAATGGGTCAACAGACAGCTTTCCTTCATCTTCTATGCTACTTTCAAAGTACTTCAGAATAAGACATTTTATCATTGTGAAAGAATGCTCTTTAACATCACACATTGCTGTAATTTTACCTTTGTCTAATTTATTTTTCCCTAGCATTTGAGAAAATACTCTTTTTTTAATTTAAGCAAGGCAATGGGAAGTAAGAACAAGGACCTACAAAGAATCAAACTGATAATTATGCAACGAGAAACACAATATGAACATAGAAAAAAAGTACCAAAAGATTGCTGCATGGCAGCTGCTTTGTGCTTAGTATGATAAAACTTGGAAGATACGTATTTTAGGTAGCTGTGGTAAACTTGAATGATTACCTGAAGTCATATGACAAAAAAGTTACAAATTTCAAGTTATTAGCTTGTCATCAAATATTTCATACTAACAAGTTCATGTGCATCCACTGAACAGAACTCAGCTTCCAAGCTCTCAAATGCTATTGTTTGAAACACCTACTTTCCTGAAAACTCCTTCAGCTATGGATCCAAGCAGTCTGAAATATACCTTTGACTGCAAAAGGGGCACAGGATCCTTTCAGGAGATAACCACATAGAAAAGGGATTTTTGCACACAGCTCCAAATCCTTACCTTTCTGTAGACTATCATATTTGGAGAACTCTCCTCTGGGTCAGCAGTTTCTGCACTACTCGGATCAGTGGGTGCTTGGGCCATGTTTGCCTCTCGTCGCTCAGACTGCAGGGACAGGAGCAAAAGTCAGCATCACTCCAGGCTGCAATGGAGCGTGGCAAGGACATGCAACTGCCTCCCAGGCAGACAGACAAACATGGTACAGAGGCAATCACACTCCGGACTTCACCCCATGCAGGATTTTATCACACTGTGTCAGAACTGACTGGTTACAGGATAACACCCCAAGAACAAGGACCACCAAGTCGCACACAGCTGCGGTTTGGGTCAACACATACATACATTTCTCCCACAGTTCTGAACTTTTATCATAAGCCCTCATTCAATAGAAAAATATCCAATGATTACTTCACACACTTCCTTTCCTTGCTATATAGCACAAACAGCTTTGACTTTTCTAGAAGCTTTGAGGTACCCGCAAACAGAAAGCCGGGAAGGCTTGCTGTGAGGCGGAGCGAAACCCCCCGTAATCGGCGGGTGCTGTCGCCTGCAGACACTCCAAGCTGCTTCCAGCTCTCCACAACCCCAGAGCAGCAGCCAAGAACCAGGGAGGCATAGCTGCTTGCTCAGAGTAAACAGCTTCCCCTCACCTCTTCTCATGACACAGCCAGGAAGAGGCACCAGGACACAGGCACACAACCACACATAATACTCCTTATCTTCTAGAAGCACAGAACTGCTCCCTCATCTCCTCCAGGTCAAGCCAGCCTTGAGGCAACAGCATTAATAAAAAAAAAAAAAAAAAAGGACAAAAAGGGGCCTGGTGCAGGGAAGACACTTTAAGTTCTAAGTCAAATGCTATATTTTAAATTTTTCTTCCACCAGCACATTTGACAAGTTACATTTAAATTAGAGGCTGCTGTGGAGCCATGTGGTGACCTTTCCAAACCTAAGAAACATTGCCTCATACAGACATTGGCATTAAAACTGCCTGACAAGTTCAATTTCTTTAACATTGAAAGTACTGAAACATACCACCTCAACATATTTCATTAAAAACTGGAAACAAAAGAAAAATCTATGTTCACACAGGCATAACCTATGCATTAATTTCTAAAACACAGTTCACCACTAAACTGTCTCCCTTATTTAAGGAAAAAGATACTTTCCTATTCCTTCACCCATTTCCACATTGCCACAGGCAACGGAGTGCCCCAGCATATAATATACATACATAGCATACAATTATATGTATAATACAGCCCTAAGCCATTCTAGCTGTCAGTTATCAGCTCCCAAGGACAAGTCAAGAGCCTAAAATCAGACAAGCTCAGACCATCTCCCAACTCTGTCCTTTCTCAGCAGCAAAAAGGCTACTGCTGTAACACGGCACCCTTCACTAGAGCCAGAAGCAGCCGAGATGGCCCCTTTAAGAAGACATAAAAGAGACCAAGGTTAAATAATCTACATCAATCCAGAGTCATTCATTTCTTTCTTTTGTAAGGTATGCACGCACACACACACACATACACAGAGTGGGCACAAATGCATTTGTACATGCATATACCAATTTTGAAACTCAGTAATACACACAGTTCAAGATCAAGTTAAAAATATATATACAGAGAATACCCTTTAAAGGCATATTCAGACCAATTTAGACACTATTTCATATTTAAAGGACATAAATTTATTTTAACCCCTATTAAACCTCATGTCTTCCTAGAAGCCCAAACACTACACTTTTGTGCCAGGTCGTGAGCTAAAAAGGAAATGGAATAAATTCTCTAAGCAAAATTATTAGATGCAGGAGCAACTAAACAGCACAAATGATGCAGGGTAAAGCATTTTTGAATTATAGCACTTCAAATTATTTACACAAGTGTGCATTTTCACAATACTTTTGGTCATGATTTCAAGGCACTGAAGAAAGAATTAGGCTCCAGGTTATCATCACTCAATTGAATGGAGCAGGAACTGGGTTGAGATTTTATGTAACTTTCTGAAGGCAATTACAAAGCAGAGTTGAAAGCATATGTCAAGTCATACAAGTTTCAGCTTCACCTACAGTATATAAAGACCACATTCACCATTTACATTATGTGAGATTTTATATGCATGCTTTAAAAGAAAACAATTGCAACTAACTTTCATTTGAGAAATGCTCTTCAAAGAACAAAATTACAATTTCTAACAGAAAAGCACTCTGCAGCATTACTTAGCTGTGCTTCGCTCATTGCATTATTCACTTTGAACGTCCACATTTACAAATTCTGTTGTTCTTGTTATACTGTCAGCTCACTTGATCTTTTCTGGTACTTCCAGATTTTCCCCCACAGCACTTCCTGAAGCTTTTCATCTACTCCAGTGCAACAAGACAATAACATCATGTACAATATGCAGTAGTAGCTGGCATGCTGTTCGTGGTGACATTGAGGGAGTCATTAACTTTGAAGGTCTACATAAGCCTAACATGTAGATCTACATAACATCTACATAAGGTAATCAATACAAGTGAACCAATCTGTTGGTGGAAGTCAGAAATTTGCGAAAGTGATTCCCACTAGTGCCCAGCATCTCCTGCTGGATTTCAGTCAGGAGCAGCAGGAGCAGGGCCACCTTGCAGGAGTGACAGCAGGATGGGCATCTCAGAGAACAAGGCTGGAGACAAGGTAGGACTGAGGTGCACCCTGAAGCAGAGACAAGTGTGGGCATCCCCTCCACACAGCCAAGGCACTGCTGCTGCTGGGATGAACCTTCGCAGGCCAAGCCAGGGCCCTTGAGGAATTGTGAGGACTCTGACAATTGTCCAAGTTTTTTCTCTTTCTTTTATACCCTTTTTTAAAACACAGAATTCTTTCTCATTGGTATTCTACAAGGAAAAAAAAAAAAAGACTACAGATAAAATAGGACAGTGATATGACACGGGCATGTTCTTGGCTCTTCAAGGTGAAAGCACAGCAATGCTGGGTGCCATGGATTCCATTACACCTGTGCTTTTTAACATATGGGAGTTGAGTGGAGCTCAGCATCCAGTGATGCAGGACTGCTTCACAGAACCACAGAATGGTTGGTGTTGACACCACTGGAGGCCATCTGGTCCAACCTCCCTGCGCATGCAGGGTCCACTAGAGCACGTTACTCAGGATTGAGTACAGAGGGCTTTTGAGTATTTCCAGTGACAGAGACTCCACAACCTCTATGGGCAACTGTTCCAGTGTACGCTCACCCACACAAGTAAAGAAATTCTTCCTCATACTCAGGTGAAGCTTCCTGTGCATCAGTTTCTGTCCATTGCCTCTTGTCCTATTGCTTGGCACAACTGAGCAGGGCCTGGCTCCATCCTCTGACACCCTCCCTTCAGATACTTAAATACATTGATGAGGTCCCCTCTCAGCTGTCTCTTCTTCAGGCGGAAGAGGCCCAGCTCTCTCAGCCTTACCTCACAAAAGAGACACTCCATTCCCCTCTTCATCTTCGTAGCCCTTTGCTGGACTTGCTCCAGAATCTCTATGTCTCTCTAGTACAGAGGAGCCCAGAACTGGATGCAGCACTCCAGATGTGGCCTCACCAGGGCTGAGTAGAGGGGCAGGATCCCCTCCCTCAACCTGCTGCCAGTGCTCTTCCTAATGCACCCCAGACACCACTGACCTTCTTGGCCACAAGGGCTCCTGGCTCATGGACAGCTTGTTGTCCACCAGGATCCCCAGATCCTTCTCCAGAGAGCTGCTTTCCAACCTCCAACCTGTCAAGATTTTTCTGAAGAGCTGCACAGAGTTCTGGGGCTGCTCCTCCCAGCTTGGTGTCATCAGCAAACTTGCTGAAGAGGCATCTGTCCCTTCATCCAAGTCACTGACGAATAAGTTCAACAATACTGGACCCACTACTGAACCCTGGGGGACACTACTAGCGACAGGGCTCCCACCACACCCTGTGCCACTGATCACAATCCCCTGAGACCTGCCATTCACACAGCTCTCAAACCACCTCCCTGTCCATATGTCCAGTCTGCACTCCCTGAGTTTTCCTGTGAGAATATCATAGGAGAGAGTGTCAAAAGCCTTGCTAAAGTCCAGGTTGACAACATCCTGTATTCTCCCCTCACCTATCCAGACAGTTACCCACCACAGAAGGCAATCATGTTGCTTAAGCATGATTTCCCTTCGGTGAATTCATGCTGATTACTCCAGATGACCTCCTCATCTTCTACATGCTTAGAAATGGCCTCCAAGGTAAGCCATTTTATCACCTTTCTGGGGACTGAGATGAGGGTGACCGGTCTGTAGCTCCCTGGGTCCTCCTTCTTGCCCTTTCTGAAAACTGAGGAGACATTTCCTTTCTCCCAGTCCTTAAATACCTCTCCTGACTGACATAACATTTCAAAGATGATTGAGAATGGCCTAGCAGTAATGTCCACCAGTTTTCTCAACACTCGTGTGTGCTAACAAGGCCCATCAGGCCCCATGGGCTTGTGGATGTCAGGTTGGACTAAATGGTCTCTAACACAACCCTCCTCAACCAAGGAAAGTCTTGCTTCCTCCAGACTTTCTCTCTGGGGCTTGGGTTGCACGAGTCATGAGCATGGAGGAAATGATCTTTGAATATTGACCAGCTCTCTTGGGACACCTCTTCCCATTGGCACATTCCAGTGGGATCCTTCCAAGAAGGTTCCTGAAGAGGCCAAACTTAGCTCTCCTGAAGTCCAGAGTTGCAATCTTACTCATTGCCCTGCTTCCTCCTAGCAGGATACTGAACTCCACAATCTTGTGGTCACTGCAGCCAAGGTTGCCCCAGACTTTCACATGTCCAACAAGACCTTCCTTGTTAGTTAGTATAAGGTCCAACAGCACACCTTTCCTCATTGGTTCTTCCCCAGCTGTATCAGACAGTTAGAGTCAAGGCTTTCCAAGAACCTCTAGAATTCCTTTCCTGTACTGCTACCGTGCTAAAGCCTGGTCTCCGGCCAATTCTCTGAGGGGACAGTCTCAAAAGCCTGGGGATTGTGGCACTGACTTAACACTCAGTGAGCATAGACAAACTGCTGGCTACATGGCAGCAACACTTCTGACCCAGAAGCAACTTTGTTACAGCCCCAAGGGAGCACCTCTCCATCTCTGCCAGGGAAAAGACCACCAGGGAGACAGGCAGGGACCCTAGAGTTAGGGCTCCGGTGACGCAGGCTACCTGCTGCCAACACAAATGAGACTGCCCATGGTCAAAGTACAGCTTTCTTTACCCTAACACTATGTTAATATGCTGCATTTGCAACCCTTTAATTAATATAATTGTATGTGAAAGTCCACATCTGATTTGCACAGTTCTCTGTCAAAAAACAAACCAAAAAAACCTACACAATTTTCTCCTCGCTTTCAGCCCAGTCTACTCCAGATGCAAGCAGGAAGTCAACCCTACAACACAACACAGACTGAAAACAGAGTTTGCCCTCTGAACCTTTCTCTAAGCACATGTTTGTGATGTATCAGCCAGAAGTGAATCCAACTTGATCTTATAAAGAAATTTCAGCTACACTTAGCTGAGAAGAGAAAACAAAGATTTTATGTAGCTTTTTTTTTTTTTTAATTAAGCCTACAGCTTAATTAAGACAGCCTCCAGCTAAGAACCTCAACAATTACTATCTGAAGAGTACTGTCAGCTCCTCCCTCCTATGGCCAGTTTGCTGTATTATCAGGGGCTAACTCACCCCAGCCTGCAGACACACACCAGTAATCTAAATCCAAATGCACGTCTTTTAAAAAAAAAAAGGTCTTTAAATTTCAACTTTCATGTTCAAAGATGCTGCTTTCCCACAGCTGTTTTTCTGACAATAGCCATGCTTGCAGTAATCTGGACTCCTCAGCAGCAAAAGTGATAAAAATTGAAAACCATTTGTGCCAGCCATTCTCTCACTCTGCCACACACAAGTAGAAAATCAGCAGTCTTCAACTTCTTGTTTATGGATAAGATGGCCTATTAAGCCTTTGAAAAATATTCCCAAAAATACGCTAAAAAGAGAGGGTACATTTGCCTCTCACTGATTTTTTTTTCCCTTTTATGTTTTATTCTTTATTATAGAACACTTCTGCTTTTCCCCCGAGAAACATAAGCACACTGGATTAGACAGGCAGCCACTGACAAAATGCACCAAATCATAGTAAGAGTTTCTCTCTTATCTGATCAGGCTCCTCACTCTCCCAAAAACCAGAAGCTGCAAAGAGATAAGGCTCGCATATGTCACAAAAGGATCAGTGAACTTTAAGGTGGAATAACCAATTAAAAATACGCTCTGAAAATTAAGAAAAATTTTTCCAGTTTACCTTTTTAGAGTTTCTGATACAGAACTGTAATTAGAAAATTTCAAATACAACCACCTTTACATTTTAATCCATAAATACTGTCACCATTTGATCTCTGTATATGTGTAAATTCAATGGAAACATCTGAGCAGTAAATTAAGAGATTCTGCTTAGTGTTCGCGAACACGTTGACTGCTGTCACAAAAGACTATTGGAAACAAGACTGTTGTAAGAAACCTCTTATAGACACAAAACCCCATGTGTTTCATAGAAATTAGCACATCTAGGAGTCCTTATAGACTCTGGGGTTTATATATCATAGAGAGAGAAAGAAGTACATTAGAAGAAATCCTGAAAAACAAACTATTTCTTGAAAATATCATCTGGATTTAACAAACTAATACAAGGTCACATTTCAGCTCCTATTCTGCATCGTAACAAATGAATTGTCGACTTAATGTGCAAAATTTGCAGTGCAAAACATTACTTGCACATCTGAGATAAAATAAGATAGTTTGTTAAAATAGGGAAAAACTGAACCACAGAAAACAGAATCTGCTAAATGAATTGCCATGGAGATATCTATCAGGACTGCTCAGCTGATATATAATTTTGGGTGACAATAAGTGAAAATTACCTTTATGCTATGTAACTAATACATTTCAAGGGCAGCTTATAATTGACATATAGTGTTAATACCAAATCATGAGAGATTTAGTGCTTTAGCACACAATCATAGAGTAAATTACAATTTCATGTCATTAATACCTAGTTAATTTTTTGCTAATTAGTGAAATACAACCAGATTACATGACTTCACATGCCTGACAAATCATATAACCACATTCCTTGCTGAACTGGTAATTACCTAATAGGAAAAATCTCTACCTGATCTGCTAGAATATTTAGATCAAATAGGTCGTTATTAAGGTGACAGGAGGGAAGAGACGGAAGGAAAAATCACTTACTCTGAATTCAATTAATCCCCATTAATATTAAGTTGATATTTCACATCTATTACATAAATCTCTCTAAAACTGCACTGCGAAGAAACCTGTCTTCATGTTCTTTTTCTGGTTAATTATTACTTCATTAAACCAGGACCTGGGCATGCCAAGCAAGTTGTGTATACTGGAAGGCAATATCCAGCCTATCATTAAATTGATCCTGTTGACCAAGGCAAATACACCAACCAGAGGATCCCCAGGTCCTACCTAGGATATACTCTGCTTTTGACTGGTGTAGTTCAGTCTAAGCACTGCACAATTCACCTCTACTCCTTCAGAAGTAAACCTGCATAATTAGTGAAATAACTTTCCAAAGAGGAACTGATACAATACCCATCTGAATGGACCAAAGCCAGGAAGACTGGAGCTGAGACCAAAACTCCACCATCTCCACCAGTTCCCTTTCTGGTGAGGAGGGGGAAACACTGGTGCTACACATGGCATATCACCACCACGCCCAGTGGGTCAAGACTCAGCAAGCACGTCCTCCCCTGAGCCAGATGAGGAGGACATAAGGGCTACGGAAGCAGGAGCGGGGCATCCCCACACGGGGAGCCACACCAGTGAACGGTGACAGAGAGAAGGTCTGGCCCCACCCTGGATACCACGGCACTGCTCCCCTGCATGGAGGGGCAGAGAAGGAAGTCTGCTTTCAATCAGTGAAGTACAGCTCCCAAAGCGTCTAAAAATCCTTCAAAGGACTGTTTTGGACATCAAATTTTAACTGAAGCTACTCTGAAAATAGTTTCCTAGTAGAAGATAATCCCAGACCTTCTGCCCCTCCTTACAAGTGCTGAGCATTGCAGTACTATCAACAATACTCAGTCTATTGCCTTTTTTAAGGAACAAAGTATAAACACTTCCAGCAGCTGCACTTAATGTTCAGATTTTTGCCAAACAAATTCCTCTTTGTTTGTGGGAAAGCAGTTTTTTCACACTGGGAGAATTCAAGGGCTCTAAAGGACCCCATTCCTCCTCATTCTGAGGTACCAGCTCACAGGGAGCCCTGTGCTGAAGCACAGGAGCTCAACACTTTTCTCACTCTACAACTGGCAGGATGAAGGACGGGCACACATCTCAGCCAGGGAACAAGCCAAAACTCTTTTGCCTCACTCTGACAGAGCAGGAAGAAAGGACCCAGTTCCAGGACACTCCCTTTTTCTTCTTTTTAGGGAAACTGGGATCCTGATGAAGGCTGGGATCTCTACTGCTCTTACAGACATTTCCTAAAGGTGCAGTGCTCTTCCATAACTAAGTGCTTCTCCTGTGGAAAGCTTGCCTCAAAACATCCTACAGGTATGTCTACATTTCCACACAGTACTAGGGCAAGGAGCAAGCTCTGGGCTCCTCATCACCCACAGTGCTTAATTTCTAGTTTGCTCCCAGGTTCTCTTTTGTAGAGCTCCAAACCGAAGCAGACACAGGTTTGGGAACACAGTTCTCCACCATCATCACTCGCTCTCAAGAGTCAGCATGGATGATCTTACACAGGGTTTGGCTTCCTACTTCTTATCCATGCCTGCATCAGTCTACCAAAAAGTTCTGCAACACCATACAGCTTCCCAATAGGTCCCAAGTCCTACAATGTATAATCTCATCCTTCTGGAGGGCTGCAGGACAATCTCACTTTTTTTTAAACACTGTGCTTGAAAAAAAACATCCACAACAATCACTGTATCTTCAGGCCACAAAGATACCAGCTGAGGGCCAGAGGTCCAAGACCCCTCTGGCCAAGGATGTACAGTATGGATACAGCCAAACTAGCTCTCAGACATGAGTCACTCCAAGTTACTTGGCTTCCTGCAAATAGACACAAGTTTAAACTCAGCCCCTGAGTAATCTAATGTGTAGGTGTAGGTACTTCTCACCAATCACTTGCTATTCCCAATTATGTATGTCGGTCAATAAAAAGAGTAAATATTCACAGTGTGGTGGTCTAAACAGACTATTGTCAACCAGGGATCACCAAGGCCTCACACCACCTCCAAAAAGGGTGCTCTCCATGGTCTTGAGCAAGACAAGATCTGTGACACCTGTGGTACTGCTCATGCTGTCACATAACTGCCTAACAGACAACACTCGGGATGGACAGTTCCAGTTGTTCCATTTGTGGGAGCCACTGGTGATCCGCCTCAGTCACCTGGCAGGTGATCAGACTGCTTCTTGATAAACCATATAAATGGATTACTTTCCTCCCCTTTCCCCAGGTTGCCACACACTCCATTTTCATTTTATGTATTTCTAAATCTGCAGATATTCTTAACTATTCTAGAATGCTGAAAATACTGTCTGGATCTGGATGTTACATCCAGGAAACCTAGGGGTGAAAGCCAATACAAAGTGACTTTTGGCATCTAACTTTGACTAGGTCCTGACTTCCCAAAATAACCAGAAGGGAAAATGGAATGGAGATGGATGGTAGTGAATATTGACATATGAGTTGCTGGTTAACTAGGCATTTTTTTCCCTTTATGAAATCAATTGTTAAAATGGGCACTTGCATACTAAATTTACTTTTAATGGACCAGAATGATGTTATACCAGGAAGAAACTGCCTCCAATACACCCATCCCTCTTCCAAAGAATTCAGAAAAAAAATGCAGCGTTCACTGGTAATCAATCTCCCTTCCAATAAAATAATACTGCTGTGAGCGCAAGGCCTCTTGCAAAGGCTCTGAGCCAACATGCTGTTACCAAGGATAGCTACAAAGAATGTGATAGCAAGTATATGCTGAATATTTAACTAAAACAAGTGTCAATGCTATACAAATTTAGAAATGCAAAGAGATAGCTGTAACTCAACTTTGAACTTCATGTGAATTGGTGATCCCAAACTACAGCAGTATTTATTCAGCACTATCAGCCTGCAAGGAGCAGCAGTTACAAAGCTGAAGCTGTATTTTGTTGCTTTGCAACGATGCCAACTTACTGGCCAGAATCATTCCCTGTGGAAAATGGGTAACTGTACTGATAATACAGAGCTTGAGGGTAGACTTCTAATCCATTCTCCAATATAAATCTTCCACTGGATCAGTTAAGGTGTGCTAAGAGCATCCTGTTCTTTGAAGCTGGTCCATCAAATACACCATCTCTGAAAGTGCCTTGCCTTTATGTACCATAGAAAATACTAATTGCAACTACAGTAAGCTACTTCTGGGGGATGGGCTACACTTTGTATTTTACATTGTATCCAGCAAGCTGAAAACAACTGAAGAAAATTGTTTCAAATATAAACCTGAATGAGAAGATGCACAAAAATAATGGATGTTCTAATACAGACTGACAAGAAAATATTAAAATTTTTTTAAAAACCTAAACAAACAAAACATAGGCCTCAGTGCTCGTTAGATTCCAGATTCATATTTACACCACCTAAACTCCCTGTTCCCAATAGAGCTTGCTTAAAATAAAGTTCCCTTCAAGCAACCTTACGCAAGTTGATAGAACCAATCCAGCTCCGCATTGATCAGTGACTGCATAATTTCATTTAAAATGCCCCAAAGTGCTGAGAGCGCTTGCTGGTTGCTCATTCTCAAGAGGATGGAAAATTGCAAGTACCCTGCAATCAAATAAAATGGTAAATTTGCTACCCAAAAGCACAGGTGTCCTTGAAGATGTGGCACCATGAAATACCCTTGGTGCAAATGAACACAACTGGTTGCATGCCACCTACTTCAAGGACATGATGCAATATACTATGATTTCACTGCCCTGCTCTTTATCACAACAGCACACAGCCTTTTCAGATGCAAATTACACGCAAATCACTTCGGTAATTGCAATGTAAAAAACACTTAAGCCACTCCTGAATTAGCTAGCTCAAGTCCACACACCACACATCCACACAGTTCGGCAAAGCCTACAAACCCCAGTACTGTAGTTCACTTAACCTGAACTTCACAATGCCATAACTGGACTGCTACGAATACCAATATAGGCTACACACATTATAAATACTAATATACTTGACTACTGCTGCTGTTATACTATAATATTCCTATAAAGACAGTTAGTTTAATTGAGCTAATACATGTCTCTGCCAGATTGCTCTTACACTGATGAACACATAATCTAAAACTAGTTGCTCATCTGTGACACAGGCAAATAGTATTTTCTTTTACAAAATGATAAACTAAATCGCAGAGAAATTAAGTGACTTCCCACATTCACACAAAAAATGACAAAAGCAATAAATTGGACATCTAAACCCTGAACTTCAAGCCATTAGTTATCATTTGCTCAACACACATCCCTATAGCATAGTAGGCTTGCAGTAATCAGTGTGAGGATCTTTAACTAGCCCCTGAACCTTTCACTGCTCATGCCAGGTCCTATAAGCACAATGAAAAAGATGAAATATTGTCCTTTACCATCAGGATAATATTTATAGTGTGTAACTGAAGATTCCTGCGAAAGTGCAGCACTAATTCCTCCTCACTGCCTCATGGTCCCCACCACCCCTGTGCAGGCAAAGGGCAGTACCTGTGCTGCTGAGTCTAGGAACAGACAGCTGTTTCCAGCATGACAGTGCAGAGCTCCTGGGATGTCAGAGTGTCAGAACCTTATTGCTCACTAAAATTTTAATCTTCTTCTCTTTCCTTCTCTCCACATTCTTTGCCACCCGCTACAGAGATGTTAAAAAATAGTATGAGATCTGATGCAACACAAGTGGGTAGCAGCAATCTCTCTTGACTCCACAATCTTTCTAGAGCTTGACAACCAACAAGAAAAACACAAATTAGCTCCTCTTTCTTGCTCCTCTTCATAGATAGAGCACAACAACAGAAATTAGCTCATTCCTCAGTCACCACAATATGCTATTACTCCAGCTGGAAACACTAGCTGAAATCATGGAAATGTCTTTTCATGGTAAAATTTATATAGATTAAGAAAACACTGTGGATACAGGAAAACTAATATCATCCTTTATAAACTTTAAAAGCCACTATATTATTAAAGGAAAGTTATAATCAAACAGTTTAGAACTCTCCATGGTACATCTATTATTATCTTTTCAAAGATACAAGGACACACCAAATTTTTCAAAGTACTCTAGCCACCTCTAAACCCCCAAAAATCCACCACCACCAAAATGCAAGCATTGTTCTCACAGTCACCAGACAGAAAGTTAAAAGATGAAGAATGGAGGCAGAAATTGCAGAAAAAAAATAGATTTAGAGATGTAGGAACATAATAATTCCGTTCAGAATATGAACACAGATGTTCAACTATATGTAAGTACTCAAAGACGCAAAGACGAAATTTTGTAGCCTGAGGAAGTCAGATGTGTAATTCCACAGGAACAAAGTGACTGACCAGATGCTTTTGAAAAATACCACCATCACCACCTACAGCCACCCAGAAAAATGTGCTTGGCCAGCACAGCTCTGGTCAGCTTGCCTCATGCAGACTGAGCTGCAAGTGAACAGGGTTAAAAGTACCACTACAGCTTCCGTAATAGCACAGGGCCCTCATGCTGCTTGATACTTCACATGGCAGAGTGCTATCTTACACCACATTGGGGACAGCAGTTCAAAGTCTGACATGAAGAAACACCCTTCCAAATCATCAACATAATTTTCTTATTTTACCCAGGTTTTCTTTGTAATTATAATGCTGAGGTGTGAATTGACATAGATAATAATGCAGCCATGAAGATGTTGAGAAGAGTCCCAGGAGGAACCACTTAGTTCTGACAACTAAGTGCAGTATTTGTTACCTGAAACAGCCCAGGGCTGCTCCGTGAAGTAGACCTGTTTGTTCCTACAATCTCCCCTCTAGAGAGCCTAGGTGCGCTTCCAGAAAGTGAAGCTCCAGGTAACCAGCCCAAGCAACACAATAACCCGTCATAAGGGCAAAACTGTACTCCTGTAACCCTGGGCACGGGAAGAGCAGCTCGCCCTTGTTCTGCTGCCACTATACAACTGCAGTGCTTCATTTAGATATCAAAGGTACACCCAGCCAAAGCCCCCGGGTTAATTATCCCTTGTTCTTGAAAAGCTGAGGACTCATATCGTTATCGAGGAAAGAAAAAAAATCATCACCCCACAACACTCTTGTATTTCTGTTAGGAAGCCTGAGCCACGGCACTGCAAGACCCCGAAGTTCCACCACAGACTAACACAGCACCCGGACGTACCATGTTAAAATGACACACTGCAGCTATTTTCTCTTCCTGCTTCTCCACATATATTAGCTTCTTCTCTTTCCCCGCCATCTGTTAGTTTGCTGCAGTCTGCTGGGACAGGACTGCCCTCTCCTTTTCTCCCCTTCTTGCCTGCTCGACTGGACAACAACAAAGCCTAGCATTTCCTGACCTTACATTCAGATTTCCTCAGCTGCCTCAGAAGCATTAACAAAAGCAGAGTTACCGCCACGAATGAAAAGTGCTCTGCTCACCTCTGCCGTACCAGTGTGCTCACCAGAATTACATGCTAGACACTGAAACACCTTGTAAATGGTTAGCAAGGAGGTAACTGCTGCTTTAAGAGGACACACCTTTTCCTCTTATCAGCAGGCCTCATTGATTAAAACAGGTATCTGTACCACCTGCATCACAGGAACTGTCAGGGAGAAACTAAGGTAAGCAGCATTGACAATTACTCTATGCAGCAACCTACTGCAACTTTTCTTAGAAGGGAAGGGTAGCAAGCAAAAAAAACCAGAAAAATCAGGTGAACAGCAATCTTCTATTACCATAAACCTCAGATGTGTAGCAAATAACTATTTTTCCCTCTAATACAGTCCAGAATGGGAAAAAGAAGGGCTATCTAATCCATCACACTTGTAGCCAGTTAGGAAGGAAATTGAAATGTTTGTCATCAATTGTTCTGTCAGTCAGATCATTAGAAAAAGGAACAGCTCATCTAAAAATAAAGTCAATATTGGCTGAGTCTAAACAGTTTCTTCAGCATTTCACACACATTCAAGCAATGAAGACTATTATTCTGTGCTTCTAACAATATGCCCCCAAGTCAATAACTGCTCTTCAACATCTGACCTCTTTTTAAAGCAGATTTACAAGGAAGTATAGTGAAAGTGTTCCGAATCAGCTGGTGAGAAATTATTACGGATCATAACCGCACAGTAAACAATTCCTAGTTGTTCTGTTCTGCAAGATTAGAATAAATCTGGCATTACAAAATAATAAAAAAAAAAAATTAAAAAAGAAGAAAAAAGGAAAATTATTATATCAAATATACTTCTACTCAAAAATAAACTAAAATCCCAATTGGACATGGAGAATACTCAGGATGATATCAAATGTCTTAAATCCCCTAAGCTAAGCATCTTAAAATCCCCGAGGCTTTGAACTACAGTTAACCTCTTTAACTATGTTCTCCAGCAAGCAATTCCAAAAACCACTACACCTTTACAAAGCGCTTTTCACACTAACAGCTCACAAAGCACTTCCTCCAGAAACATAGAAACACAAAGGAAAAGTAGCTTTCTTTGGGGTGGGAAACCACCAATATCTACTGCAACAGGCCAACGCAAAGGTGAGTTTTACAGTGTGACTTTATTTATCAAAGACAGATTTTCCTGCTTTCCAATCTCTACACACTGGCAGTCAGCAAATAAAATTCAATCAAGAGCAAATTATGCGTATCCTTAATTTCAGGGAAGCATCAGTAGCACACGGGCTACAACTGGGATGCAGTTCTGGCAAGTCCCTTGCAGGTCAGCTGAAGGAAGCCCCGACTTACCTAGGCCGTCCCAGCGAGGGCAGCGCCGGTGCAGACGGGACGCCAAGCTCAGAACCACAGGCGCAGGCAGCTAGCTCCTGGGAGCGGCAGCCCTGGCTGCTATTATGTCTGCAGCGTACAAGCGGTAGCGTGCCGTTATTTATACAAAAATCAGCACCTTCCTCGGGAAAAAAACACTTGAAGCTTCTTACTGGCCCTGCAACACACTCCTCTACTTATGCCATCACAGCTAGTGACTAAGAAGATGCTTTCAGTGTCACAGGAGATTAAGATTCTGGGAGGAGAGTGCCTGGCAGCTTTACTCTCACACACCGATCTGTCTTCATGCAAACGCAATTTGTCGGCGGATGGAAGTGTATTATTGCAATACGCAAGCGAAGCGAAACAGTTTCCAAGTTTTCCCACAGGGCACCAGCTCCCCCTTCAAGCTGTACCCCAACGCTTGCTCCCCCTCGTCCTTCTCCGAGGCCTTCCCCGAAAAGACCTGCGGTTTCTGAGCACCACAACTTGTCCTGTGTCCCCACCGAGCTCCAGCTCCCTTGCGCTGCCCACACACCTGCCGGGACACCGCGTCCCCTGAGCCGCGCCCCGCGGGGTGTGGGCACCCCCGCACCGCTCGGACAGCGCCCAGGCACCTCCTGCGCCGGGACCCGAGGCCGGGCCCCCTTCCCCGGGACCCCGCGGGAGGGCGAACCGCAGCCGCGGTGCTCTCGGGGGTCCGCACGGCCCGGGCAGAGCACGGCCACCCCCCGGCCGGGCACCACATACACAGACATACACAGACACACACACACACGTAACACACACGCAGAACACACGCCTTGCACCTGTCCGCTACCACCGACGGGGAGCGAACTCCCACCCCGGGGGCTCGGGGCTCCGCTCTCCGCGGCGGGACTAGCACCGGGATCCCGCTGCCAGGGCAGAGCCGAGTGACAACCGCTCGCCACACAGACGCGGATAAGCAGGAACAAGACGGCGAGGAGAGCAGCCCACTCCCATTACCTTAGCAACCGCGCCGCCGCCGTCCCCTGCCGCCCCT
>VWZT01014485.1:415457-532226 GCA_013397055.1 Pachycephala philippinensis | reverse complement strand
CCGCCGCAGCAGCGCCCGCTGCGGGCGGCCCGGGCGCGCCGCCCCCGCCCGGCCCCGGCGCCGCTTCCCCCCGGTGCCGAGCCGGCCGCCCTTTGGCGGTGACGCGGGGCAACTTCAGCCCCCGTGCCCGCCACCCCGGCCGCTGCTGGGGCACTCGGCGCAGCCCCGAAGGAAGGCATGGAGCCGAAGGCAGGCCTGGTATCTCTTGCAATCTTGTTTATGTGTTGAGTCGCACAATTAAAGTGTTTGGCAAAAGTCCTCCATCTGAAACCAGCAAAGTCTCATCTCTTGGTCACGTTCCTCCAACAGTCATGATTCCCTGACTAACACCTGGGCTCTGAACACTATCATCGATCTTAACAGGCACCACAACTCCAACAAAACAGCTTGGAGACCCAGCTCCTTTACACAGACTTGTCCCATGGGCAAAAGACATTGCTGTTAGCTAGGATTAGTTTCCACAAATTATCTAGGTGAGCAAAGCAGCTTGCATACTTCCTAGGGGTATTATCTACCGATTTCTCTATTGGATGAGATTTTTATTCCTTTTTCTCCAGAAGGCAAGTTAAGCCTACCTTGCCCAAAACTGACCCTCAGGTCTAAGAGCCCTGTGCTGGGGTGCACTAGGGCAGACCGTTGTCAATTTCCAAGGTTTGGTTCCCACACATCAGACTCATTATGGCAGTTGAAACTCTTCATGATGAGGCTGTCAGCTGCACAGAGGAAAGGCTCCTTTACCCACCTGTGTAGCCTGCCTTAAAAGCCCTTGTGTGGTGCCTCTGTTCCCTCCATTTCCTAACATCCTGGATCTTATCAAAACTAAGTTTATATTTCATAAGCCTGCTGATTGACACCAAAAGCTATCATGCTCAGGGATGTCCTGTTATTTTATGGCTATAGTCTACCCAGCACAATTTCTGGTGACATCTGGTACACTAAACTGCTGCAGTAATTCAAATGTTAAATTCATAAGAAAAATTATTTCTGGTTCAACTGTGCATCACTTCCATTTCTATCGGATCCGTATCTCCATCTTTACTGTTAGTGGCTACTCCTTCCTTAGTCTTGCAAATGCCAGTTTCTAGCCTGCAGAGTTTGTACATGCTTCTTCAAAACGGCTCTTCATCAACAGAGGCTATACATTTATTTCCCTGTCACACTCAAAATTGCATCTTAGAGGCAAAATTCTGCAGTTATGTCTCACATGAGCTCATTGACCCTTACTAGACTTTAGAGGGTGTTGATTCAATGGATTTGGTTCAGATTTCAGCTGTGAGCATTTAAATACCTCTGTGGCAGGTTAATACATTTTGATCTTGGTGGACATTGCCTGATTGTTCTGTTCAAGAAGAACGCACCTCTCAAACAACACAGGATATTTTTGGGATACTTTTTTTGAAATAAAATTAATCTTAAAAAATATTTCCCTTTATATCAAGTTTGAATTTAAACTAACTTTCCTTCCCTTTGGATTAACCCAAGCATGTTATATATTATTTGCTGCACAAAGTTGGCGAAAGTTTCCTCTCTTGGTCTGGCAAAGGGAGGAAAGAGAGAATGGCAACCTATGAAATAAAGATTTCTTTTTTTTACAGAGATTTTCTCAGCAAAGCATTTTAAATCAGTAATTACCTGGAGTTATGCTGGGGTATGACTATATGTAATATCAACGATGAAATATTTCAGTGTCTTATATCAGGTCTGTTCAGGAAAAACTGTTTCAAGACTACTCTACACAGTCTTTGTTCTCACAGCTCCCTCAAAGGAGTGTGCATGCAGTAGTCAACAAATCTAAGTGCTTAAATATATCAGGTTAACTCAGACTAAAATGCAAGTGCTAGAGAAATGCTGTTTTCAAAGTACAAGATAGACAGAAATTATTTCACACGTGTATTAACATTACAATTCAAAGAAATTACCAATATGTTTCCTGGAAATATATCCAGCCTGACTATTACCATACTACAGCAGCACATGATGCTGAGAAAGGAAGCTGAATGGAAACATTAAAACAAAAGTGACCTCCATGCTTATTTTAATAATGCTCAGCAGAAGAAATTGTAACCAAAAAGTACGAATAAAAGGAAAGGCATATTATAAATAAATACAATTTAAATGGTATTTCAAGTTTGGGTAATATTTCATGCCCTATTTCTCCATTTTATACTATAATTGAATGAATCTTTGCCTGGTGGCTTCTCTCAAGTAACAACGATTCTTTGGTCCCTTGAAGTAATAAATGGTATGAAGAAAAATGGCATAGCAACGTTTTTTACTTTCATTCATTAACTACTAAAATAAATGATACATAATTAAAACTAGATAAAACCAAGCTAGCTTTGTATTTGCATTGATCCTCATGCTGAAAACCATGTAGTCAGACTTGGTTCACCACAGCGATCATTTCTCAGTTTAGCCTCTTTCCCAGCGGGAGAGTCCAGCAGTTAGATGAGTATGATTAGAGATGCAGAAACAGTTCCGTTTAGATCAGTGGGACACCTCAAGTTGTTGCAGAACTAGGCACATACAGCAGTGTTTACAGAAAAAGACTGTGCATCTGAGACACTGCTATGCCCAGCAAGCACTGGGGAAGAATGCATGGGAAGGGATTGCCATGCATTTTTCTGGCCAGGAGGACAGAGTTTTATTGTTGCCTTCCGCTGTATTATATGATGAGATCTAAAAGCCATAAGAGACCACCATGCTCCACACCAGGTATGGAACATTACTTGTCCTTCATGATACATCATTAAAACTGAAGAACCTGAGCTAGATTTTAATTTTCACTAACATGTCCTATTGAAAATATTTGGTCAGCTTTTTTTTATCCCAGAGACTGATGTCAATGACAAAAACACACCTTTTATAAAATTACCGTATCGTCTATTGAAGACTGCAGCGGTAGAAAACTTCCCCGATGCCTAGTAATGCTCTCCCAAAGTTGTATTATCCTCATTGCTGTAAAGAGGTCATTTTATCAGCTTCAAAATGTGCAGCTTTCAACCCCTGCATATCGTGGCTGACACTAGAGTTACACATGCTCACAGGGCTTGTGCTAACTCTTACTCACAGCTCAGCAGTGGGAGTCTCCAGGGTATTCCAACAGCTTCTTTACATGGTGAAGAGTCACAGCGCAGCGTGTTCCCCTGTGATCATCTGAAAAAGGAGGAGTAGATATCGCTAACTTTCTGCCAGTAGCATCCTCCTCTCCTGGTGCTTGAAAAGCTCAGAAAAGCAGAAGCTGCTGCAGCTGCAGTGGTTGCGGTGCACTGAGGTAGGGCCAGTGTTTTCCTTTCAGTCTGCAAACCAACAGCGTTGTTGATCGAATGAGTAAGTGTTACCCCGTAGCACTTACTTCATAAATATTCAATAGCTGTTAATTACAAGAAAAAATGGAGCTGCTGGCTCGAGGTGGGTGCTGAGACGTCACTAAAGCAGTGCTTTTTCTCATGAAGGCAATAAAGCAGAGTAAGTGTCTCTGTCAGAGGGCATAAACAAAGCAAAGAGTTTTTCAGAGTTGTTCAAGGCAGGTTCTATTTTTCATAAAATGTTTAATTTAACAGTGACCTAGTTTTGCAACAGCTTTCAGTGTCTTGGCTTTTCTTATCTCCTGTGTCTTAGCCTACATCATTAGAACAGCAGAGCAATAGGCTTTACAGATTTTGTTAAAGCAAACTAAATAAGGCCTTACCGGGTGGATTAATTCTTCTCTCCCAGTTTGTTTCAGGGAGTCGTTATGTTACAGTTTCTTTGTAGTTTTAAAGAGGTTTTAGCACATCTTTTATGGCACCTATTATAGATTTTTTTTTAAAATGTCAGCTCAAAGCCCTTTGCTTATTTCATGGTACATTTTTGAGTATCAGACTGCAGAGGCACTCTTGAATTCCTCAGCCTTTTTACAGAAGGATCCTTTGTTTTGTAAACATTCAATTAACTGTATGAAATTGGCGGCTAACTTGACTAGCAAATTTGGACATTTACAGGCAGTACAGACTCACACCAGCTTTCAGCAGGAGCAAGTTGTGGGGTGCCATTAATTTTACTTACCTTACTTCATGTGCCAGAAAAAAAAAGTTATTATGGATCCTGTCATTGTGACCAATAAACAGCAGGTCAAGTGATGCTTGCTCTCTTTTTCACTGTGTGCTACATACAGTGCTCTCAGATACTGTTTCATGGTACCTCTCTGTGATAGATTGTCTTCATGGAAGTGTGCTTTAAAAACTCATAAATCTCTACTCTGTGTGGTGTGTTCCATATGGATTCAGCAGAAAAAGGTAGCAATTAGAAAAATGATATTTCGGCCATGCAGCACCAAAACACGCTAGGTCTGCAGAAAGATGGCTCTTCCTTCCACCTCCATCTCAGAGAGTCTCAGGAAATTTTATCCTTCAAGAGTCAAGTATGAGGAGCCTTGCTGTGGCTGAGTCCTTCCTGCATACCCTTTAAGGAAGGAAACACAGCGTAGGAGATGATGCCACATCTGCCAGGTTTATACAAGTGTGAGTGCTTTCTCTACAGGGAGAATTTTCCTGTGGGGATCTCAGCCCACAGAGGTTTCCATTGATCCATGTTAACGTGTTTCGCAGAAATTGAACATGTCAGACTGAAAAATGCAAGTAATGTATACTGGCGGTTTCTGAGCCGTGACTTAAACAGTGTCAAGCCCAATGTATACTGCTACACCTACAAGGATCATGCAAGCTAAAAGAACAAAGACAACTTAATAGCAGCCATTCAGAGCCAGCGTGTACTGGCCTTGTTGAGCTTCACTTAATTCCTCCCTTTGTGCAAAGGGATTTCAGCTGCCTTTGCAAACATTAAATTTGTGCCAGCTCTAACGCTTTTTAAATTTTGCGTGACTTACAACAAACTTCTCGGTGACTTGTTATCATCGGGGACCATGGTGGTGAATTGCAGGCATGGAAGAACTTGCACCCCGAATCTAGGAAAATCACAAAAACGAAAGTACTGAGAATTATTTTTTTTATAAAGCTAAAGACATCAGAAGATCATTAATAACCATTGTTCTGTTCATTTTTATCAATAAAGAACACTGTGGGAAAGTAAAATTCACAGTCTTTGTAAATCCACCTAGGAAAGTCTGGAAGACTCTGTTTGCTGAAACTATTGAAAAGATATTTGTGTAAGAAGCTTTGCTTCCATTGTCTTACCTGGGGTCCCAAAATGGACAAAGAGCAATACAACTCATCAGAAGAGGAGGGACTCTATGCCCTCAATATCCAGGTTCTTGCTCAAACATAGCAGAGGCATCCTTTTCTCTTCTGCCTTGACAATCTCATGTCTGAACAAGTCAGAGCACTGGCTGAGTGAGGAAATGAACAGTCTCATACTTTCCTGTGTTCAAGAGACAACTGTAGAGGGGATTTTAGGTTGTTCTATAATATCTATCAATTGCTAAGATCTCACCACATCTTCTTTTAGTTCTTCAGGAGATCAGGTTTTTTATATCTATCAATGTTTATTCTTTTCTGTCCTTTACTCAAGAACAGCCTTCTGCCTGCACTCCATCCATCTGATCTGAACTTGTAAAGTTTTTCTGAACATGGTAGAGCCTCAACTTCTGCCATGTCAGGTAGCCAAATATTATGAAAACTCACGGCACTAAGTGGCAGAAATGTGTAAATTCCCATAGAATTCAGGTTTTCTCCAGCTGGTCTTTACCTGCCAGTCTGGAAAAGCTGCAGAAGTAGTACTTACTTCGAATAAATCATAACATTCTTGACTTTTTTCTCCTGTGATATTGCGAAAGTTTCCTTTGGACTTTTTTTTCTGTTTGGAATAGGTTTTATGATGATTAATTACATAAGCTGTGATGGGAACTGCTGCACAGTGGGAATGAGGAACCTGAAGTGTGGAGGAAGGCATGAAATATGTTTAAAAAAACCCTTAAATCCAGAAAGATGCAGTGTATGCCTTTCATAGCCCTGATCATACTCTTTGTATGCTACATCCCTCTCTCATCAGTATTTATCTGTGTCTTATTAAACTATGCATTTTTCACAGCAGAAACTATATCATCTCATGGTTTCAAAAAAGCATTTACCATATGGAAGAAACTGCAAACATCACCATGAACCATGTTTCTTTTCTGTGCTTGGATGATTTATAGTACCCACCAACACAGTTCAAGTATCGAAACGCATGTCTCTGTGTTTCTGTATCTATCTATATATGTTCACTTTATGTACACATACATTTTTAAATATAAAATCTTTCTCTAACAGCTACAAAAAATGTGCAGGGTGTCAATGATTTATCTAAATCAGATAGTACCACTTCTCCCTCTTTGACTAATTTATGTAGTTAAACATCACAGTGCATGTTCTGGTTTTGGTAGGGAAGTTTAGTATTTCACATGGTTTTGGTGAATACTTAGTTACTTCATTTTGTTGGGATTTTTTTCCTGTTAACAGCAGTTGAACCTGAGCAGTCAAATATTTCTACATTTTTGCATAAGAAAAGTCCTTAAACTCACATTGAAATTCAAGTAACAATTAACATTTATTTATTATCTTTATAATAATTTTCAATTATTGTTCCAGCTTGTCTGCTGCTGAGAACGTACTGCACAGGGAAGAGATCTGTCTGAGTCGGGGTCAGTTGTACAACATTCACTAAAGTGAGTGGGCAGCAGAAGGACTCAAAAACCAGATATTAGCCTAGGAAACCTGATTTTTCTAGGCTCGCAAGTAGGGACAGTGGAAAAGACACTGGGAGATTCAAAGCTGGAGCATGACCTCAGATGCTCATAGTTTTGACAAGAAGAATCTTTCTTTCTCTCTGCTGGGCACAAGAGGACCATAAGAGGGTTTATCTCACTGGAGTGCTGTCATCCTTTCCTAGGTTTATGAATCTCCATTCCCTACAAAGCCAGGAATCCAGATGCCAGTTTTGCAAATCTCAGCAGCGTGAAATATGAGATGGATCCCAGAGCTCAGTTCTGGTCTCATCTTCCTCCTCTCCAGCCAGAACAACTCCACCAGCAGCTCTCTCCTTAAAACGCAGTCCTTACTTCAATGCTCAGCCTCTTAAGCTATGACAGTAAAGAGACTGATACAGCCCAATTCAGTTAAAACACATTTCAAACTGGCCTGCTGTGTTAAACTAGAAAGTGAGAACAAAACACTCGCACAATGCATAATTCAAAATCATGCATAGGGCTTATTTAAAAAAACCATGAGTTTAATTATTTTTTTTCCTTAATTATCCAAAAAACTGCTTTAAATCTGCATTGCCATTAGCAACTCCACAAAGCTTTAAAAGATGTAATACCCATCATGTCAGGATCTCAAAGCGCCTTGTAAATGATAATGAAACAGTGAATCCTCAAATCTACTTTCAAGTAAATAACTATGGCAGGCATGGTTGAGAATCTTCCATTTTCAACTGCTTGGGCTGCAGTGTTTCACTTTATGGATCAGCAAAAGGCTGGATTCTTGTTTTCTTTTTTCTTTTATTTTTAATGTTTCAGCAAAATCAGTTTAACTGGCTTCAAGGAGATTTGATGAAAAAAGGCTTTTGCCCATGTTAAATATATTTTTATAACTGAATATGCCCATGTTTTGAGACTATTGTTAAAACTGTATCAGGGAGATGGGCCTTGGTGACAACGATGTGCTATTCTGTGAAAATCTGCCCAAATTTTGACAAGTTACAAATTCTGAAATTTTCAACTTGTTACTGCTTACATTCTTAGAGACTGAAGGCTAAATTCCTCAGAAGCTGATTGCAGTGATGCACATCCAGAATAGTATAGTTAATTTTAACTAAATGTGTAAATTATTCAGTAGAAGGTGGGGGTCTGCTTCTTACGAATTTGTAGTCTAGGAGGGGGCTGAAAATCACTGAGTCTGTCTCATTGCTCAGGCTAGGCTCAACTATACCTAAGTTTGCAATTCCTTACAGACATTCAGCGCTGGAGATGCCACAGACACTCCAGGAAATTTATTCTACTATTTAGTGAAATATTATCTGTACAAGGTTTCATCCTAATGTTGAAGATGAATCTCATGTTAAAATAGGAGCCCATTATTTCTTGTCCTCCATCATAGATGTAGAAAGCAGATTACCACTGTTCTCTTTGGAGCAGAATTTCACATTTTTTAAGTCTTTTAGCCATTTTTCTGTGTCAGATTAGACACTATCACTTTTATTTCCTTACAGCTTGTTTTTCCAATGCCTCACCATTCCGATTGCCCTCCTCTGGACCACCTCCAGCTGCTTCACATTTTTGTTGTGTCCACAAGTGTACACACCGCTTTTGCTGATGCCTCACCAGTGCTGAGCAGAGCACTCTGCACCTGCAAAGACAGCCCAGGGTGGCATCCTTCTGTTTTGCACTAGCGCAGCATTATTTCATTCTGTTCAATTTGTGTTCGAGGAAGCCTGCTATTTTCCCACAGAACTGCTTTGAGAAGAGTTCCTTGCTGTCCTGTGTTTCTGCAGTTTCTTGTTCCTGTCTGAAGGTAGCTCTTCTTCATCCTGAATGCTACCCACACTTTTCAGATCATACCTGCAATTTACCAACATCACTGCATTTTAATCATCTCCTCTACAATAGTTGCAGTCTCTTGCTGCTTGAAATTATCTGCAAATTTAATAAAGATTATTTTTGTGTCATCATCCAACTCATTAATAAATACTACCAGACCTATAGCAATCCTCTGTGGACCTTCATGGAACGCATCCTTACATTTTGACAATGAATTATCTGCAGCTGTTTGAGCATGGTCTGCTAATGCAACTCAGCACGTATTTTCAGTACAAATATTTACAAGTTCGCAATTTACCTTCTGCAAAATAGTTGTTTAAAACTCAGTCTTTCTTCTTTTTTTTTAGGAAATTCTTTTATTAAAATATTAACAGAACTCAGACTTTGAAGTAGATTGAGCAGAGGTAAAACAAATTTCATGTTTCATTCAAATACATAATTGTGGGAAATATCCTGAGATGCACTTTTATTAGTATTCACAGAAGACTGTGAGATACTAGTGATTCACAGGTCACTGTTAGGTACTGCCTGTCTCTCACTGCCCTCCCTCCCAAAAGC
Organism: Pachycephala philippinensis; assembly: GCA_013397055.1. NCBI lineage: Eukaryota > Metazoa > Chordata > Aves > Passeriformes > Pachycephala > Pachycephala philippinensis. The sequence goes on along the minus strand of VWZT01014485.1, from coordinate 523,153 downwards.
CTTTTTCAGATTTTGCTCAGCAGCTGATGGCAATAACATAGGGGAAAGCATAAGTATTGAAATATGGAGAAAGAAAGTCCTTAGTACTCCATTGAGCCATCTTGCTCTGAGTAAAATCTTTTTATTTGCAGTGACTTAGAGATCTTATGCTAAGTTTTGCTCCTTTGAATCACATGTCCAAACAAATAATACCCTTCATGACAGGTAGAACATTTTTAGAAAAGGCTCACAGATCAGCTCATGTGGTTGTGAGCTATAATTTACCCACACAAGCTAAAAAACCAGCTCTATTCACCCTGTTATAATCAGCTGGTCCTCTTCATCCTTCCAGAATACAAAAGAAAATTTCTCTCCTCCTAGATGCTCAACTATTCAGTTTTTGGAATAATCAGGAAAACCCAGAAGTATTTCTAGTGTCTCTACCTCTTGAGCAGGCTAAGTCTTTATTGCTTCTGCATGTCTGATAGATTGACTTTCCAAACGGCATAGTTTAAGTACAGCACCACAAATAAAAAGTCTAGCAACTACCTTTGGAGATACAGCCTAGCTGGGAGCTCACTTGTCACCTTGAAATGACAGCCAAGCTTCTGTTCTTTATCAGATCTCACACTTTTTTTTGCTTTGTAACTCTGAAAGCTCTCAACAATGATGAAATTTTACCATCCAGTCCACATCTAGAAGGAGCTGTGTGTTCACCCAGTACTACCCCTGTGGGTGTAGCCTACAACAATCAGTCCGACTCACCAGTGCACCAAGGTGAGGAGCACAAGTTCAGTGTACACCTTACCTAACACAGGCACCTGCTACCAAAATGCCCTCTTCACCCAAGGCCTGGCCACACACATTCCCTGCACTTCCACCAGATGATCTAGTGGCCACGCAGCTACAGGACAGGTCCATTTGTCTGGCAGACCCAATGGAAAACAAAGGTAAAAAATGAAGACGGCTGCAGCTGGAACAGGGGCCCAAGACTGCATTTGAAACTGACTACTAGGTTTTAGCTCATTTAGATGCAACTCAAACATCTACCTCTGTCTTCTCTCTACATATTTATCTCCTTCCTACCCCCTCTAGCCTCCATGCATTAACCCCTGCTCACATGTTTTAAGTCATCTTTTTAAAATTATTCTCAGCAGTTTTCGTTTTTCATCTACCGTTTAAAATCCTATGCTACATGACAAAACCCAGCCTTGGTTCTATGCTGTCTTCCCTAGCAATGCATCTTTTGAAAACAGAGGCACTTGTTTGGTCTTTGTTAGACCAGTGTGTATGTTAATCTTCCAGTCAATTTCACTGGAATTTACATTATCAGAAATTAATTTCAAACAAAGGTAAAAACACTCTGCTCATTCTCCAGCTCAGCCTTGAAGGACTGTATTGTATGATGGGAATGGTACATGGACCCAGCTAGTAGGACTTCTCTCCTACATGAAGTGACTGAGCCACCTCATGACCTCTGATGGGCATAATGTCCTCATCTAAGACAATTTCCCAGACTTCCTCTATAGTCACCTGGGGACAAGTAATTCACTTATTTTAGATCCAGATTTGATGACAGGATATGTTGCTCTCTGGAGCTGACACCATCTCTTCCTTCTTTTGGTGAGAGTCTGGACAACCAGCTCAGACCAGCTGTTAAAGGGTGGGAGCTGGGAAAGAAGAAACTCAGATGATGGAAAAAGAAACTCAGACACTTGTACCTGCAAAGCATTCTGAACTCTCATTGAAGTTTTGCACAAACCATTACCCTTTAGGATTGTTTCCTAAACTTGAGAAGATACCAAGCATAAAAAGACCAGGCTGAACCACGCACACCTAGTTCTCGGGGGATTAAACCTTCTTTTTGGACATTTAATGACCTATCCTGTTACATATTTTTAAAAGAAAATTGTAAAAATTATGAAGGAAAATGCAAAAATATCCCAATATTTCAACATCCTTATAGATGTTGTATAGGAGATCTCAAGAAATCCAAGGTTTCTAGCTTTGCAGTCGCCACTAAAATAAGATCATGAGGCCAGCAGTTTAATGCATGACATACACAGCAACATGAAGTACAATATCAGGAAAAATTAGGGCCAGCTTCAGAGATACTTTTTGCACACAGCTTTGGCCGCAGGCTTAGTCTGCCAGTGATATCAAACTATTTTTCTCTGTGACTGACCCTGCAGATGAGAGTTTTCAGTGCCTGTAAACTGCATTGCTAGTTACAACCACTGGACTGTAGAAGAAGCTTCCAAAAAAGTAAAACTGATAACCACAAAGAAAACATGAGAGATGAAAACCCAGCTGAGACTAATAAAACTTCAGTTTCCATCTTCCTGACCCATTCACTTGCTGCCTTAGGCCATCCTTTCATGGTTACAATGTAATTCACTGTAGAGAGATATCTACCTAGTGTTCACCTGAAAAGTTGTTTTCTCACCACTGTAGTGTCTAAACCCTGTATAAGACCAATATTTAAAAATATCCCTATGCAGGTCTTGAAGTTTTAGCTACTGCAGTTTAAGAAGAAAATGTTGGCAATATTTTAGCAGCCTGCTTTGTCAGTGAGTTTCAAATAGTTGGAAATTATCTGGTTTTAATATAGCATCTAGGCGCATCTCCACACTGAAAGCATTTTTGGTCCAAGCCAGATTAAGGTTTTAAACAGCCTTAGGCAGGGAAAAATACCATGGGGGGATATAGAGGCCATGGGAATGTTCTGTAGTCTTAAACCACCCGTTCTCCAACCCTCAAATTTATGCAAAGACCACTTCTACAGCAACTGCTGAAAAATATCCAGAGCCAGTGAAAAATAATGGAGAGCAAAATACTCTTTTGAGAAGTGTTATGCCATTTGGTTGTTGCAATACATGTAAATACCACTCCTTTAGAAAAACTTCCCAGAGTATCACAGGCTTTACTCAGTCTCTTCTTCCTTCAGTGCTTCTGCCTTAGTTTTAACAGGTACTAGAGATTCTGCAAATATATATGTATGTAGGCCATCAGCATCTTCCATTTTGCACAATTTCATTCTTACGAAGAAAATTGCAATATCTCTTTTGTAAGAAATTAGCATCCCTACTTAAACCTGTTCTTTCACAGATCCGGGACATTGCACATAGACTGCTGATAACTGCAATTAAAACTCTAAAGAAATAAAGACCACAACTAATTTTGTGTTCCATCAGGATTCCTATTTCTCATTCTACCTTTCTTTGGGAAGCAAATGCACTGCTGTTCACCATAATTTTTTTCCTGTCTTCTATTTTTCAAAAGCAGGTAGTTCTGTTCTTAATTAAGTCTCTTAATTGAAGCTCAGTCTGAATGACACCATTCATTCATTCATTCATTCATTCATTCATTCATTCATTCATTCATTCATTCATTCATTCATTCATTCATTCTCTATTGCCATGATATACCTGCTCTCCTCAGATGTTACCCTGTTCATGTGCCCTCTCACCCCCACTCTCTATCGCCAAGGGTTGGCTCTGACCCTCCATACCTGGATAAAAGCATGGACTCCCATTCCTGACACTCCTATACATCATGTCAGGACTTTGAACAGACCACAGGATGGTGGCACAGCACCACTCTTTGCTTTCTGTTCATTAGACACCATAATAAATGTGGGAAAGTTCAGATAAAAGGAGAACCCCTGAACACTTTTGCTGTTTGCTATGTGAAGTGCTCAGTTTTTCAACCAACTGTCATATTCTCATGCTTGCCACAACTGTGGCACCCATGTCCTGTAAGTTATTTCTTTCATAAAGTTAGCAAGGAATGATGCATTTCCCTGAAAAGAAATGGGAAGATGTGCATCATATTTGCAGGAAAACTGCTAACTCTGCTGCTGATGTAGCAAGAAAATAGCACGTGTCTCAAGTCTGGCACTAGAAAAGCTTACACATTGATTTTCTTTACAGTCCAGAAATTGTAACAACATTCATAAACACAGATTTGGGTCTAGGTTTGCAGTATTCATATTCTGAATTCAGAATACATAGTTCATATATGAACAACAGCTCATAAATACACAGTAAATAAATGCAGTAAATACATCACACAGAAACACAGTTCATAAGCACAAAATTCATAGTTCCTATTCCTCCTCACCAAATTATTATGTTCTGTCTGCAATGCTCATTTGTACAGAACAATCCTGAAGAGGCCATGGCAAGGACCCTGGAACCAAAGGTTCCCATTACCACTTGGACACTGAATGCCATCCATATTTGAAAGAGTCCGTTCCCTCAGGGAGTTGCTGCTGCTCCCTCTGGGAGCTTCCCTCGGTACAAAGTTGCCAATAAATGTTGTGCTACAACAAATGTTGTGACTGTGAGTGTTTGTGCATAACTTTGTTGGGAATTGCAGGCAGAGGGTGCTGCAGCAGAACTGATGCTCTGGTGGCCTCTGGCTTCTCTGATGCTGTAAGTAAGGCTCACCCACGTGTCCATACTCCATGCTCCTGCCCTGGGGCAGTTCAGAAAATTTGTCACCCCTTAGAGCTGTGCACAACAGATGAATTGTCCCGTACAGCACATGGAGCAGACAACCCTGGACAAGGTCTGTGTGGCCTGGGGATCCATGCTCAGAAATGTCTAGCAGCAGCGGCAGGTATGGGCTCTTATTCTATTCCATGTCCTGCTCTTAGAGCTCTGCTGGTGCCTCAAGAAATGGAGTTGGCAGGATGTCAGCAGCAGTTAGAAGAAGAGCACCAGCAATGACATTGTAATCTGGGACTGGGGAATTCAGAGGACCTGAGAAACAGACTGGATCCAGGAAAAGCCAAGCAGTTAAAGCTGTGCCACACCCACCCCCACCACCCGTCTTAGAACCAGTGCCACCAGGAAAGCACCTCAGGAGTTAACCATTAGGGATTCTTTAATGAGAGATGCCACAACACCTGTTTGCCATCCAGGCAATTTCTCCAAGTTAGTTTGCTGCCCAGCAGGAGCTCACAAACATGACATCATTGAGAGGACATGAAGCTTGCTAAACCCTCAAGGTAATCATCTGCTCCTACTCTGCAATGCCGGGTCCGATGATACTGTGGTAAGGAAACTTAGAAATATCAGAGACCATAGGGCCCATGAAGACATGATAAGTACAGGCCATGTCGTCCCCTAACCTCCAAGTCAAAGGGGTAGGGGCGTCGGGAAGGAGGAGATGAACTGAACAGAAAATGCCTGGCCGCATAGGTAATACTCAAGGTTTTGGCTTCCATGAAGACAGATGTACCTTTAAGCAGCTGTTGAGAGCGGATAGTATTCACCTGACCTCATACTACAGGCAAAAAGAGGGGAGGATGTGGGACTCAGCAAGGAAAGAGAAATCCTTGTGCAGCAGAGTCCTCCTCTCAGTGGTCTCTCTGGTGCAGCAGCCACTGAAGACCATGGTGGCTACAAAGATGATTTTTGCCTTGTGTTCCCTTTGCACTCTTGGGCTATGTTGGCCATTTCACATGGCCTCTGAAGCTCCCTGGCAGCTCTGGCTGGGCAGGGACCAAGCAAGAGGCACCGCTGCTGTGCATCCTTGTGTTTACTGGGGAGACAATGAAGATTCTGCTCATCCCAGACACTCTCCAGGGCCTTGGCACCACAGAAATGAACATGTTGGACATGCAGGACACTGTGGTCTGTCAGCAGTGGGAGTTGCCCACTGGAAATCACCCCCCACACCTGCTCATCACCCCTCGGAAATGTGACTTTGGAATCAAGGTCCTCTCGCAGTGCCAACAGCAGGAACAGATATCCTGCCATGGAGAAGTCCCATGCCACCACCAGGATATTCACCACTACGCACCCAGGGGTGTCACTTAGGTCCCAAGAGCACCCGCACAAGCACAGAGGTCAGCACCAAGGGAACCAGTTCCATCTCACAGCAGGAGGTTTCCATGAACAAAGCATTCATGGGTCATGTCACCCAATTTCGTATTTGAAAAGGGTTCGGGGGACTTCTGCCTGTTTTGTCAAGGGAACCCCTGGGGATCGATTATAACCCGTGGGTCTGCACTTCACATGTGTCAGGTCTTTGGTTGCCTGGGGCCATTAGGAGTCACTGATCTGAGGCAGAGATGGAGGGGGGGCTCTGGCCTGGCTCTGATGCACTCTGGCACCTGTGACATCACAGGACAAGTGCCACAATGGGGGCAGCTAGAAACAGAACCAGCAGATAATGCTGCCCCATCAGAGCCTCGGCGAGTGGCGAGCACGCACACAGACAGGACGCTGTGCTGAACACCAAATGAGAGCCAGGGCAGAAACACCAGTAGCTGAGGAGCTGGTTCTCACTGGGCATCCAGAGCCCAGTCCCTCGCAGGAGTGCCTTTGGCAGGGCACGGAGCTGCTGCTGGGGCAGCGGCACAGGCCTCGCAGCCTGCCAGCTGCCTGGCCCCCTCTTTCCTGCCTTCAGATCCCTGGGGCTCCTGTCCCCACTATCCCTATCAGTACCTCCCTCCCATCCCCACTAAACGCCTTCTCACCTCCTTAGGCCATGATTGCCATTACATTCCTTTTCTTGCTTGTGCAAGGCCTCGTCCAGTACCCGCAGGAGGCTGGGGATGGGCTGGATGAGGCCACACGGGAGCTCATGCAGCAGCGTGCTGAGTACCTGAACAAGGAGATGACTCGGCTGATCCAGGAGCTGCAGCAGAAGACCCCAGAGCAGAGTGATGGGGCCTGGGGAGCCCTGCTCGTGTGGCAGTTCTGGGCTGTTCTTGGAATCCTCATCCTTCTCTTGGCGCTGTGGTTTGGACTCAAGAAAATTAGATGCCATCCAGATAACAGTGGCCAGAAGGAAAGGTCCAACAGCAACTTGGAGGAGGAAGAAGGAGACAATGTTGCTGCAAAGAAAGAAATAGAAAGCAATGATGCAAATGTGGAAGAAGTCAATGCTGATGGAAATGAAGAAGGAAGCAATGTTGATACAAAGGAAGAAAGCAATGTTGGAAATGAAGAAAAAGAAGGCTATGATGATGCAAAAGAGGAAGTAAACAACGGTGAGAAGGTGGAGGAAGTCAATGCTGTTGGAAATGAAGAAGACAAACATGATGCAAATGAAGAAGATGATGACCACAATGGTAAAAGTAACTTTGGAAGCCTTTTAGAGGAGCGCATACAGTTGCCTGTTCTGGACCTGGACAAAGGTTGCTCAATGGTAACTGACCTGATGGACAAACTCACTCACATCTTTGGACAAGGCTTGTCAAACAGTTATTACCCGGTGCCACAACAAGCCATCGGGGTGGGCAGTGCCTTTGAAGGCTGGAGTCCCTGTGCAGAAGATGTTGTGTATCATGTGCTTGTACCGCTCAGTCCCCCTCCAGGACATGCCTTCCACCTGGAGCTAGACACTGCAGGGATGCCCCAGAGGAACTTCTGTGTCCGTGTGGAGCTGCTGTGCACCTGCATGAAGGAGCAGCTGGGAGAGAACATGCTATGTTTCCTCCACCACCGTGAGGAGGAGCTGAGAAGAAAACAGGACCCCAGCCTCCTGCACACCCTCTGCACTGGCTCCTATCTAGATGTGGAGAAAACTGTCCACTGGTTCTATCGATTTGTGAGAGTAGCCTGGTTGCTACTGCCTCAATCCTGCCATTGGCATTTAACGTCGCAGCCCTCCGACCGCTCCTGTAAATTTCAGCTAAGCAAAGACAAGGAAAGCATCATAGTTGAGATGATCTTTGGAGTGCAGCAAGGAGACTCAGATATCTTTGTGGGCAGCCAGCCTACAGAAGTAGGCATCCCAAGCACAACATGGCTTGAGACTTATGCAGTGGCAGAGGCAAAATTCTTCAGGCACGTTTCCAGGCAGGCCCCCCATGACAGCTGGCACTGCAAGTGCCTGCAGCTCCTCACCCGCATCCTGATGGGTGTAGGTTTTTCCAGCTATACCTTGAAGACTGTGGTGATGCACCTCCTGAACACCGTACCCCTGACACAGTGGCGCAGGAGGGATTTCCAGCATCGGCTGATGGATATCTTGAAGTACCTTCACTGCTCACTGGAGACAAAACGACTTAACCACTTCGTCATAGGCAATGAGAGGTTTCCTATGGAGATCAGTTTGCCCTCAGACTTCCAGGTGGCTGAACCACTCAACCTCTTTCAGCACCTGGCGAGCAATCCGGATGCCCACACGAAGGCCAGGCATGAGTTCATTCACCTGCTGCATCGGCTCAAACAACTGCTGATCTGTGGCCATTGAAAGAGATCCTCATGCACAGAGCTGTGCTTGTGGGGCCTGTTGACAGACACTGTACATGTACCAACCTCCCATAGTTGGTGCATTTGTTGTATATATTAATACCCTGTGGGGTAGTTTGGGTCAAATTTGGAGGAAAATATCCTCTGATATAAGGCGAGTTACAGCCGCCCCTCCCCACCAGGTTCGGGAAAGAAATAAATCTTCGTCGGAGGAAAATGAAAGAGAAAAAACTATTTATTTAATGTTTGTTANCTCTCCGAAGAAACAGAGCTGAAAAAGCAAGAAGGGTGCTTCCTCTGCTCTGCTCCCTGCAGAAGCACACAGTAAGATAGTAGTGTCCTTGAAGCTCAGAACTGCTTTGAAAACGTTTATCTGGCTTTTTTTTATTTTTTTATTTTTCTCTCGCACCCAATTTTAAAGACACAGAAAGGCACAGGATTCATACCTGGACGATAAGGGATACACACCATAAAATCACCCCAAGACACCCTGCAATTAGTGCATTTACTATATCTATTAATACCTTCTAGTTAGTGCATTTACTGTATATATTAGTACCCTGCAATTAGTGCATTTACTATATCTATTAATACTTTCTAGTTAGTGCATTTACTGTATTTATTAATTCCTTCTAGTTAGTGCATTTACTGTATTTATTAATACCCACTAGTTAGTGCATTCAGCAAGCCTGAACCTTCTTTGTTATTGCTCCAATAAACTGTACTATTCCAGTATCTGGATTGTGCAAGTTCTTTTTGAACTCGACCAGACCTGTAGTATTGGTAAATTGCACTAGTTGTGAATTTGTGTCTGGCTGGGAGTAGGGACTGTTATAACAAGCCTTTTTGAACAAAGGCACACAATTCTCACTCCACATTGCTTACAGCCTGTCATAGGACAGGCTCTCCTGCTCTCCCAGGCACACAAACCCAAGTGTACTTGGCATAGCTGCCTTGTCTGCCTCAAGCACGGGAGATGGATACCTTACCTAGGATACCTTGCTCTTTGAATAAGTGTGGTAACTCAGTCTGAGAAGTTTTTGATGGTCTGGCTACAAACAGTACAGCATGGGCAAGACCATAGCACAGAGAGATAAATCAAAAGGTCTTGTTTTTCCAGATCATAAACGAAACGCTTACAGCATATACTCCTTTTAACAATAGAAGCAAGGCAGTATGTTCTCTCCTACCACCAATTCTTCTTCTCTCCTTACTTTTGACAGAAAAATATATGGATTGTAATCTGAGATGACATGTTGTTAGAAACAAGTATTATAAAAGAATTCAGCTAAAGGAAATATCAAAGACTACTTTTCTGTAATAAGAACAGAAAAAGAAGGTTAGCAAAATACTCACATGAATCTTTTCTCATCCTCTGCCCTTCCATCTACTGGATAAATTGAGAAATTATGTGGAGAGAGGACTCCAACCACCACGATACAGGAATGCTCTCTGTGAGCAATGGTGAATTTTATGTTTTATAGCACAGAGAACAATTCAGTAAAAAGTACCTGAAATTCTGTAGAACTGACATGGAGCCTGGTCATTCAGTTTTGGTTCACTTCAAAGATGCTTCTTGTTCAAGTCCTTTCACTGGCAGGAGTAAATATTGTCAGCACGTAGCCTCAACTCTCACCATTTATCAAAAGAGTGTTTCTGGGATGGACTGATTTTATGGGCTTTGGACTCCGAGGGGACAGTCACTGGGACATCTCAAGATGATAAAGTGCTAGAGGTGAACATCCTCCCCTGCAGAGCATCAGTCTCAGCCTCTGTAGAAAGGAGAGTAGAACCACAGGCAGCATCTGCCAAGCTGATCCTCATCTTATGTCAGCAGAGTTGCTCACTAAAGCACACCCTAAAAACAAGAAATCAATAATTAGAAAAACCCCAAACCTCGTATGTGTTGTCACAGCTGAGTTGGAATTGGGAACTGAAGCCTCTCAAACTCATGGCTTCCTGTGAATAGCAAGAGAAGCGAAATTTTTTAAGCAGTCTTCAGATCACCCAACACACTGTTTAATAATTTCCAGGGCTTTCAAAGAGAATGGATCCTGATACAGCCTTGCTGGTCACAACAGTTACTTAATGCCCCAAGGAAAGCAACTGGAACTGTGTCAGATTGCTTGTCTTGAACTCCACAAACCTCCTGAAGATAGGTTACTTATGAAAGAGATAAAAGTATCCCCTTCTCTCTTATTTTTTAATTTGTTGTCCTCACTGTTCTTTCAGCACTCCCCTGTTACTGCACTCAGGAAGCTTGCACAGGACTCACAGGAACTTCCTTTCTATTATTTGGCATAGTGCAGACCACATACACTGTAACTCATCTTTTCAGTAAAATACACAGGCTTCACCTTCTTCATCTATTACCACAGGGAAATCATACCATTCTGCAAATTGTTTTTATTACCTGTTTTGAAGGCACTCTATGTTTCATGGATATATTTTGATGGGGAGCCAGAGCTGAGGGCTGCATCCTGGGAGAAGACAAGGTGTTTTACCAGTGGCAGCTGTATTCTTCACCCTCCCAGGGGCAGTGGCTGTGTTTTCTGCTAGTTAATATTCCAAAAATCTTTCAGAATGTGATTTTCTTTCTGGTTCCCAACCCCTGGCTTCCCAGTCCCAGAGGGAGTTTTCTCTATCAGATATATGGGGAGAAGCCTGGGAGCAGCTAAGATGGGGCCACAAGAAAAAGGGACTTCAGAGCCAGGAGCAGCAGTGCCACATCCCCTCTTTGCTGTGCTGCAGCTCCTGCAGAGATGCCACAGCCCTGGGACATTGGCCAAAATTGCACTTATCTTGCAGGGACTGGCAAACCCCACACATTTCCTGACCTAATTGAGAACATCAGTAGCTCCACCTGCCAAAAAGCAACACACAGGCGTTTGGCTGTTGGTATAAGCCCTCCACTACTGGAACTAACTCTCTGTGGCCTGAATACTGCAAACCAGCATGAGACTCCTTGTGTCTAAAGTGAAGGAGGTTAAATGATTGCTGATGGCAGAAACACACTGTCATCCTCCCCATTAACCATTTTGGGGATGAATAAATGCAACCACTCCCAGAAAAGTTGCAATTAACTATTTCTGAAACTATTTCCCTTCTTTATATATCAACAGGAAAATAAGTTTTCTCTCCTTGATATGATTAGGTAAGCATTCTAATTTGAAATGTCACAGAAAGACATATCTTAGAATAAAACTTCAGTGTCCCATACTGTGCTAGATTTGTGAAGAAATAAATTTTCAAAAGAACTTTTCATGCTTTTCTTTCATGTTGGGTGGGAATATTTCTTTAGTACTTTGCGTAGCTGGGGAGAAGAAAACACTATCCCTCTTTTCCCTTTAGGGCACCTGAATCCCATCCAAAAAGGGTAAGTATAAAACGATCAGAAATAAAGACCGATTTTCTAACATGCTTTATTACTTATAGGGACAGACCAGTTATCTTTTCCTTGAATTTATTTAGGGATTAGTTAAATATAGCATGTGTTAGACATTGTGTCTCTGTCTTTCTTACCACTCTTCTAGAGAAGCTAAAAACTGGAATACACATGTATTCTGTTCTGATCATTCTTGGAGAACGTATCAAAAAATAGGTTCTCAGGGAGAGTAGAACCTAAAAGATCAGGGAATCATTTCTTTAAGTTCCAGTTCTTACAGGAGCTTGCAAAACCTTTCTCACCATACACCCATCCAGAAGGCAGACAGAGAACCTGCCATCAGCCTTACACTTGCTTAGATTCAATGCTGCTTTGACATTTTGCAAAGCATTGAGCTGAAAGAAACTAAAATTCCTTTTCTGCTTGCTGAAGAAGATGTATCAACAGTGCGTTGTCATAGTAAACTAAGGATGAGAAATGGCTGTATTCTTACCTCACAGACATCATTCATCTGGAATATATCTCCATCTTCTTGAAGTGCAAGAATGCACTTTAAAACAGAGCAAGAGGAAAAAAACATAGGTAACCAGGAATATTGTAAGATGGCCTGATTACAAAAGGAGCATCTTAACCCAACTCTGGTCCAAGGACAGAACAGACTTATGGCCCAAATGAAATGCAGCAGCAACAGCAGCAGGTGAGATTCCACTGTGGCATTCAGCTGAAGCAGCATAGGCTGGGAAATACAAGCTGGGCGATGAAATACAAGCTGATGACTGTCCTGATACGTACCACCTTGCCCAAATGAAAGGCTCATTAACCCCAACAAGAAATAACTGATGTTTTTTTAATTTACTCAAAATGTATGCACCAGAGGAGTGGCTCGAGGACTGGGTTTGTTTGATTTTCATTCAGGAAAAGAAGACACAAGTATGGGCAATTGTTATGGCTGGTAACTACTAATTTTGATTTGTACAAAGATGTAAACCTCCATGCTTCAGGGAAAAGCCTTTGCCCTCAGCTGTTGCTACTGGTCAGAGCTGCAGGGTCTCATTGTGCTCACAGTGCCTTAGTCCTGTGAAACTGGGCCTTTCCCAGGCACAGCAGGTAGACCTAGTGCCACACCTCTCCAAACCCAGTCCCAGACACATGTAGGTACACACTCTGTCTACTCTCTGGTCCTATTCAAGGCTGCAACAGTCATGATGCAAGCACTCATTAAATACTTAATAATAGTGATAAAAACTGCTCTAACAGGCACAATATTGAACAATACTGGAGATAACATCTCTCCAAAACCGGAAGTGTAGAGAAAAAGGTAGATGAACAAAATCCCCTTAGCCTGGTGACAGAGTTTTGTATGGAGGATGTGCTGAGCAACTGTTCAAATGTCAAACTTATGCAACGTGAGCTTGGTGCCAAACAGCACTGTGTGGAACACTGGGGTCACCAGTGGTTTTGGCCATCTCTGTTAAAAGCAGAGAACTAGTAATTTAAACAGTCTTGTATTTTCTCCTAACTTGGTTTTAATAGCTAAAGCCCTTCATAACATAATTAATGTTTATATATCTACTCTCGAGAGCAAATTAATCAGTTCCTCTGAAAGACCATTAAGTTTTTTGCCTCTGTGCATTGTAACCAATTATGAATCCAAGATTCACAGCTATTAGCTTCACCTAGAAATTCAGAAGTTGCCAATATACAAATTGCAATTTAATAAAGAAAGAACAAAAGATGGACAAATTAATTCAGATGGAATAAGAAATGAATTTTGATGAACTATTAAAAATAGCACAATTAGAAGTAGGAATGTCTAAGTCTCTTCTTTAAATAGTTTTCATCTCATTCAGAGTAACTTGGTATATCCATTTTATTCCTTTGAAAATTCCCCATGATTCCAAAGTACAGATGGATTGTGCTTTTAACTGTACATTGCACAATTTATATGTCATAGACAGCATGAAGCGTAGCAGTTCTTGCTCTGTTTGTGGATTCTGTTGTCTCCAGGAATCCAAGTTACTAATAGTAACAATTGAGGCACTGAATCACAGAAAAATAGGAAAAAATTCAACAGATGTTGGAGTATCTGTCTCAAATATGAGATGGAAATGTGCAAGAAAGAATGTGCATAGAGCTGCCTTTCATTTTTTTTCTTAAACTGAAGTCACAATGCACAATGTGCGATGTCATAAAAAGCTCTATTTTGCTAATATTTCTTTCTCTGTTGAGATTTCCTGGTAACATATCACAATACCAACACTGCAGGCCAGATGCTCTGTTTCCATACTCTACCTTTGCAATGAATTGATCAATGCCTGCTTCCAGTTTATAATCACACTTCATGTTTTCTTTACCTTCAAATATAAGTAATATGCTATAAGTTGTGTTTTTAAGGAAGTGACTGATCTGTGCTTATTGAAGAGGGTTGTGTTTGCTTTCCAAGATACCACCTTTACTTTTCCCCATACTATAGTTTGACAGTTTGGTGTTGTAGTTTCCGGTTGTTTTCACTATGGTGAAAACAGTGAAAACATACCAGGATGTCTGGGTGATCTCAAGTTTTCTGTTCTTGGTAATAATGAACAGAGGCTCTACAAGCTGCAGGACGTGGATGTAAGGGATTGGTACTGACTCAGTTGCCTTACACATTCCTCTCTAGATTTCTTTCTGTGTTCCTTTTCCCCATGTCTTTTGAACACAAATCATGAGTAAGGTCAAGTGATGGCTATAGAATAAGCATAGCCATTACAAAAATCCATCTGTCTTACAATGCTGGAGATCCATAGGTCAGCTGGACTAGTGGTGACATGAAATGGGACCAGTATAGTGATATACTAAGTCTTTTTGCTGCAATAAACAGCCAAACTTTTTGCTCAGAAACTGGGCCAGAGGGTGAGAGATGGGGGCTTGGAGAGAGAAAGAAAGTGGGAAAGAGATTAAACAGCCTCTGGTATCCAATGCCTATGGATGACAGTTTCAAAAATATTTCTAGGGATATACTTGGCAGGCAGTAGCCTGCAATTTCCTTCTACATACATATAAACAGCAAGAGCACACAAACAGCCTCTTTTTATAAAGGATATAATTATCTTAATTTTCATTCATGTACAAAGACAATTTACAAACTAGCTAAAGCACAACTCCCATCACTGGCCCCTTCCTCCTCCCTCCACCCCAGGGCAACTTCCCAGAAAGCAGCTGGTACTCATGAAGTGGAAAGGCAAGGCTTAAGACCAAGCCTTTTGGCATGACAAACTGGAGTGGTTTGTGATCCCCCTGTCCTTTCATAGCACCTGCCATCCCAAAGTTTCAGACAGGGTCCTGGATTCCTGAGAGATTTAGGGGATGAGTTCCCAATGCTTTTAAAAAGATGTGAGTGCCTCTGTGCTCCAAGACCGATCCTCTGAAAATCCTGCAGTCACAGACGCAAAAGGTATAAACACCGATTGACAATTTCCTACATTGTGCAGAGTCAGTTTGTCTCTGGGTTTGAAATCTAATTCCCTAGGAGAAAAGTACTTTTTCTTTGCCAGAAAAATTTATAGGCATCCAAGAGAAAAGGAATTGAGGGGTCTGACACAGAATAGATGCAACCAATTTCTGGTGGCTCCCGTGCCAGCTGGGCAGGAGATTTGCACAGCCACCCCTTCCCTCTGATCTGTGCTGGACACCCTGCTCAGAGAACTGAGGGAAGCAAAGAGGGGCAGGGGGTAAGGGGAGAGAAGACAGTAGCAAAGGAAGGGGAGAGTGAGGTCCTCTGGGAGGAAGTCCTGGCCTGGGGGGAGGTAGGGAAGCAGATGAAAAGCATAGAGGAAGAGACTCATTGGCACGGCCATGGTCAAGTGGCTTCAGGCTGGCTGAGGAAGCTCTGCATCAATGTATGGCAGATATTCTCTGCTGTCTGAGATGCTGCTGCTGGTTCTGCCAGCAACTTTATCTGAGGATAAAGAACGAAGTCAGGAGAAGAGGGAAAGGAAGGATGCAGGGAGCTGCCTCCTGCCACCTTCTAACATCAAATGGCTGCAAGACTCCAGCCTGGGAAGCCTTTGAAGTGTGATTGATCTCACAAGCTACTAAAGTGGGCAAACCTTTTTCATTTAAAACAACAGAAAAAATTAGCATCAAACTAACCTCACCACTGCACATGCAAAGCCATAATCCATGAGCGGAAGCCAAGCCCTACTGAATCCAGCAGAAGAATACTCAGAAGAATACCTGAGCTGTATGGAATGGGTAGGAAGAGGAACAGCAATGTTCTTCATGGCTTTTCTCCCAGTCTGAAGGATTTGCCAGGTGTCACAATCCTTGCCAATCATTTGAAATGCAGGCAGCTCTGGATCACCTCTAGAGCAGTGCACATAAACAGCGAGGCTCATAAAACTAAGAGTCAGCCCCACTGCCCTGCTTAAGCTCTTCATCATTCATGTTTCAGCTGGGCATGAATTTCAGGTAGGACTGATAAGCGTGCCTTACCAGTCTGGATATTAATTCAACTTTTTTTTTTTTTTTGACCTGACATACTACTGCTACACAAAAAAACCCCACATAGCTGTAAATAGGCTGAACTCAATCAGAAGTTTAACCTCATACAAATGACTGTCACACAGTGAACCCTCAGATGTATGTACAAAAAGTACAATTGCAATTAAAATGTGAGATAGCAACTCAGAAAGCAGACTGATAAGTAATATGTTCACTGAATTAACTAACCTCCTAGCTACATGAATGAACAGTAATTATAGGTATCATGAAACAGAGTCACACAGTGTAACTGCACTGTAATTATATTTGCTGTGTGAAAGGGTGACCCAGGTATTACACTGATAAATGAGATGAAAAGCAGAAGAAAAATCCCAGCTCAGGATCCAAGCGGGTGGAACAAAGCCACAATGATACCTATTCAGCAGCTTTTACTGCCTTACCATCTCCCTGCCAGAGGAATGTTCCACACCTCTCTGGAGGGACAGTGCTGATGCGTGTATCAGTACTGGGATTATATGCACACTGCTCTGGTTTAGTATCGTCCCTGGAATCGCTACCCTGAGCTATTAGCAGTGACATGCAAAGTCCATAACAGGAGGAAACTGTCGACTGCACAAATTCTGTTTTTTCCCTGCACTATATTTGGTTCTATCAGGCTTAATGTTAAATGCACATTTACTGGGCTAGTGTCAAGGCACTCTGGTCCTTTCTGCCTAAAGATAAAGAACTGGAAGGAGGAAAAGACATTGTTTTTTGTTGGGTTTATGATTGTTGGGTTTTATATATTGCTTTTGCATTAGCAAAGCTTTGCTGTTTATCTCTGACCTTTTCAGTACCTGGCCAGCTCAGAAGAGGAATGGGAAACACTTCAACACACACCAAGAAAAAGAGAAAGGGAACTGGGAGAAAAGAAAGCATGGGAAAGTAGTCCCCAAAGAATAGAGACAGGATAGGAGAAGGAAATGAAGGGAATCTGGTCAAGTACAGCCCAATAGGACTTACAGATGCCCCCTCCAAACCCCACACATTTCCAGTTACAGGCATGGCATGCTTTCTGCCTTTATTCCCAAACCTAAAAGAAGCTGGCTGAACTTGTGTAACACTGCCATCCAGTGCTGCTGGTGTGCCCCAGCCTGCAGCCCCATCTCTGCACCCTGAGCTAGCCCATCCAAGAGCAAGGCCACCATCTCAGCAGGGCCCAGTTATCACCATCCTTAGGGCAATCTTCCTAGCTGTATTCCCTTACCTGTGAAAGTCCTGACATGACTCTAACCTACTGGGTGCAGAGAGAAGTGGAGCTATCCTCACAGTCACTGGGACCTCTGAAGCACTGTAGATCCCATCATCTCAAAAGGTGAACCCCTTCACATATCTTCACCCCTGTTCTCCAGTCTTTTAACAACTCTAGAAGGAAGGTTTCTTATTTGATAAATACAATGATAACAAGTTGCTTGCTCTTGGGCTTGAGAACTGTGATGTAACTGGTGTCCTTCTTCTGGGAAGGGGGACATGCTTGTTCAGCCCACAAGGAAGACAGATTAACAGCCATGAGGATGCTGGTTAGGTTTTGCTCTAATGGTCACCATAGTTAAATTTGATGAGAGGCAGATTTCCTATTTCTTTTTAAATAAAAAGTTTCATGTCCCTCAAGCAGCCAGAAGCGATACTTTCAGACATTTTTCAGTGTGGCCCTGTTTTCTTTCTTTGAACTTGCTAAAACCCCCAGACTAATATTTTGAGACCCATTTCAAGATAATAAATACAACAGGTTGATTAATACAATGCCAAATAACTTACATGCAAATGCCTCATCATATGCAAAAGACAGTCTTTGTCCTTCTGTTGCTTCAAAGCAGAGCTTTTGTTTCTCGCGACGCTACTTTGGAACTCTGCAAGTGTCTCCCAGGCCAGCTCACTCCCTTTAGTAGAGGAACAGATTTCTTCCGAATTTATCACAGATGTCTGGAACTTTTTCACTACTAACAAAATTGGTGAATTTGCTACAAAATAGCAAAATTACAAAAATAGCTTCCTTCAACTGAACAGCAGCAGAATGGACTGCAATGAATCACAAAAATAGATCAGTTGGCTTTTAAACATGCTTCAGCAAGAAAGGTGCAGCTGAATTTGATAAAATACAGCCACTTTCTCTGCTAACTTGCATAGTCAGGAGAAACTCTGCCTTTCAAATCAGGTGAATTTGAAAGGAAATCTTTGATGTAACACACAGAATAATGTCCTGTATAAACAAACAAATGGTTCTTCTCTATTTTACTGTAGCTATATTTAGTTAATATTGATGATTTGAAAATTTAATGTAAGGATTGATAGTGGGGATGGTATTTTTATTCTTGATCTGCAGAGGTACATCATTATTAATTAAAGCAGAGACTCTACCTGAAGCCAAGTAGATAGCACACAGTATTTTCCATTTCTTTATGCTTCAGGTTTTACAAAAAATTTCTTGAATATGCAGAGCAATAACATTGTTTATGAAAAAAATCTAACTACTGATTGATGTAGATGGAAAAATACGGTAATTATTATATTAACCTCAAAAAGCAAACCCCAAATTTTGGGTTTAATTCTGTGCTGCTTCTGGGCATTAGTTTTGGCTTAATCCATGGAAGAGTGTTAAACTCCATAAATCTTTCAGGTAAAAGATTTTAATCAAAAGTGTTCAGGACGTTCAGTTTTCCATCTTTCCTCAGCCTCCAGGCTTTTCCTGATCTACTTACGTTGCTTCCACCTGCTCTGATAATCTTCACCCATTACTTCTCATTTCTGGTAAATACAGGGTCCTTCTTCTGGTGTTTGATAGCAAAGGAGCGCAGCACTGAGCATCACCTGTGATGTACTTCCTGCACCAAGCTCATCTTGGATACATAGATTATGGTCCCTGCTTCACCAACCCAGCCACTTTCAGATGAGGATAATATATGCCAGATGAAAATGCTATTCTGAGAATTTTGAGCAATCCTTTAGAAAGAAACCCATAATTATCATCACTCTCAGTATGCCAGAGGGCCATTGTCCTAGTTTTCTTAGTTTGAAAGAGCCACTTGGGCACAATGACCTCTGACACTTCATAACTACAAGAAAAGCAACATGGAAAAACAGCAGAACCTGGGTACAAATGTGTACAGTACCAAGCACAGGGATGACAAGGTGAAAATCCTCACTCACAGAGAGCTCGTATACGAGGACTGAAATGGAAACTGTGCACTCATTTGTGTTGAAGAGGGTTGCTGATCCCTGTTAGTATCAGTCTATTGCTGCACTGCTGTCAGTGTGGGCAGTGAAACCCGCTGGCTCAGTTCCCACCAGTGCTGGCTTCCTTATCCCTGCTGGAAATGTGATAGAGAAATATTTTGTCTTAAATGTGAAGGTGGGCCCTTCTCTTTTTAGGTTCCAGACATCGGTACCTAGGCAAGACCTGATTAACAGAAGCAGTGCCTCTCCAAAAATCTGGTGTGTGAAACAGCTCAGCTGGACAACAAGTGGTAGGAAGTCCCAAAGACTGACCTTAAGAAAAGGTCAAGTCGTATATTTTCCCAGGGCAACATACATCCACGAGGGGGACATCCTCAAGGCTCACAGCAGCCAGAGGGTGCTGATCCAGTGGCTTCCCAGGCAGAGGGACATCAGGACAAAACAAGCTACCCCGACCTCTTCAGCTGCTCGTCCTGCATCTTTGCCAGATAAATCAGCAGGACAAGTTATTCCTCTATGACAGAGAAGCCAAGCCTTGTACAAGTCACTGACCTTGAGCCACTGACCTGCTCATGGATATCTCTAATGGGAACTAACAGGTATGTCATCTGCTTTAATCCTCATTTCATAAAAAATTTACTAAAATCTCAATTTTTTTACCTCAGCCAACTGGTGGTCCTCCAAATGCATCATAAAAATGAGTCTTTCACAGACACATTTTTTTTGCCATCCTCCAAGGACCATTGATTGCTTTTCCCACCACTGCACTGTTCCCAATATAGCACTATACTCCACAGTTATCTCCTGCAGGAATCTAGACTTTAATACTCCGTCTTTATATTAGCCTTTAAAGTCTTTTGGTGCCAGAAATGCTCCCAGTTCAATAATGCAATTACGTTGAAAGACACAGGAATAAAGGAAAGCAACTAAGTTTCTGTGAAGTGGAGTCAATTTGCAGCAGATTTATTTACTTCAACTTCTTGTAGTTCTTATCTTGTATCTAGACCCAGAGTCATGGAGGGTCATGATGGGAAGTCCTGTTCATTTCTATCAGTCAGTTCTCTGAGGTCCAGGGAAGGAATGCTACCCACAGTGCATCTTGGAGGACTTTGTCACATGCACTTCTAGATTAAACAGTCTTCAACTTTCAAACAAGAAGTCTGACAGACAGAAGAGCACTGAGGGGAAGTATAGTCTTCACTTTGCTCAGACAATTAATATAATATAATATAATACTGCCTCCCCATTGCCTCCCATCCTGCATACTTATGCACTGTAAATCCACAGAGAGATTTTTCTTTCATTCAAAATGCAAGTCCTCAGAGTCCCTTCTTCAGCTTTTGCCTGAATTTGGCACTGGCTGTATCCCCATGACACTTAAGATTTCATCAGTAAAGCTCTCTGGTTGCTTGAACTTCTGCTTCTGGGCCTGCCCAAATATATTCAAGTTCTGACAGCACTGAACAACTCAATATTTCAGTCCTATAGGGATTCACAGATAAGGCATTCCTTTTCTAGCAGCTGTATCTGCTAACTGGGATCCCACGTGAATTTCAACAACCCAGAGCTAGCAGAGAGCTGCAGGAAGGGGGTGGTGGGGTGTTAGAAACTACCACTGCTACAGTAAGGAAGCGGGGGGAAGAAAGAGGGGCAAAGGATTCCCAAAGAGCTGACTGTGGTGTGTTTCTGTCACTCCTGAATGTACCAGCAAATCCTGGTAGGGATTGTTTCACAGGAGTATTTCACTTAACCAGTGAATAGGATGGGTAACAGCTGGGCCAGCTGCCTAGGTAATCGATGCTTGGCATGAGCAGCACGAATGAAGGGAAGTGCCCACATCATTCAAAATTATACATGTGGTCTTATACTGGTCCTTTCTTGGTATTTGTTGCTGACCATCTCAGAGAGTCTCTGACTGTGTGGTAGCCCTTTTAGTTCTAATTAGGCACCTAAATATCCACTTAGCCAGGCTTTTCATTTCACTGGGCATCAGGGCACCTAAGAGCTAAGCACTGCAGCACTAAAATTGAGTTTTCTGCATCACTCAGCCTCTACTTTGCAAGCGAGCTTTGCCTGGGAATCCCATTTTTCCCCTTGGGTAATAAAAAGCTTGCAAAGCAGCAAATTAGCTCTCTGGATTTAATTATGCATATACACTAGTAATGGGAGTAATTGCACTGTCTCAGTCACATCGCACTGTGTACTTACTTGAAACCAAGCTGAAGAAATACCACTAGCAGCTATAGGAAGACAGATCAGCTAAGAGGACACCGGGTGCAATGAGGCTACAAGATTATAATCTCACCTGCTGTGGTAATTAACAGCCACAACTCTCACCCTACAGATCCCAGTTCTCTCTGTCACTCCCTTCTCATGAAGGGATACTATCAGATAGTCATCCCTCTGCAAGACATCCTCTTGTATGAAAGCTAAAGAGCTGCAGGAGGAAGTGTATCTCCTTACTGTATGTTCACTAAGAGCCTCAAATTACCTGACTGCT
This sequence comes from Pachycephala philippinensis, assembly GCA_013397055.1. Taxonomy (NCBI): domain Eukaryota; kingdom Metazoa; phylum Chordata; class Aves; order Passeriformes; genus Pachycephala; species Pachycephala philippinensis. The sequence goes on along the minus strand of VWZT01014485.1, from coordinate 501,381 downwards.
ACCTGCAGCCGTCTGTAGAACAGGGGCATGCACTAGGTATTTGTGGTCTTAAGCTGAAACGTCCCAGTGCTCATGTCTGTTCTGCTAATCCTGTGCTGCTGTGCAAAAGGAAATTCAAATATGCAGGGAAATATTACTCCTTATCCACCAAGCTGTTCCAGGACACAACCTTCTTCCTGCACCTAGCCTGGCGACATAATACTCAGCAATACAGGGCTCCAGCCATCTATTCACTTAACAAATTATTTAAGTTGAACTGAACGAGGGAGGCAAACCAGAAGTGTTTCCCATGGGCACTGTATGGTGCCAGGAAGTACTGGACATGATCTGTGTGTGTGACTAGCACAGGCTCAGAAAGGGAAGGAAGCTTGGATTAGTCTGAATTTGTGGGAAAATGTGTCTATTTGCTTCTTGGTACAAACACTTGCTGAGGCAGAACATTCTCCATCACAGTTTTGCCCGGTTTGCTGTCAAACCCTGCTGGTCCTCTGTGGTCTCTCCCAGAACAGTCAGCACTGCCACCCTGTTTCAAAATAGTCACTCACCTCCTACCTCCTTCTCTTTTCTGGAGGCCTGAAGGTGTTTTCATCTTCTTTGAAACCATGCCAGGTTTTAATTCCTTAATAGCCTTGGAGGTCTCCAAATGCACCCTGTGTCCTCCAAGCACACCTTCCTCCCGCCTGTAATTTTATACTTAGAAACTCAGAAAATAGCAAGTAATGGAAATTTGGCAGTTATCCTGTCATTTGCCTTCATCAGATACCGTCAAGTTTAAAGATGCAAAACAAATTACTGAAGAAACATGTGTTCAGATGACACAAAAATATATTCAAAGAGGGATGTGTAATTGCACTTGGGAATGAAAAAGTAGACCATACACTCATAAAAAAACAATGCTACTGTCAGCTTGAGGTTTTATTTAAAACGAAAAGTGAAATAACAAAATTTTAGGAATTGAATTTTTTGCAGTATTGATACCACAGAAGGGAAATTCTTGGGCAGGTCACAACACTCTGTGCCAACATGATTAAAGCCAGCCATTTGCAGTTTTGGAGTGTGTACATATAAAAGCATGCATGGTGATCTGGAAAAAAGACCAATCCTTTTGGTAAAAATGGTGTGTCTGTCACAAAGCATAGGTAGGTGTCACAAAGTGAGGTGCTGATGGTAAGGATTGACTGATTAATGGATCTAAACCATGTAGCGGAAATCGTGCTAATTCTAAGGACAGCAAGCAGATCACACGCTTCAGCTGTGGGGTGTGTTGTGTACGGGTGACAGAGTAATAAAGTGACTTGACAGAAGCTGTTTAATGCAAAAATGCTTTGCTACCTGATTCTCCATCTTCTTTAGTGTTTGGCTGACATTTGTCTTGCCAAAGAGATTTCAAAATGAGCACATAACACATCTCTATCTGCAGTGACTGGAAAACTCTGAATAGGTGTGTATGTGCTCAAAACCTGTTTTCCGTACATATAAGCAAATATAAAGATTACATGACAAAAAAGAGTCAACTTATTTGTGTTTGGAGTTCAAGTGAGTGACACCAACCTAAGAACAAAAAAGATCAAAGTGCCACTCTGCACACACACATGCTAACTCAGAAAAAACATGTCATATTTATAGTCAACAAACCTTCTAGGGCTGTGTGTTTCAAGTAAAATGGTATGCTGCTGGATAAAACATGCTCCTGTCACTTTTTGTTTACTATCTGTCCTGTAAAGCCATGATAGATGACTTATCTGCATCACCTTAACTTAAATACCTTTGGCCAAGGTACTGGAACAGAGGGGATTTATGAAGAGTACAAAATCTGTTCTTCATTTACCTAAAACACATCCCTACAGTCATAACTGTGGAATGAGATAACACCATTCAGCAAACTGATCATGCAGAGTCTGGCATTTCCCTTCGGGCATTTGAGCAGAAACCAAAAAATGCATATACAACCCAAGATCTAAATAATGGAAGGGACTTTCAGCACAATTAATTAAAGCACTTAGATAGTTATCTGCCACTGTCCCACCCATTACAAAAGGAAATACTGTCCTTCTTTAAAAGCTCAAAATTTTACAGAACACAAATGCATTTTTTTCCTCCTCCTTCCCTCTCTCCCCTTCTACCCATTGCTGCAAAGATGTGTTTTTCTTCTGAGAAAAATGACATTTCACCATCCACTTTTAAATATTTATTGGTGAATTTAGTGTTCTTTAGTATTCCTTAGCGTTCCAGCTTCCCCCATCATTTCACCAGAATACATTAGTCGAGATTGGTGAAGATTAGAAAAATGTTGTGGGTGTTTGTTGTTTTTTTTTTTACCCTTGCTCAAATCAGTGTGTTATAAACATCATCCTCAGCCAGTGAATCCTGTGATTCTTCCTCAACATAAGGAGCAAACACAGCCAGGACTTACTGGCCTGCAGGAAGCTCCAGCTGAAACACTGACAAACTTCTGCTGCCACCCTCGGTGAAGGTATATATATATATATTTGAAGAGGGCAAATATACATACTTGCATATGTATACATGTGTGTGTGTATTCATATATATACGCATACACACATATATACACAGTGTAAAAAGTAGAAAGGGGAGACAGATGAATTTGGAAAGTGGTGGCTCTCCCTGCAGAGAATTATCTGAATAGCAAAACCACCATGGAAGAGCTCCATAAAGCAAAAGTGCTGGCCAGAGGGATGAAGCTAGTGGGGTCCACTCTGAAGCAAGTTTGCTGCAGATATAGGAAGCATATGATCTGACAGCATGGCAACACACAGGATGAAATAATAGGGCAGAGACAGGCAGAGCAGGCACATGCTGCTCTAAAACTGCTTCCCTGCATTCCCCTGCTGAATTTGTTGATGACATTTAAGAGCTGCCACTGCTATTGCCAGTGCTGGAAAGAGGACAGAGCCTGCTCCCAGAGAGCTGGGAGAAGATAGCTGCCCTTTAGGACTGCAGGGCTAAGCAGTGTATGGAGGGAAACAAAAGTCCAGCCATCCTTTTCCAGTTCAGGGAACACCTGTGAGCACTTCTAAGAGGGGACCTAATGATAATTTATTCTGCATTACATTTTTGTTAAGCATTAGTGCCCTAATTAAAATGATTCACAGTTCTTTTTTTTTTTTTTTTTTTGTTTTATGTCTGTGTTATCCCAGCTGGTGGTGGAAAACAGGATGGAGGGATTATAGTGCCTCTTTATGTGTCTGACAAGAGACAGCTTATCTGCTCTATCCCAAGAGTCCTGTCCAGCTTTCAGTTCCGCTGCCAGCACTGGCACATCAAACATCCTTGACTTTTAGGGCCAGATTTCCTTTCCAGGGTGGAAAGGATGGCAAAAGACAAAGAGAACTTTTACGCCCTCAGCCACATGCTGGCAGGCAGCTCCATCCCACTGGAACTGAGTTGCTGCATGGTCAGCCCAGGGCTGGCATTGCTCCCTGAGCTGTTGTGAAAAAGGACTGTGGTGGCCCAGCCATCCTGCAGCAAAAGGATGGGCCCATGGTGATGCTGTGCACCAGCCAGTCACCACCTGCACTCTCTGCCCCGGGAGCCAAGTCATTTTCTTACACAAAGAAAAGTGCAACTGGTGCTGTAGCCAAATATTGCAGTTAGGGAGCAAATACTAGATCATCCTATTTAAACAACATCAGACCTCAGAAACTACATGCCTGATGCTAACATGACATCCCAGGATGGAGAATTTCAGGTTTTCCTCTAGGTGAAAACAAAATCCAAGACCTAGATGTTGACCCCCAAAGTATCCAAGACCTTCTAGTCCAGAGAGCTTGCATTGTTACTCCAGTGATAAAACCCAAAGGCATCATAGGTTTTATTAGCTCGAAGCTCTGTATTTTACCTGAGATTGCTGAAGTGCTTTTCCAACATTTTTCTGAACTATTGAGTGGCTTATTTATAGTTTGACCTCAGAACCAGTTCAGATTTCAAATGAGTTTCAAAAGAATTTCAGGTAGGTCAAACCAATAAGACTATATGTCTTGGAAATGGCTGCTCACAATTCTCAGAACAAATCCCTGGGCTTTCTACAGCTTTTATCGAAACTGTGGGCAAAGACTGCAACTATCTGATGCTGAATCTCTGGTATTCACCCTCCACCACCCCTTCAACACATACCCTTGAAACACAGTTTTCAGAATGGATCCAGTAGTGCTGTAAATATAAAAGACAGCAAATATACTAAGCTGAACTACTAACTTCCAGACATTTCAGACCACAACAAAAACAGTAGCACTCATACAAAATAAACAAGATGAAAAAGCAAATAAATAATCATACAAAAGTGGTGAGAGTAAAACAGAAAGGACGGAAAGAGGGGTGATGTGAAGTGTGAAGTTTAAGATCTCTGCAGAGCTCAGTTTGCATTGTGTCCCAAGTTCTATGTTCAGATAGAGCCATGTGTACATCTTGGTTTGGCTACAAAGAGAAACAAAATCTCTGCTGTCAACCCGCAGTCACCAGCTATATTTATTTTGGGGCTCAGTGCAAACAGATTTTGTGAAGGAGCACTGAGGAAGGGAGCAAGATGAAGGCTATCACCTCCAAAATCTACATACATTCAAGTGGGAGTTACCGCAGTAACAACTTGAGCAATACAAACCCCAACACAAGTCCTGTCAGTTCTTACAAGTGTCCCTTGGCCTCATTCTTTGCTTCACCTCCTCCTTACCTAGGCAATATTTAGCAGTAATCTGGTAGTTGTGGATCTCAGAAGATCCATGCGGAAAATTTTCCATACAGGAGAAACGCTCACTGATAGAGCATAGTTTCATGGGGAGGTCATCCCTTGTTCCTACAGGGAGCCCCACTGAAGCAACAAAGCCAATGGGATGACACTGTGGATGACCTAACTTACACTTAAGAAATCAGCTATGACCATCATTGCCAACAATGTTCAGGCAAGCTCAGTATAAACAGGGTATTCCCTGGTAATAAAAATATGCATTGCACCCCTGAACTCTGGTGAATGGCATCTCTAACTGCCTTCTGGTATTCTTACTAAGAAGGTTCAACGATGGGTGATATTCAGGAAAGAGCTCTAAGATTTTGGTGCCACAAATAAGCAGCAGCAAGATGAGCTGTGGAATGGGTAATAATTTAAACTGTAGATCATAACAAGCTTCTATTATAGCCACGGTAGAGTGTTACCAAGAGAACATGAAAACAAACTGATACTTTTTTTTATGGCAAATGAGTTCTTTTGCTGCAGTGGATAGTGTAAGTAACAATGAGTGCAGAGTATAAATTATAAAGACAGTCTATGCCATTGTCCCTGTATTTTTAGGAAGCACCATTTCCATAAACTTTCTTGGCGAAACAGGAATATCTTTCAGGTCACACATTAAATAAGAGAGAAGTCTTCCACTTCTCTGATAAGCATAAAGAAGGCCAATAAATTAGAAGCGCATGTCAGATTTCAAATGCTTGTATAAAGGAATTTTATACCAACTCTGAAAAGAGGATAAAAACAACCTATGTTGTAAACATTTCCGAGGGTTCCCAGGTGATGTCACATCAGTCAGGAATGAGCTGGTGCCACACCCCTAGGAGTCCCCGTGATGGAGCTGAGGCAGCTGCTGGTCCCGAAGGCGTGCACATCAGGACATCTGTGTGTGACAGTGCCCAGCTCTCCTGGTTCTGTTAGGGAGAGCCAGCAGGATGCCTCCAAGTTGGTTTAATTCAGAGCAAATAACTACACTCCCAGAATGGGACTGTGCTTGAAATGGTACTGTGTCTGTGCCTTCATCCATCCCTCTCTGTTCCCAGTGGACACATGCAAATGTGAAATGATTCCCTGGTTTAGCCAGCAGCAAGTAAAATGTTCTTAAGCTGCTCAGCCCTGCCAGGGCCACTGCATTAGCCACTGGCTCTGGCAGACACTGCAGTTCCCCCACCTCATGGAGGGAGAACTCTCCCAGGGTTTTTTGGAAATCTTTGTGCTTTCTACAGTTATTGGATTGTGTCATGAAAAGGCCTGCATTTATTGTCCGCCTTGTGATGCTTTCAGCCTTCTCCTTAAACACACAGCTTTCTGTTGCCTTTCCAAAAAGTAGAGCTGCTAAGCAAGGGAATTGCTGGGAAAGCTTCCATAAGTACATCTAGTCCCCAGCAAATCATAGCAATCAGTCTAATAGAGAAATTTAACAGAATCTAAGTAACTTTGTTGCACTAACTGCACATTACCAGGGTTACTCACAGTAATTCAACCATGTTGTAAGTCACCTCACCATAACACCCGGGATTTTCTGCCACCTGCCTTGCTTCTCAGTCAGCTGACAGGAGATTCAGACATTCTATCCTTACCCCACTTGCCATGCTGCTCCAGAGGTGAGGAGCGGACACAGCAGGGAGGGAATGACATTAACAATGCAAATGTCCTAGAGAAAGCAGGTTGGGAGCTACATTTATTCATTTCTCTGCTACATTAATGCATATAAACATAAATGTGACTTACTGTCAGGAGGCAAACACTGCTGGAACACATCAAACCCCCTAAAAAGAGTGAGCAGGGAAGATGTTCTGGAGCCACATGTAGGCAGAATGGACTAGCTGCAAACTGGCGTTGGCCCTTCAAAGAGGATGCTGCAAGTCCCGCCGCGCAAGATGAGCACAGGGGAAGGTAGGCTGAGGAAGCAACACCGTGTATAGCCCACAGTACACAAGATAAAAAGAAGGGATTGAGCAGTATGGAAATACTACACATACAAAAGGTTAATGAAACACAGTTTGCTTTTGCACAAAAGAGAAAAAACTGAGACCTTGGAGAATTAATTCCCTTAAGATTGACTTAATGTGTATGTCACAGCCGAGGCATATACTATTAAGCACAAGCTATTTACTGTTTTACTTGCACTGGTGTAATTCCCTCTTTTTAATGGCTTTGCTATTGGAAAACTTTCCTATTACAGTTGATTGTTATAAGTTGTCCTCATGAAGGAAAAAAGATAGCCAAGTGTGCAAGGCAAGAGCCCCTAAGTTAAATGCATGCTTAAAGCGCTTGCGTGGATGGCTGAAGTGTTCCCCAATTTACTGGGTCTGAGCCTCAGCACAGGAAGATTTCCCATTCATCCTTAGGGGGAGCTCAGCCACTGGATCCTGTGACAGTGTCTACAGCACAGTTCAGACTTCTCAGTAGCAAGAGGTGCCAAGGTTGGATTATAAAACTGATTCATGCTTAGACCCTCAGGAAATCAACAAGTTTTTAAAAAGCCAACAATAGCAACATCAGAAGACTTCAGCTGGCAGTGATGATCAAAAGGAAATTTTACCTTTTCTTTCCTTTTTTTCTCAGCATGGGGCAATCCTGTAAGAATTCTTTTCTAAAACAGGCAGATATACGTGGAATTGGTTTCATCTGATAGATGCTGTGATTTTCTTGCTCCCTGTAAAGTGGTAAAGCATGGTACAGTACGTGGTACACTGATGCTCCCAGATCAGAAGAGGGTGATGCGGGAACCAAGTATCAGCTCACGGTTATACGGCTTTTCCAGCTGGCAACTACTATGTGCCACCCTGCTGTGTGTGCCACTTCCATCTCTGGATACGGGGAAAGATGGATGAAATCAGGAAGGAATCTTCTGAAAGAGCTATCAAAGATTGGAAGCAGTGCCCACCATGACCAAGCTGGAGCCTGCCCATGGGGCAGCTGGACTGAGAACAACTTGAAGGGACTCCAATACTTGTTAAATCTTCAGAACTTCATTGTTCAAGCAGGACAGTAGAGCACAGCCTGACGGACTGAACTGATCTTGTAACAGGGTGATTTTTCTGTACCACAATATTAGTGTTGAATTTGTTTGTAAAATCTGGGTTGGTCTCTGCCATATAGCAACTGTTTTACACATACATAAGCATGCAACTCACTAAAAATAGGTACAAAATTAAGTTAACACTATCACAGTGTAGTCAAACCCATTATTTGGCACCATGTGGCACAGCTTCCCTGCCAATTTTAGTAGTTATGGCAGGGAGGTGAGGTAGACTATGCACTGGTGACCTCCACACATGGTTACAAGTCCCCTTCCAACCTGCATAATGAGGAGAACTTAATTTGGAGTACGCGCAGAAGGAAAAAAACCTAAATGTGATTGTGCCATTTCAATGAGCCTAATTAGCTAATAAAGGTCAGTCTCATTAGAAGCTCTTCAGGGAAGGATCCACTGAAGGAAATTAAGCAGCAAAAGAATTTTAACATGCTGTCCTCCTTTGCCTGCACCACACACTTCAAGGAGGATTCGATGAGAAACCAAATTACTTGAATAAGTGATGAAGGTGTTGATACGCAGGCGTTCTGTGACAACAGAAATGCATTTCTAAACTGCCAGATCATTCAGTGTCCTGCAGAGGGTCTCTGCTTGCTCCCTGCACAGGACATAGTGGCTGTCCTGGGTCCATAAAGGAAGCTTGCCCCTGAAGTACAACTCCTAATTACCTCTCTACTGCCCAATAACCAGAATCCCACCTCCTCCCTGTCCCAGGTAGTCAAGCTCCTACACAGCACCCTGATATGCCATTTCCTTTGATTTCTGCATACTCTGCCTCCTTCAACTATGTGTTAATAGAAGCTGCTCTCTACTCATGGGTATGACATCTGACTCTGGGTAACTCCATTCACTCTTGTAAAGACCATTCATGAGTTATGTCTACCTCCTACTTCCCACATCAGGAAAATCTACTTCCAGAAGTTAAAATGTGTTACAGTACAAAAACGTGCAATTAAGTTACAAGAAATATTTTTTTCAAAACACAGAATGGACCTTTGCCATGGTCTCCACATTGATCACCCCAGCTAAAGAAATGTTTCTAGCTTTTTTCCTGCTGTGAAAGGGCTTAAATTCAAACTGTAGGTGGGTTAGATTTCCTCCTCCCATGTTACTAGAAATTCCTACAGCATAAAAGATAGCAAACAGGTCAGTCCAATTTTAAAGCTGGAAGTTTAACTGAGAAAGGAACTGACAGCTCTCTGGTTTGCACTGAGCACTGGAAAAAAATGCAGTGGTGAAGGAAGAGAATATGATTCTCTGTTGTTTCTACTGCTAGGCCAGAAGAATGCAGCAGCAGCACTCCTGATGCTAATGTTCTAGTTACAGCTGTTCTCTCATTTTTTATGGTCCTTCTGCCATGGGAATAATGGGGAAACAGTAGTTGCTCTGGACCCACAATGTGCACTGGTGTTAATGAAGACTCATAGCACCTCAAAGACTTTGATACCTATACCTTTTTAATGAGATATGAAGATATTTTTTAGCTGGGCCGAGTTCATGGGGTCCCATCAGAAGGGCTTTATCATATTGTGTTGGGTTTGGCTGGGGTAGAGTTAAGCTACATCTGCTTCAACAGAAAGGTCAAGAAAAAGAGACAACTGGTTCAAGAGATCTATAGATATGAGATGCAGAGCTGCTACCCAGAAAAAGAAAGGAGTAAGGGGAGAGTAATTTCTTTATCAACACTGAAGGTGAACTTCCTTACCACTGATTCTAGAGTGCTCAGCAAGCCCTGAGGATCCTGGGTCATGTTTCTCTGGACACCTTCTCCACAGGACAGAGCTGTTGGTGGCTGCAGCATCGTTTGCTCCTGTGGGATTTTTCTCTAGATGCTTCATGCAACTTCAGGGGAAAAGAAAGAGAAGAGATTGTAAAAACTCCTGAGTATTCTTTAAATGCTGCTGTCTGTAACAGGATGCATGTGGGGATGTCTTCCTGACCCTACTGTGGAAAGGAGAAATACATTTTGAATTTTTTCCTTCCTTTTGTGGTAATCATAATAAAGATGAAGAAAATTTATCCAAGTTTTAGTTAGCCATTTTTAGGTAGCCAACATTTTAAAAAATTCCCTGCAATCTTTTGCCTGAAGAGGAGAATAAATGGAGGAATCAGGGGTTTATTAGGCAAGTAAATAAAGCAACCTCCCTACATTCAGATTTTTAAAAATTCCTCTCTAATTGCTTCGATTTTCTTTGCTTTGTGTACTTTTGTTGCTAAAATAAAAACTTAAAACCTTCCTAAATATTCATCTTAATATCCAAATTTTACAGAAAATTATTTTGATTAAACCATCTTGACTAGTTCTTTTCTTAGCCATGGAGTCCTTTGTGGCTGATGCCCTTCCTTAAGTGCTACAGCACTTAGTTAATGTGGTCATGGGGCTTACAATAGTAACATTTGTGAGGGCTTCATCTTTTATGTTTGCTTGCTTGTTCTTAAAGACAGATTTAAAGGGGCTTTAGAGCCCTGTACTGGCTCTTGATTAATCAATAGCTATTCATGGACACATTTTCCCTACCTTGTTTTTATACCATATGCTAGCCTTCTATTCCGGTAAAATTCAGCTTTGCTCTAGCTGGCCAGAAGCAGTTCTTCGTTCAATGTTGCCTTGCCCGTTGTCTGCCTCTGCTTTCGCTGTGATTTTTTGGAACCCACCCTTTCAGGACGGGGATGTGCAGGCAGCAGACATTAAGCAGGAAGCTGCTCCACCCAGTGGGGGCAAGCAGCAGGCACCACAGGCTTCCTTAGCAGAAAAGCGTTGGAAACCTAGCTTGGAGGTGTTTGAGTAAAGGATGCATACCCCTGTCCCTGGCGGAGACCGCATCCCATCACGTCCCGTCTTCAGCTGCTCCAACTTCAAGCGACACGATGCAGTCGGGAAATCAGGTCTGAACCCGCACAAGAGCTGCAGCCCGTACAGTGTTACTCATAATGCTGGATGCTGGCTTCTTGGGCCTGGCTACAAAGGCTGGACACTTGCACAGTCCCTGTCCTGCACACCTGAGGGTCCCGGGCTGATACCAGTGGGTCTGGAGCCCCGGTCAGCCGACCCAGCTGAGAGAACACGGTGCAATGATGGGGCTGCCACAGCTGGGAGCAGTCAGAGCTCGTTACACCAAAAGTACCACAGTGTAAATATATTTGAGCTAATCTGACCACATAAAACCAGGCTGTGAATCAAAGAAGTCCTTACTTTGAGTAGTACAGCATATGTTAAACACACATTCCCATAGAGCATCACCAATATACTGATAGATGAGGGCCAGGAAAATCTGCTTCTGTCCATGCCCTGGCCCTTCCGTCTCATGTGCTTGGCACCGGGCACAGCCAGGCAGGCTTTCGTATCAGTCAGTACCAGGGGCTCTGCAAACAGGTGATGTGAAGCTGGGGCAGAAGCACTCCTGCTCTGCTGACTCACCCCAGCAGGCAGTCCAGGCCAGCCTCATGAGCACCTCTGAAGCATCAACTGCTGAGTCCCCTGCAGGGAGGATAATAACTCAGAGGAGGGACAAGGTCAGAGGATACGTGGTTTATAGAAATGCTTTAAGGTTGTAACTAAGTACAGCACTGTTTTGGGAGGAAGTAAGCCTGGGCGATAAACCACTGATCAATAGATGCTACTGAGAATTAGCTGGATTTTTGCCTACCCCTTTCTGCAACTGGATAAACCTAAGGGATATCTTTTTAAAAAGTGTGTTGCTTCACAAGCAACCCTGGATATAAAGAGAAGACTTCTGTGTTCCTCATGTAAAACAGCCAATTAAGGCTTGACCCTCAAGTATACTTTGCAGGAGACTAGAAAGACTCCAGGCCACCCTCTGCCAAAACAGCTCTTAGTTCATGATCTAATCCTTGTATTTTTAGCCAAGAGGGCACAACATTATTCTGTTTCCTGTGTTAAAGCAGAGTACTGTTACTATTATTATTTGATAGCTTTGTACTGCAATGGCTGTGAGAGCATCAGGAAAGTTCATCTGAATTGTACAAGGTGCTGCACAGATTTATAATTGATGGTGCCCCCTTGAAGCATCCCCAATGCCTTACACCAGGTGGTTCAGTTTGGTGCATAACAAATTATGGCAAACATTGTTTTCTGACCAGAAACTGAGATTGGAGCTCTTTGATGCCTTGCTCTCTCATAGTGCATAGATGGTCTGTCAATATCAGGCAATTTCTCTACTCCCCCAAGCTTCTGAAAAGATGCTGAACACACCATGGCAGAGATCTGGAGGAGTGCTGGAGCCTGGGATCACTTCAGGATTAGAGTTTCACAGACAAAAGGCTTCTAACCCCTGAGAGGACCTGGGCTAGAGGAGAAGCGCAAGGAGTCAAGGGAACCCATCCCAAGCATGCTGTGACTACATCACTAAAGTAAGGTTTTAAGCAGGGGAAGCCTCTCTTTACTCTTCCTCTCCAAATTCACATCAGGCTTTAACAGATTTTCCGACTTGGGCTAGCTGGCCTGGCATGGACTACTCACTCAACTCACTGTGTTTTTGCATAATTAATAATCCATTCACCTTGGCAATGTGGATGTACGAAAAACATGTTTATTTCAGACCTATGGTGTTAAGTTTCATGAAACTGCTCCACAGCTGCTGGTCAGATGAACAAATGGTTGTAGGGAGGTGTAAAGATTCCCAATTGCAACGATACACATATTTGTTCTCTGCTCTGTAACACTGCACAGTGCTGGCTATGCACTGACTGCCAAGTACTTGTGGGATTTATGAGCCTTTTTAACCTGGTTTCAAATGCTGAGAATTCTGTGGAGCAGAAGAACATGACCCGTCAGAGGTGGCTAAAGAGGTCATTTTGATCTGACGGATGAGCCCAGCAGGAAAACAAGATGATGTGTCATTGTGAGTGACAATGTGATCTCTGGACCAGCCTTACTAACTACATAGCCTTTGGCCTCCTGACAGGCCCTTTGGTTCCTCATGGTGCAGCTGATGGTCTGCCCAAGAAAAACAGCTAGAGGACCTGAAATATCTTGCATTTGCTGAGCAGAGAGAAACACCTCTGTGTTTAAATACCCTGCGTCCTCCTTGCTATGCTGCAGCACTTGCAAACATTATGTAGGATGAGGACCAACCTCATGTCATCGTGGCAGTAGTGATGATGTGAAGTGCTGCAGCTTCCAGGAGGACAGGCAGGTCTCTGCACAAGTTGCCACTAGAATTATACAGTCTCTTTCCCACAACAGCATTAGCAGGACATCAGGGGATTGCATTTCCTCACACAGAGTCCAAGAATTAGATTCTCAAAACATTTCTTACAAGCAGAAGGATAATGAGGATGGAAGAAGCAAATCTATCAGAGAAAGTAGTTTGGCAGATTACCTGTTGGCATTCTTTCACCTTCTTTTTGAAGGTAGGAATGAAGTCAGTTTTTGGGAGTACTTCCAGTTTTGCTGAGCAACATTTTCTTTTAGCAGAAATGAGATAGGCGCAGAAGGATGAGCTTCCAGCAGCAGGTGAATTAAGTTTTGTCTTCCACTCTTGCTGGTTGTTGCCAGGAAGGCTAGGGCTCACTACATACAACTTCATTACTAAATTGTCTTGCCTTTACTCCTCTTACGCTGGGGGTGGACCACAGAGATAGAATGCTCTTCAGCCAAATTGTAAGGGCAAATTTTTCACCACTCATCAAACTGCTTGTTCTTTTTCAGCTTGCTCAACTGAATACAGCTGAGTGCTTCAGCTCTGAGCCTATGTAGAAAAAGAGCTGAAAGAATTTGTTGGTGATAGCAATAGATGTAGACAGGCTGGCCTTCAGGACATTGTTGGGGCACAGGCCTACAGAGGATACACGTACTCCTGTTGCCCTTTCTTTTTAATCAATGTACTTGGTGTGGCTCCCAATTTGTGGTCCCAGGCAGCAGTGGCAGCCATACACAGAACCCAGCAGCTCCTTGGGTTCAGTGAGCTGCCAGCTGCCCCTAGGAAAGAACCTCCTAATCAGGCAAAAGCTCTGTTTCATAAACACTGCAAGCAAACCAGCTGTTCATATACAGATGAAGCATTCCAGCATTATTTTTATGCTTACCTTATTTACATACCTGAAAAGCATCAAAAAACAGTCACAGCAATTTTCTTTTAGCTGATGAACATTTGCAGCAGCAATTTTACAGACGATGCTTATTGGTTAAAGTGACCCCACCTCCACTTTACACCCAGCTGAACAACTGAAAACTTCATCCCAAGAAACACTAAAGTGCAGCTGGGGTATGTTCTGCTTCTGCTGCTGCTTTAAGATTAGCGACCACATCCATTAGTCCACAACAGTGGATGTAAAAAGCAGAAACTGCACATTTCTTATCACTTGACAGCTGATTCTACCCGCTGAGAAGAAACTCTGCTGTCTACAGCCTTGATTCAGCACAGCAGGAGGAAAATGGCCTATGACAATCACACTACACATCTAAAACTCCTTACAACCTTAAAAAGGTAGGAGGAGAAACAGGGATTGAAACAGGGATTGAGCAGAGATGCCACTTATAAAAAGTTAAAGGAGCATTCTTGAGGAAAGGGAGTTTTGCTAGAAAACCAGGATGTGTAATTCTTTTAATCTCCAGCCTGCATCTGTGGGAGGTATGAACAAGAGGAAAATAGGAAAATCATGCAATTAGACCATTAAATGCTTTCTTTTACCAGGGAACTGCCGCCAAACTACCAGCATGTCGTCTTCTTTCTCATGACAGCTATGTAATATCAATAGCATTTACTTGCTGGGAAACAAAGTTACCCCTCAGAAACACAGCTGAAAAACAAAGATAAATCAGCCCTGGTTTCTTAAAGAAAATGCAACATTTATTCTGCAAGTAACGTGTGGACACACAGATTAAAAATGATAATTGTAGGTTTTGGGATCTTTTTCCCAGCAGATACGATCTAGGTCCGCAAAGGAGAGCAATTTATTGCACCTGGGCTTCAACGCAGCCCGCAAGTGTGGCTGCACCGCCTCTTCTCACCATTCCAGCAGTAACATGCTCCTGCACGGTGGTTTTTATTAGCAGAGAGCGCTGTTCCTACACGACATCTTTTACAAGCAGATTTCAAAACACTTCGCAAAGCCGAGTTCTTGTGCCCACTGCACTCACCGGGAATCTGAAGGAGAGACGAGAAATGGCTTGTCCAAGAGCGTGGCCCCCAAGGTGACGGCACAGGTCGGGCCGGGCCGGGCGGCCCCCGCTGCCGCCAGCAGAGGGCGCTCCGCCCCTTTCCCAGCCCTCACGGCCCTTCCCGGCGCAGGGAAGGCTGTAGGAGCCTCTCTTCCCGTTTCTTTCCTTTTACTTCGTGGGAAAGGAAAAAAGCCCTCCACGTGGCTTACCAGGGTCTCTGTTCCCTGCCGCCAAGCAGCTCTGCACATCTTCCCTGCTGGGCTTCTCCACGCCGCTCCCTGAGACTCTCTGCGACCCACAGCGAGAGGAGCCCGCTCTTGCCACCACAGGGCAGAGGCACAGCGAGGGGAGGACTGCTCACCTGATCCCATCGGGAGCCTGCTGCCCAGTCAAGTGCTGCATGTCTCACTGAGAAGTTTCCACGTCTGCGTCCACACGTACTTTCAGCTACCTGCGGCATGGAGAGGACAGAGTGCCCTGCAGGGCCGGCTAGGAAAGCCTTCAGGGGTGCCTGAAACCTTGGGGGCGGCTGAATCAGCAGCAACTGAAAGTAGCCTGTTACAGAGCACCGGTCCCACTAAAATACAGCAGCCGTGAGATACACTAAACGCGTTCTGGTCACACTCTGTGACATGCACTTACACAGAATATGGCCTGATTGCTTGTGGTCAAGGTTAAAGATCTTGCTGTGTTCACTGGACCAGTGGTCAGCTAGAAGAAGTCCTAACCAAGCTGCCACAGAAAAAGTACTGCTAACATGTCTTCAACCCTATATGCAAATATTGCTTGGCAAAAGTTGCCAAGCATTTCTCAGGTGTTACATCCTTCATCTTTCCAGTGGTCTGTTGTTTTTTGTTTTTTTTTCCTTTTTGGACCATGGTCAGAACAACATGATAAGACAAGGCTAGTATTTCATGGCTCCTACTCACCTCCCATTCATCATTACACAAGTTGGTGTTCTCAGTCATGTGTGATCCCTCCTACTGCATCAAGCTGCTTCCCAGCTGCCTGGCAGGCCACAATCTGCTCTTCTCCCAGTTCCTGTCTGCCATTGAAGGCATATAACACTGCAATCTGACAGCCATGCAAACTGCCAAAATCCTACCCAATGTGAGCCAGCACATCCTGATTTCAGTGCAGATCTTCCTATTAGCTTCATCTGGCATGGATCAGAAATCCTCTCCACTGCTGAAAATCCTCCAAGTCCAAGGGGCTTTTGCCACTGTCAGAGCAGCTCCCAGCCATGGCAGGGCTGTTCCCTGAACTGAATGCTAGGTAAGTGCAGTGACTGGAATGTGAAACAGAATCAGCCTTGTGGCACTCCAAAAGCCACTTGGACCTGGCAATTTCCAAGAGCTTTGAGTACATCTGAAGAAATCATAGTAGTGATGGGAGAAGCAGCCAGGTCCAAATAATTATGAGGCCAAAGAGAATAAAAGAATCCTGAAGCCAAGTTCCTGGCTCTGCTTTGGCAATATCTTACTGCTTTCTTCTGCCTTTTTAAAAAACATGGAGGAAAGCTGCCATGCACAAACATTTTTTTAATCATCTCTCAATATCCAAAGTACCTGACACAGCAAGAAGAAACCTCTCCATGGAGACCACGCAGTCCTGAAGCACATTGTGGAAATAGCTGTCAGGCCTCATGAATAAAAAGTGAATTACAAAGTGCATTAGAGTATCATTGTATCAGCTAATAACCTTCGAAGGGTTTCTGGTTTTATCACAGACAATAGTTACAAAAAAAGTCTCATTATGCCTAGCTCATCCTCAGGGAACACAGGAGGATTAGTCTCTCAGGAAAAAGTGCAAGTGCTTTGTTTTACCCGGGCAAGAGAGAGCTGTGATTTGCATCTGGAAGGTTCTAAGGACAGAAGTGCCAAAGGGCTCAGCTGGGTAAGTGGCCCCTGTCCAGAGCTTTACACCATTACTGTAAACCTAAAGGTAAAACAGGTCCTTGCTGATCAGCTGTCATTTGACTTCATTCTAACCCTCCTGTACCTAACCTGGTTTCAGCCACATCCTTGTCCTCCCCATCACCTGGTGGTGTTCATCCTTGCTTTCCCTTCCTCTGCAGGGGGTTGTGAATATCCACAAGACACATGCTCACCAGAGCAGTGACGTCCACAAGAAAGGGAAATGGTCTGAAGATCTGAAGATTTGGCCTGGGCACTGGCCAAAAAGTGGAGCTGAAACTGTCTTGCAGCTTGTCAGAGCACTGGGGGGGTCTCAGACATGGGGAGGAGTTAACAGGGGGCTCCCAGGACATCACACCAGCTGGGAGCTCTTCATGCCTCTCAGCACATCCCCACCTATTTTTCTGCCTGCTGTCCTGTTCTTGATTCCAAGGATTACTTGCAGGTCCTGCACCCAAGACAACTGTGTATGCCTCAAACCTGCCTTTTCCCCGTGCTGTTTTTTTTTAATAGGGTTTTCTAAATTCTCCAAGAGCAGCACAGGACTTGGTAATCCTGTTTCTCAGGTCTCTCCTTCCAACTTACCTGCTAGGTGTTAGGTCCCCATCCCTTTTCCCATCATAGGAGTTCTGGGCATGCATATACCTGCATTGTGCCACTTCCAGTGGTTCTCTTTTTCCCATATGCATCAAAGTGTCTGAAGACACTGCAAGACTGTTCAATAGTTAAGGTGTTCTCTGGGAGGAAAAGGAGCAGGTGGGTGATGGAGACTGGACTTCACTTTGAAGGAGGTAGTTGAAAGAAGCCTTTTCAGTTCTACATCTCTCACTCTCAATCATCCTCATGTGTGGGCTGCATGCAATTCTGTCAGTCATTTTCATTGCCATTGGTTCCACTTTCAACTGAAGAAACCCAATACTCACTGAAACAGCAATGGATAAAATAGAACCTAAAGGACAGTCACCAGGCTATAAATTCCCATTCCTGAGTCAATGCATATTTTAAGCCAAATGAAGGAGATCTATCAAGAAAAGCTGAGAGAAAATAGAAGCTGAGATAATAGTCTGGTAGTTGGGATGCTTCCCTGGAAGATGCAATATCAAATCCCCTTGAAGAGAGGAGGCAATGAAGCAGTCTTCCAGCATCCTGGATGAACTCTGTACCCACTGGGGTGTCTGTAGAAGAGAGGTAATACTGGATGTCCCCTGTCTCTCTCACTTTCCACCTTCCATGTTGTCTTCTTGCTGGAAACTCTATTAGAAGCCTTTGAAGCAGCCATGAAGTGCCGGACATGGACAAAAAAGGCTCAGTGCATACAAGCACTTGCTTATCCTACTGAAGGGTCATGAAGCAAGCTGTTTCCCCAAAGGTTCCCTAGGAATATAAACTCACAGGAGAATGAGTGGATGAGTGATTAAAGGACAGGAAATAAAAGGCAGAAATAAGGAGCAAACCTTCGTGACAGAGGGAGTTCACCAGGGCAGTATCAGAGGGACAAGTGTTGAAAGCTATGGTGTTTGGTGAACTTAGTAAATTACCTGGCAAATGAGTGAGTAATAAACGTGACAAACCTCCTGGTGGCATGAGGATATGCTGAGTAAAACAGAAGGGTTATCTGTGAAGAGCTGCAGAACAACCATATGCTACCAAATGACAAGGTGAGAAGACAGCAGGAAAACTGCAACCCAGAAATTCAAAATAAAGGTCATGGGAAAACCAGTGCTGACCTCATTATACCAAGATGGGCTCTTGGGCCTATTCTTATAAATAATGTCAACTTAGTTGATATTCCAAAGCAGCTAGAAAATTATGTGTTAGGGATACTTTGGCAAGGGGTAGTGAACACAATGGAGAATGAGAGGATAGCACAGCAGTGCATCTGCATCCCAAAGACTGTGCACTTCTGGTCCTGCCATCTGCAGAAGGGCTTAGCAGAAAGTACAGGGCTCAGAGAAGAGCAGTGGGAAAGATTTAAAAGTGCTTCCATACAAAAAGTAAGGTTAAGGCCAGATTAACATTGGAAAAGAGACAACTGAAGGTTTTCATACGCAATTCTGACTCCTCTGGTCAAGAAGTCCCTAAACCAAATTGCTGCAGGTGTATTCTAGGGGAATAACCCTGTCTGCCTGCCCTGTTCTTGGATCTGTACCTAGATGCCCAGTGCTGAGCACTGAACCAGGCTTCCATCTCATCCAGTACTACCAAATCCCAAGCTCAGATGTGCCCCAGAAGGGGAGTACTGCTTCAGATCAACTAGAGTAGTAGATCAAATAAATATAATTATTTTATTGGGATTTATTAATGTCCAGATAAGGATAACAAAGATTTTTCAGTTAAATAAGAACTAATTTATTGATATATCTGGTCTCAGAAATTAAACCAGAACTATCTCACAGCATAGATATGGTGGCAGCAGAAACTTTCAGCTGCCATCAGATGAAGTGTTAAATATACAGATGGCTACAGACAGGCCAGAAACGTAACATCCCATGTCTCTGTATTTTGATCTCTTAAAAAATAATTATTTCAGAAGCATCCTGGTTCTGCCTGTGATGCAACATCATTCCCTGAAAATGTGAAAACAAATCCATTAGAACATTTTTCCATGGCAGGAGTTCAAACACAGTATTAGGATTTAAGAAGTATCTGCACGACTGGCTGATAAATACCTTTACAAGGCAATGAATAGTTTGATTACCAAGGCCTTGTAGGGACTAATAGTGGATTGCTATTGTACAGCCCACAATTTGCCTGTCAGTTAGCTTCAGGTATGTGTTACCAGGCCAGGACCATAGAGAACTTGGAGGAAAGTGGATGGCACTAAGATTAAGATGTCCTCAAAAGCTGCTACTAATTTTGAATGCCTTGATCTGTGAAGTCATTGCAGGAAGAAATTTTAGGTCGTGCCTCACATACAAGGATGTCTCTGAGTACACCGTAGCACTTACATGATGAACACTGGTGCCTTGAAGGTTGGGTGTGCAGAACTACTGAACAGGCACAGCATCTGGTGCAATGGGATAAAAAGCAGGTCAGCCAGCCTTCCCTGAGCTCACTCTGGGGCCTTGGCCCAGGACCACTGGAGCACAGAGCTGCCCTGTGCTCCTGGCAGGCCTGCCAGGTTTGCTGCCACCTGGGCAGCCCACATGCTCCAGGTCCTTGGGGAGATCTCTGTTTGACTCATAGCCAGCCCTGTGGTGGCTTCGAAAAATCTAGGCCCATTTTCTCATTTTGCAACCCTTTCTCAGGTCCCAAAGGACTCAAATTCTTCTGTTTTCTTTCCCAACCCAAAGAGATGCACTTCAGAAAGCATGACCCCTTCCCTTCAGACCTCCTGTTTAGAACCGATTGTGGCTAAAAGCCCGTAAGTACAAAGCTATGTAAGAGGAAACCTTGCTGGTTTTCCCCCTCATGTGAGGACAGAGGTGAAGTTCAGAAGCCAGCAGAAATTCAGCATTTAAACCACTTCAGCACCTTGTGAAACTGATTCTGCCTTTATTCTGTGTATTTAGACACTGCCACTTGATCTTTGCAAATCTGCCCTGTATAAAAGCACTAAAAATAGTCTATTTTAAAACAGACTAGACTGAAAGTATCCCTTAGCCTCCCTCACCCACCATAAAACCCCAACACCTAATGAAGTTTAAGAATAATTTTCTGTTGTCCCACAGGCATGCTGCAAGACTACTCTGCCACTTCCTACTTGAGAAACTTCAGTAAGAGAGAGACTGGTGTGCACTTGCACACAGAGTTTCGTTCTGTCTCTCCCTTTTCTCGTCATGAAATGGTTGGCATCTCACACCGAGCAGCCCTGGTTTTTCCTGTTCTGCTGGCCCCTAGATTGCTGGGAAAACACCTCAAGGGCTCTTGTCCAGGACTGCTGCAGCTCCTCCAGTGACAGTTGTGTGAAGAACCTGTCTGCCTTTTCTTGACCTCAGATGGGGATGTCTTTGCCTGCCAGCACCTTTCTCTGAGGCACTTCCCATCATTTCTGCCCACTCCAGCCACAAAGACAACAGGATGCAGGTAGCATGCCTGAGACTGCAGGACTTGGGGAGGACATCTTACAGCAGACCAGAGACGCACACTACACGCTATGATTCTGATGACTCTCTCCTATGTAAGCTATGACCCATATTTTGACTGTAATAAAGATGGCTCACTTAAAAAGCAAATATAACTAAAATCAACAGGGTTTTAGTGCGGAACTAAGATCCAACTGCAAAATCAGACCAAACAAATCAGAGCTGTGGAACTAAAGCTGGTTTGAGTGTTGCTTCTAGACCAGGGAAGCACTGAAAGAAAAATCACAAAGAGAGAGACTCACATTTCCATGCTATAGGTGTAACCTCATCAAGCTTTCATCAAGGAGGCAATTTCTTGTTTGGTGCTCGAACAGTTAGCAGAATATGGTGCAGGTCTCAGATATTTGGCCTCCATGAGGGACTTTCTAGCTGACTAGATCAGCTAGAAAACTTCATACATGCAAAAATCTCCAGTTTCAACAGCCCTAAGTATGGCAGAACACAAGCAAGGAAGATGAGGCAAACACTCAGTAGGCAAGTAGCCTGTTCTATGTACTCCTCTCTGCCCCTTCTTTCTCCCCAGGCTGTGTGTTGAGCCTGACCTGAGGAAGAATATAAAGCAAAGGAGGCCACAAAACAATCTGCTAGTCAGTAATGCTATTCGGACTTGCAGGTTGTGGTGACTGACCAGTCTACCAATGTGAAGCATCACGTGGAGGAATGGCATTTGTCAAATGCTTGTGCACAGCTTGAAAGCACCTAACCTTTTCTAAAAAAATAAAGGTGCTGCAAAGAATGTTAAGAGCAAATAGATATATATTATGCCACTATTAGGATCAAATCTGATGGGTCAGGAAGGAAACAAGAGAGTGAAGTGTTCTCAGTCTCCCAACTGTGCTATGCCTGCAGCAGAAGCTGCCACTGCAGAGCTCTGGGCTGCTCCTCTGGGCAGAGCCGGACTGAGCCGGAAGCCTCGAGGGAGGAAGGGCCAGGCAAGAACACAGTGGTTGTTTCTGCTGTGCGTGGGCAGACATATCCCAGGCGTTATCTCTGGCACACTGCAATTTGAGCATGACATAGCTTGTTCCTTCCACACAAGGAAAGTTATCACTGAGCCTCCCAGCTCCAGCTAAGCAAACTCCTTTTGGGTGTGAGATAGAAAGAGATGCAAATGTGCCTCAGCTCCTTTCACAAAATAAGTGAGCAGTCAAGCTCTTCAATTCAGCCAAGTGCTTCAATTGCTCAGTCCTGCCTTTCAGCTCAGCCACAGGCAGACACAACTTCACTGCCAGGACCATTGGAGCAGCCCCTCTTGGCTGCATCAGATCCTGGGAAGCAGAACAGCAGTCAGCAGCCACCAGACAAAGCGAACAAACGGCTGGAAAAGTGCAGGAGAGGTGGGAGGAAGCAAGACAAAAGAACAGAAATGAACTTTAAAACAGCACTAGGACAAGTCCCTGGATTTTGCCCCTGTGGTGTGAAACCTCTTTTTAGTTACTAGTTGGTGGCATTTGTCACTATTACAACATGAGGTTAGGAAACTACATTTAGTCCTAGTCCTTGAATACATCCTAGTTTCAGTCTCTGACTTTGCATGTCAATAGCTGATGGGCTTCTTCAGCTGCCAGGAGCATCTTCTGCCTGCAGCTGTGGCTCCCCAGCACGTGTGTCCTTCTTGCAGGCAGCACAGTGAAGGACAACCAGGGGGCTCAATCTAGGCCCTGATTAAAGCTTGAATAAGCAGTACTGAGTACAGAAAAGAGAAATCCCTAGAAATAAATCAGAACTGGACTGTCGGAAGTTGATTACTGGAGTGGAGCAAACAACACTCAGCATCCACCAAGCTGCAGGGTTCTCCTTTCTGCCAGGCTCACCAAAGGGAAAACAGCAAATGTGGGTGCTGTTCTGCTGGCCCCAGGCAGAGGACATGTTGTGGGCTTTCAAGGAGGGTAGACGCCTGTATCATGAGCATTTGGCGGAATGTAGGCAAAACACAGCCTGCAACTGCTGCTGAGTTACACCTTTCTATTAATAACCCTAATAGAAACCTTCTCATGATGAGGAAAGTAATGCATTGCCCAGAGAGACCATGCATCTCCATGCTCAAAGGTTTTTCTTCAAGACCCAACTGTATAAACTCCAGAGCAACTGGCTGGAAAAAGAGACTTCCTGAAGATCCTTCCAACCTGAGTTATCTTGCGATAAACCATAAATTCTGCAGCCCCCGGCCCTGCAGTTTGGTAAAGATGTGCATATTACTGCAGCACCCTGGTTTTAGTTCCCACAGGAGTTCTCCAGTTGTCCACACTTTGCTGTGCTACGAACACCCCAGCCCACTTTAAATCACTGACATAAAACATCTGGGAAAAACACAAGCTGGTTGTGATACACTGAAATTACCTTCTGAAGGGAGACAGGTACTTCCATGCAAATACAGGAAAAGCTGGAGAGAGGGACTTGCTTCCCAAGACCTTGCTTACTGAGTGGGGCAAAATTCCACAAGGTGGCCAGCAGCTCTGTCTCCCCAAAGCTGCCTGTGACTCCTCAGGCTGCTGCTGTACAAAGCGGGAGAGGATCTGCCTTTCCCAGACAGTGGCTGCAGCTGGTCTTCCTTACAGAATGGGGGTGTAAGCGGCTGTCATCAGCCACAGCCTGCCTTGGGGCTCCAGCAAGTCCAACTCACACAAACTCCCAGCCCCAAAGCTGCTGGGGAAGGGGATCTTACTGCAGAGCTCTGAATATTTCTATGAGCTTTTCTCTGTAGCATTACCTTAAAAAGCCCAGCAAGGATTTCCTCACCACCACCATTATCAGGAAGAGGGGAAGGCATCTGTACAAGCCTCATCATCTCATTGCTCAGCTCCCATCCATTAGTAATCACCCCAGCACAGCCCATGTCTCTGCTACAGCTGCAGCAGTGGAGAAGGGACAGTACCATCTCCCCTCCAGGGAATCCAGCTTTGGATGCCATACCAGCAGATAAACTGCAACCTCCTCTGTCCCGCTGCTGTCTTGCAGCAAAGCAAGTTGCTCACATACAGGACTAACACTATGCTGAACTGTCTGCCAGGAGAGAGCCGACCGCTTTAAAAGAGGATTTGTTAGCTGTCAGCCCAAAGGAAGGCACTAAGAGACGAGAGAAGAATTACATAAAGGTTTTAAAAGCAGACCAGTCAATCCTCCCAGGCTGTGCCTGGTTTATGGGGACCTTTCCCTCAATAGGAAAAGCTGGGGAAAAGGCTCTCACAATACTTGTTCACTGAGTTGGAACACAGCCTCCCACAGAAACAACAGGCTATCATACAGTAACCACACTTTCAGGTGAGTAAAACCTGAATGTGTTGCATTTCATCCCATCTCCTCTCCCTTAACGCCATAACAAGCTCCCCCAGTCCCCTTCCCACCAGCCTCTCCCCACAATCCCTGCTCCCGTGTGCCTCACAGCTCACCCCTTACCACACCCAGTTACCACCCTCTGACCTGTTACCCATGCCCAGCACTACTTCTGAGAAGAGTATTATCCATCGTGCAGCTGCAGCCCCTCTGTGGTGACACCCCCACACCCTGACTGGGGGATTTTGAGAGAAGGCAGATTGCTGCTGCTGTACCAGCCACATCCAGCTATCCAAAAAACTGCCACAGGGGAACAGCACCTTTACACTGGAATGTAAACAAGGAATACAAAATTGTTTCCAGGAACATAAAATATTACTCTGTGGCAAAAATGGGTGAAACAGGAAGGTGGCCCTTATTACCCACACTGCTCCCACTGCCACCCACTTTCTGCTGAGGCCAGTCACTGCTCTGGCTGCAAGGAGATACCTGCAAGTTGGATCCTGCCCTGGTCTAGGCTGACCTAGCACTGTGTGTGGTGGAGCGTGGGAACCTCTAGCATGAATTCATTATGAATGTGGACAGGGCAACTCCTTGACCTGAAGGAAGCGTTCTCCTTCAACTCAATTACCAGGATCCAATTACAAATGGTAAGACAGCATCTAGTTTTCTTTCCAAGATTCAACCTCAATTTTTCATCAGATGCTTCTATTTGCTCTTGCTGCTTCAGAGCTCTCTTGGTCCGGTAACTTCACTGCTAGAAAGAGATGAATTTTCTTTCCCCACATGCCTTGTAGGGATTTATTCAGTGAACTGGAAGACACTTTCCCGCAGACTGACCTAGTTCCACATTTTTGAGCTGTGCAGAATGCTGATCCAGTGGGCCAAAAAAAATATCTGTTCAAAACACTTCCAAGGTCATCTCCCAAGTGAAAGATGGAGATCTGGAAAACAAAACAAATGGATTATCTGCCCCACCCTCCCACACCTAAAACCTGATGTTCAGCGTCCCAGCCCAGGTTTGGCTCCGGGACGCTGAAAGCTCTGTGTGTCCTTGGGCAGATGAGCCAGGACAGTTTGGTTTTCACCTAAATTAGCATCAGTAAAATCCTGATGAATTATAAAAAAACACTGCCTCTCCTTTACGTCACTCTGGTGAAGCCCAGAGTAACTGTTAAAGGTAGAAAACCCTTGTAAATGGAGGAAGAAGATATGTTTGTGCAATAATACAAGTAAAAAATCACGGGATTAAGTGTTTTTTACATACCAAGTAATGACCTTCAAAGGGACAAAAATTAGGAATCTAACAGAGAATGGAGCTCATGTATCAGTAAGCACTGAGAAAAGTGGTACAAGAAGAAAGCAGGAAGAAATGGACACTCTGGAAAGTCTTAACAAATCCAACAAAATCAGAAAATGGTTTAGAAGAACCTTTAAAATGAGTTTTATTGTCAGAATTTTACAAGTAGCCTTCAGTGGCATCATACAAGAAGAACTCTGTTGCAAAACTCTAATAAATAGTCTGCCCCAAGTCCCAAAATATTTTTTGAAATAAAATAAAACCAAACTTAAAAATAAAAGAGAATAAAAGCAAGACTTCAGGATGCTCAGAGATGTTAGCAATATTTCCCATTTACAAATAATATCAGGCATTATATAAATCTCCTTCATACAAGTCATTAAAAAACCCAAGACATTCTAAACCTTTACAAAAGCACTCCAGAAATAGTTCCAAAGAGATCCATTTCCATGACAAAACATTAGAGAAGAACTCCATGGGGATTAGCATCACAAATGAAGTTTGAGGTTGAAGTGTAGTGTGTACTTGTGTGCAGCAAGATTAAAGAGCGTGAAAAAGGGATTTGAAGAGAGCATGGAAGTCTGTGACAAGACTGTGCCAGTGATTTTAATCTGTGTATTTGAGAATGTGATAAAGGGGAGTGAGAGGATGCTCTCGAAATTAACCCCCAAATACACTGCACTTTATGGAAGGCAATTATTTACTAAGGTAGTAACTATATCCTCAGAAGGGAGTAGAAAAGGTTTCTCAGCACACTGCACAGTTCAATGCCTGAGCAGACTGCAGTGCTTAAAAGTTGTATTTTGACACCTAAAAGGTATTTTCTGTAGAGGTAACACGTTGTGGCAAGTTAGCTGTTCCTTCAAAGAACAAGAAATTAACTTTGCTGGCATGAAGCAGTTTGGGAAATCTCGTGCTAGACAGTTTCACTGGGGACTGTGGATTTCAGAGCTCCAATCCTGTCCCAGTACTTTAAAAAATACACTTCTCTAATTCCCCTTTACATATTCCTCTATCTTCCATAGCAAAGGATTTATAAGATCTCTCATGCAATAAAACACAACTTGAATAAACTTTTCTCAAATCTGCTGTGATTTGAGAAAACCAGGGAAACAGAATGGGAGGGCAGGTACACAGTGATGGTTTGTGTGATTTTCATGGAGACATTTCAGGGGGGAAAAGAATCTTAATCTCTTTACAACTTCAGCTTAAGTCTCCTGCACATATGCAAGCAACAGACTCCCCTGGCAGGGAAGGGGGCTGTACTTAACTGAGCACTGTTGCTGGATCACTTATGTCTCACCCTGCCTGATGTGGTATGAACTGCAGCATGCCTAGTTTTGCTGTTTGTAAAGGTACTTGCAGCCATTGTTTCCACAGGAAACAAAGGCCACCAGAAATGCTAATGCAATAGATGTGTGATAATATGCCTCACCCATGGCTCACCTCTCTAGTCTCTCTCTAAGCTGTGATGCTGGTTGTACTGTACCATACACTATGGACACGCGCTCTCTGCAACGTATGGGAAGGTAGCACTAGTAATCAAGCGCAAATTGCTAAGGAGACACCTAAAACATTGCATTACATCCCCTTGTCTGTGGCATACTTCAGAAAACAATGTTAGAAGAGCAGTAAAGTAAACATTTCTTTCTAATTTTCTAGATGTCATAATATTTGCCAAAGCTGCAAGGAAAAGCAGATTACCTGAAACAGAGAGAAAGGAGTTAATGGAAACAGAGGCAGATGGAACAGCAAGCCTGATCCTGGCCTCCAAATAATTTTGTACATAACAGATAAAGAGACAATGTGCAAAAAATAGACATTCACATTTTAGCAGTTAAACTTTTATTTTACCTTTTTAAAATTATTTACTTTGTTTTTTCTACAAAAGGCAGACATTGATTGTTGATCTGCAATTGTTCTGAGTGCGCGCAGAGATGCAAAAAAGGGTTATTGGGAGGATGAAGAACAGGGAATTGCTCTGACTATACTTTCACATGTCATAATTAAGGTGGCATTAAAGCTTAAGTCCCAGTAATAATATTCATAACAGATAGTTTCCTTCCCCGTACACCATTCTCAGTTCATATCAATTGTGTTGAAAACCCATTCGGTGAATTTCTTCAGCTTTTCAGTTGCATTCTGGGATTCCTCCTGTAACCTCAAGTTGTCTTCCCGCAAATGTTGCACTTCAGCCTGAAGGCTGGCCTTGTCCTCTTTTTCCTTAGGCATAAGGAAAAATACAGATCTTAGTGGAAATTTTAGGTCATGCTTCCTATCTATCTAGAGCAGCAAGAATCTCTTTAAGAGAGCCTCATTCCTTTTAAGGATTTTATGTGCAGTAACACATGGGTTTATATCCAAGGGACTTTAGTGACATCTCCTTCCTCATGTTTTGCTAGCATGAACAGGATTTCTCTGTATTAGATTCTAATACAGAAGCTGGCTTCCCAGGTGGTCCAATAAAATTGGGCATGACCTGTTCTGAATGTACAAGTGCTGATGGTTAACTAAGTAAAAGGTAGGGAATCTTCCTGCAAACACTCTCCTAGCTAATCAATGTCATCTCACTACAGCAGATCCTTCTTGGACCAAGGAGGCATTAAAACAATACAGAAAGTTTCCACAGCAGAAATTACATGTCAGCTTTTCGTAACACTGCTAACTTTTCATCAGCAGGATACATTTATATGGACTAACTTCAAACCTTTTTGCAGTGTCACCTGAATTAGGAGTGGAGGTACTGTGAATCACCCTCCTAATTTAAGCAGAGGAATCAAACGCCTCCAAATTCAGACACCCCATCCCAGCCGTGCATAATTAGAAGCCTGAGAAAAGTAGCAAAGAAATGTCTTTTTCTCATACAAGGATGAGACTGTCACAGGCTCAGGCATGGCAAAGCAGGATTACACAGTTATTAGCACCACCAAGCACTAAGTACGTGTCTTACAAATCCTTCTGTAGATGAAATGCTTACCTTCCTTAAATCTTCTTGCAGCATCTTCAGCAAACCTTCCAGTTGGTCCACTTTAGAGGCGAGAGTTGGAGGAGATTCTTTACTGTTGAAAGCAGGAAACAAGAACAGGTATTGATAAGATTTACTGTCTTCACATGGGGTAGCTAACAGCTCTGTCTATACCAAGTGGCTTTATGAAGGTATGCATTTGGGTACACCAAGAATTTGCAAATGAACATAATAAAGAGTACATGGAACACGTGCAGCACATTAAACAACACAACAAATTTAACTCATTATTAATTGTGGTCATCCCATCACTTGACTTCTTTCTACTTGGAACTCATTGTATGTGCCTTGAATTACCGTTGCTTTGGACAGGTTCATGAACATCTCAGACAAGAAAAACCTGCAAAAAGGTTCAACTGGACTTAAAAAGCTTTTCTTTTCACCTCCTAATTTCATCCTTATGAGAACTTGTGAGGAGTTCTTGCATGAAGCTCGGAGATGGCTTCCAAATAAAGATATCCCTACTCTGTTCCTTGGTTTGTAGCTGGGAAAACCTGCACATCTGGTGTATTTACTTACCCTGTATAAGGCTTTATCTGTGCAGTAAGCTGGTCCTCAGCCTGATCACTACTGGAAGCAGCGCTCACAGGTCTGTGATTTTCATCAGCAGCAGCAAAGAATGAAGCTCGCTGAACTGAAAAGGCAAACATACAGAGAAAACCAATGGCAGCAGTAATGATTGTTTTCATGCACAGCACAACAGCTATGCTGTAGATCTCAGCAATTTCAGTCTGTTTCAAGCAAGACAAAGTGATGATATGACATACCAATGTCCCCTTGACAGATGCAAACTGCCGGTGCAAGTGTTTGCACCAGGTTTTCCACTGTACTGGATTCAAGAAGTACTGGCTCTGGCACAAGCAGCACTGTGCAGATCTTCCTGGGTACGACTGCATGATACCACCCAATAACTTAGCAACTATATTTAGTTTCCTTCATTCTATAAAGAATGCCTTTATCTCAAGGAAAGAAAAGCTCACTGTGCACAATTTGACCAATGCCATTTTTCAGAACTTAAAATTTTTTCCTTATGCCTTATAAAATGTTTCCAGATTGAAACATGAAACCTCTTTCCTGCCTTGTGTGTGTATTTCTTGTCCTGTAACTGTTCAAATGTTCTTACACATCTCTAAATCACTGTCACATGTGGTGTGACTGTATGTAAACTGACTACTCCTATCTCTGGAGTCTCCTAGCACAAACAGCGATATGAAGACTTTTAGCTTAATAAATTAACCTTAGCAGCTGCTGGGCTATCACTGGAAACAGAAGAGTATTGTCTTTTTCTATTTGGCAAATTCTTATACTAGAGGTTGGTGTAGCTTAGGGATCCAGGCAGTTTTTCTTTCAGCTGATACAGATACTGCTATTTGTAACTTCAGGGGCTTGTGCTGAGGACACCAATCAATGGTGTGGAAAAGGTGTTCAGGACCACAAATCAGAATTTAGATTCCTTGGTATGGGTCAATCCCTACTGGCACCTGTCAGAGACTAGAAACCGGGGTTATACTGAGACCAGACAACCACAGACCAATGGAATTATATTGAGATCCTTCTCCAAGTCAAATTTGAATGTATTTTTATAGCAGTGAGCTGAAGCTGCCAGCTAACACATTACTCCAGCTTTTCTTCATCTGAGCTGTCAGTTTGTTATCTTGACCACAGTGACTGTGTTCACACTTCTAAAGAGAAACACAAGTGAGTCTGGGGCCTACTGAGTGAGGGATTCAGGTTAATGAGGACAGTCAAATAAATCTCACCAAAAACCAGGGGATCCTTTAAAGAGAAACTGCCAACCACAGGGAAACGTGTTAAAACCCGAGTTTCACCCACATGAGGTGATGAAAAAACCATCACTACAAATTCATCTCCTCTTGAGGACCATGGCTTACTTTGAATATTCTTCCCCAAGACTGCACAGCACAGATATGAGCCAAGCTGCTCCTACAACTCCTGTGGCAACAGAGCAGAGGACACAAGTACGTCCTGAACACCCACAGGAACATGCACTGTCTTAATGATACGTAAGGCTACTACCAGAGAACAGCCAAGAAATCAAGTTACTTCATAGCCTTCTCCAACCATGCTGAGTAAGGTCTAAAAGATTCAGGATCAGTGAAAAAACACTTCCATGAAGGTGGGACAGCATTTATGCAGATATTAGGGATAGCAACTTCTGTTTAACACACCTAGAAGACTTTTCCATTGGATTCTAGTAATGTAAATTCCCTTCTGTCTAAACTGCATTTAATTTTAAGTTCAAACGTATCTAGGCAGTTTACAGTTCTCTTCAGTTTACTAAGTGTCACGGAGATGGAAAATGCCATAGGATGAAACAACACTTATGTGCAAATCTATGTCTTCTTGCAGAGGCAAGAAGGCAATGAAAAAGGATATACCAACAAGGCTTATTTCCCAAATTATCTTGGTAGCAAATTTCAGCACTACACATACTTCTTGCTAGTGCAGTAAGCAAGCAATCATTAGTGTGCTTTTTCCCTATTATATAACTTTATTTTTGCAGTTCTGTGCTGGATGCCTTTCCCACACCAGCTGTGATTATCTTCAACTGCTTTACAGGAAATGTGACCAGTTTCACAAAGATTTGGCCAAACCATAGCACTGAGGAATTCCAGTATGAAGAAATGGTATCTGAGTATTGCATACAAAGTTTCAGGCTCTTAACACTTGACTTGGTATTTTAAATGAGCTTAAGCTCCAGACGAAGTGGAAAATTAGGAACAACAAAAACAAAAGTCAGGATTAAAATAAACCCAACCAACCACAAACCCCATAGTCCTTAATGAAGCATGCACAAAGATCAGCTTTCTAAGTGTTATATTCTGAAAACTTACCTTCAAAAGCTTTGGCAGCATCTACCAAGTTTGACCAGTCCAGATCAGAGGCAGAATCAGGCAATGGCATAAGACCAGGGTCTGGCATGGGCTGCCGTCTTTGCTCCTGGATATCTGTGAGGGAGCTGTCTGAGGCAGAAAACTCTCCTGGAGCGATGCAGAATAGATTATAAACTCCATAAAAACACCACAAAATTCCTTTCTTAATACTATTCTTAGCTTCTCTGGAATAGCACTTTTGGAACCAAAATTCAGAAGAATATTTGATCAACTGCAGTTGACCAGATACAGTCCTTTCCAAAGCAGCGTTCTAAAACCAGGACATTCAGCTCCTTTCTAACCTGCCTGACTCTTTGCAGCTGAGTGCTTCAAAAGTCAAGCTCTGACTCCCCAGCACTGGGGCTGGGGGCAATACTCTTCTACACAACAATTCCTGCCTCTGCACAAGCTGAAGATACTTTAGAGGGTTCTGCCTCTTGCTGGGGCTTCTACAATCCCTGGAACCTATCTGCTTCTGTAAAAAAAAAAAATAACCAAAACAAAACAACAAAACTGTGGGGTTTTTTTCCTTCCTCTTTACAACCTTGTAAACCAATGGGAGCTGACTTAAATCTACCAAGATGAATCAGAACAAGAAAACCTTTAAAATTACTTTCAGAGCATTGCACATCTCAGCAATTCAGTGAAACCTTCAGATCTTTACTAAAAAATAGCCACACCCACCTGTAAGCTGGTACATGGCTCACTATGGAAAAAAAACATTGGCAAGCTTGAAAGAAGGATACAAAATCCCTGTAATTTTTGTGCAGATTAAAACAACAAAAGTGAAACACTTGGATTTTCATCACTAATTAGGGCAAGACCAAACTGTCAACCAAGAATTATCTACTTTATTTCAGTTTACTGGCTGGACAATCAAAAAATGTGCAATGCCTGGTCACGTGTATGAGCTCAGAAGCAGCAACAACTTCCTTTCTCATGCCCTCTGTCAGGATGTAACGAAAAGTTTTGAAAACCTTGTAGGTAGTATTAGAAGAGAGAGATGTAGGGGTGAGAAGATGGACTGGGCACCTGGGAAGAAGCTGAGAAGATTATAGTGAAGAGTCTGCTTGGATCAGAGAGAACAGAAAGAGTGTGACAGGCAGGATACAATCCCAAAAAGCCATGAGTTGTGTTGCTTATTTCCCCCCCCCCCCTTTTTTTTTTTTTTTTTTTTGATAGTCTAGTAACTATATAACTTCAATAACTAAAATAACTTTGTAAGAACTTCTGCTAAATCATATTGCTGCCTGGGGAACAGTGACCAGAAAAGCTACACTGCATTCATTTCTTTGCTCAGAAATCTTGATTTTTTGTGTGTGTGTGTTTGTGTGTATTTACTTTTTGTAAATGTAATTTCAGCTCAATATTAACACTGAGGATTCTTGTCTTAGCTCTCAAAAGAGTTCTTTTGGAAGTTGTTAACACAAAAATATTTCCAATTAGTGGAAGGATACACAGAATTAGATGAAAACCTAACTATTTGAAAAGCTACCTGTTTTAGAAATGTGAGTTGGATTGTTAAGGCAGATGAATAAATATGAGCATTTTTATCTCACTGTTTTCCCTCTTTAAAAAAAGTAGATGTGCTCTGGAATCTTTGAATTTAAAAAATTTTGAATAACTGGAAGCCAACAAATTCTTGTGGTACTAAATAGCTAGCTTACTTAATCCTTTTCTCAGCAAAGTCTATGTGGGAAGACATTTTGTGTGCCACTCAAATAGCTGGTCCTTTTATTATGCAGCCCCTACATTTTAAAGAAAATGGAAAATCTTGTTTTGTTGATAAAGGTAGAAAGGTTATGTGCTAGGAGACGTTATCAGTTTGGTGTGGAAGAGAACATGACAGCAAAAGAAGGTTTTGTAGTTTTCTTTTAGGAAAATACAGGCATTTAAATGAAAAGAGACCAAGTGCTGCTTTCCAGTTGTACTCAGGTGGCATCATTAATCTTCTGACCCCAAGCCCTCAGAAGCCAAATCCTCCATCCAGTTACAAGCACAACCAAGTCTGTGAAGTTATTTTAGTAATATAAAAAACAGAAATGAAGAGAGCTCAGTTTCCTAACTCTTATGCAAGAAACGCGTTATACAGACACAACAGCTCATGAAAATGTCAGGTTCAACACTGAAAATTGATGCCTGGTGATCACAGTCAGATGAAAAGAATTTAAAATAGATTTCTTGATCAGCCTTCACTGTCAAATGTATCCTGTGTAGCTAAATACAGACTGTGCTTAGGGCCCACTATAGTGAGTTGAATCTATTGATAGCCTTGCATTTTCCTCTTGAAACATACTAAAACATGAATAAATCAGAGCAGATATGTACTTCTTCAGAAAACATTGCACAATCCTACCCTCAGATCTACCTCTATTTCTGGAAAACACACTCAGTTATGAAGTACAGTGGGAACCTGTGAAAATTCCCTTTCTCACTGAGACATTCAGTCTCAGCAACACACAACCCATCAAACAATCATACAGAGACTTTGCAGTAAACTAATGGGGGAAAGCTGAGTGTCTTCTTGACAACACTTTACAAATAACTTTTTCTGGTTAGCTGTGTGACTAAAATAAATAATTCAAGTGCTGTAAAATAGAAAGGGTAAGGAAATGAATCTAAAAACAGCTGGCGCAATAAAAGCTGTATCTGGTGCAGCTGTGTATCCAAATGTCCACTAGCATTTATCCCCTTTTGTATCATTATTTCCCTAACTGCATTTTGTTCCCATAATCCCACACTAAAGGAACTGACGCCTGAAGTTCTCTCTGGTGGATAACCAGGCATGCATTACTTGTCCATTGGTCCAACTGATCTAGGTGACTCTTGGAAGAAAAGGCAGAAACTTGCAGCCAATGAGGCAAATTTCTGTGCTCCCTCCACAAGGTGAAGGCATGACCAATCATGCCATTTTGCACTCACTGAAGTGAGGGGAAAAAAATTAAATTTTATATTTTCAGTCATATATTTTCACTGAACTCTCCTCATTTCAGCAAAATCAAGATGGAACTATTAATTGCTGTAACAAACATTTTCCCCCAAGATGATTCACAAAGGATTCCTCTGAAAGTGGAATCTGAAAAATGGGAAATACACTTACCATGTAGTGATTTCATTCCCAAAGTATAGGATGGTCTCCGTAATGGCAGCGACTTTGGGAGAGAAGGGTAGGTGCTGGTGAATAGTACATCATTTGGCATGGCTTGGTCCAAGAGCGAGGCCCGCGAGGTGAAGAAGTGGTCCCTTTGACCACTGTAAATACTCTCATCTGACAAAGTCCTTTGCAAGGCACGCCTTGTGGTAGGAGTGCTGGGAAAGGGAGACTGACAGGACAGAGTGTGTGACTATACATTCATAAACACAAATAAAAAGAAATGAGAAAAAAAATCATCAATAAAGGAACTTTTGGAATAATTTTTAAAACCTTTTTTAAAATAAGAAACCAAGTATTAGCATAGCATTTTTTCAGAGTGGACAGGAGAAAGAACTAAAGGAATTGGCTTTTAAGGAGACTGTCGCTAGGTAACATATATATAGCTCTTTTTTCGCCTATCTCACATTCTAACTTTTAAACACCCTTCAAACTTCTCCTGAAGTGGGAATCCCAGGCAGCCCTTGCTGACTCCAGAGCTGACATGTAGCAAAGAAATGGATACAGAAAGAGCCTGAATGTTGCACAAACCAGAATTCTCCCATTGCCCAGGGGAGGCTGCTTTCCTGCAGGCAGAGCACCAGCAAACACCAACTAATTAGAAGTCTCTTATTACTGAACAACGAGGAGCACCCACTACTGCCATGGGTCTTCAGAAGTATTTGAATCAGAAGTAAGTAAATAGTCCCATGAATAGGAGAACTTGTGTCTTACCCCCAAAATCATCCCAGCCTCCTCCATGCTCCACACAGGAGAAAGCAATGCAGGGGTAGCCTGCAGTTACACACTCCCAAGCCAGTGCCAGAGAGCTGCTGTCATGACCATTCCCACCAGTAGAGACTCTGATTTTCATGAAACCTGTAGCAACATAGCTATCTCTAAGGCATAGCATTTCCTTACAGCTTGATTGAAATTTGGTCCAAAGGCTTTCACTGAGAAATTTTTACAGAGCCTCATTTGCTCTGTAAGAGAGTTTAAACCAAAAAAAGGAAGAAAATCGGTTTTCCAAAAAGAGCAATTAAAACCAGAGTTGCTCATTTGCACATAAAAATAGTCCTCTCTTCTCGGAGAGAGGAAAAAACATGTTTAAACAGACAATATTCTATTCCTGTGATCAAAATCCCACACTACAGGTGGGAGAAGAGCATGGAAGAGTGACTGTTGGTACTGTACACAGGAAGACAATCTGCCAATCCCCTCACCTCTTACAAATTTTAATATGAGAACATTGCTGGATGTGTTTGTTTTATGAGGAAGAATCAGAATTATTAAGATTACTTCCAAAACCCTGCTATCATCAGAAGATAAGGAAATAAAGGAGCCAACTGTCTATTTCTCATGCCAATTTTCTATTATCACATCCTCCCCTCTGTGTTGCCTCCTTCAGGACTTGCCCATCACAGTATGAACCTGCCTATACCATTAACACTACAGAAATGACAACTTCTGGTACAGAGTTGTTACCAAGGCATACGGAAGACTGAACTGCCTTTTTTTTCTGCTGATGAAAAGTTCTGGTACCAGAGCAGGGGAAAGAGAAAAAGTTACTTGTCTGAGAAGATACAATGCCCAAACAGTAGGTAAGGAGATAATGAAGGTGGGAGAGATAATACAAAGATGCACAAGACACACAAAATCACAGCCTAGAACAAGTTCTACTGGCAAACAAAGCCTTTGTCAGCCAACAGACAGAAAGGAGGAGGATTTTTGGTGCAGTGAACTAATGCAGGCCATTATCATTCTTTTTCTTTTTTTTTTCCTTTTAAAGGGTCAAAACATTTTATGCTGTAAGAATTTTTCTGTAAGATGAAATCTAAGTCATACAGAGGGCAGAATTAAGATACTTCTAAAATGGAAAAGATGCAATTTATTGGTGTGACAGAACATTTTTAACTTGCTGAAATTTATCAAAAGTGCAACCAGGAAATAAAGAGCAGGGTAATAACTGATTCACTAACCCCAAAGCAGAAAAACAGCAAACTTAGGAAGATATCTTGGAATGAGAACAATTCTCTTGCTCAAAACAACCAACAGGAGGTGTTTGCATCTCCCATGTACCAATCCCCCTCAGAACTACCACAAACCTAAGAAAAAGGTAACTTGCCAATGACAAGGTTTTTTTATCTCTGGCCTTCAAAGCAACATCTTAAATAATCTGTGTATGGAACCCACACTTACAAGCTTTAATAAGCCCCTTCAGGTTTTTACTAGCAAAAAAAGAAGTTACAGCTCTCTCTTCTGCATGGTTGCTGTGGAAACAATTTGGGCTCTGGATGATGAGCACTGGCTGTACATGCAGACTAGAAATCAAGACATTCTCTTCCAAATTATGGATTTTAAAAATTAATATGTGCACTTAACATGTTATTCAACATATTTTGAAACACACTAGGAAATGTTTCTAACTATTCTGCAAAAATACATGCTTAAGTTCAGGGATCATTTTTCATAAGAGGATTAGTGAGGTATAAAAGTGGGCTTTTTGCAAGGAGTCTCAATACTGCCAGTAAGTCACTGTCTAGTGATGTAATCAGAGAAGAACAGTTAAAATAACTAAGACAACACTACAGGATTTTCCATAACCCAGCAGTACTAAATGTTCTTTGCAATCTGGCATATTAGTCTCTTTAAATCGGCACACAAAGTTGTAATAATATTGCAGAGACTGTAATAATGAAACTTTTCACCAAATGTATTTCTCCAGCAATCAGTTACAAACAGATTATTTTCTGTCCATGATAACAATTGAGGGAATGCCCCGCATTTCCTTTTCCTGTTACAGGTGAGAATAGAAAAGATCCTATCTCTCCCTCTCTTTAACATACCTTAAAACTCTTCTGTGATTCAGGTGTTGGGCTATCAAGATCTATCAATTTCTTCAGCTCTTCTTCGACAGTGGACTTGGATGCTCGTTTTGGGGATGCTCGCAGGTCTCTTGCCGACGCCCGCAGCCGAGGGTGGGCCATTTCATTGCCATCACTCTGGTGACGTCTTAAATGAAATGGAACAGACACATTCAGGTCTCAAAGCCCTGGCGCAGGAGGCATGAATGAAACAAGAATTATAGCACCCTCAAGTTTTTAAAAGAAAAAAACTAAGTAGAGGGCACAGAGGATGGGAGAAGTTTCACTACTACAGCAGAGATTCACCTTTGTGGATACCTGTGGAAGCACTAAGCTTGTTTAAAAACATCAACGAGCAATACAATAAAATAATTCAAAGGTTAATGTAATACATTTTCCCAGTAAGGGACTGAATCCATTAAAATAACGTGCATTCTGTATAAAGCTAAAAAAATATGTCTTCAGAAAGCCCAAAGCAGCAAATCACCATGTTTCTTTAATATTTCAACTGGCTTTTTTTAATGTAGTTATCACAAAGTTTCACCATTTCCTTTTGACAGCCAGTTATTGGTATCATCTAGGGATACTGTGCCTGACTCAGTGACAGTCAAGAAGGTTTGAATAAATTACTTTGAAATGGGCTTTCTGAACTACTTGCTTTTTGAGTCATACTTAACAATATTTTCACTAGTAAGTTGTTTTCTCAATTTCTCTTCCGAAAGAGATGCTTGCATATTGTAATGCTGAGATATCTTGGCTTGCTTTAAGCTTTAAGACAGTTAGACTGGATACTGGCAGCAATCTTAACACGGCAACGTGGAATGCCAGAGTTAATGCACAGCATGCATGGTACTACTACACGGATGAGAGGTTTAAGTAAAACTCAGGCTCTACAATAAGAGGATTTTTAATATTTGCTCAAATAGCATTTTGAGTCACCTTTAAGAAGTCCCAAGAAAAGATAAGCTTTAATAGGACTGAAATCCATAGAGCTTTCTAGAAATGATAAAAACCCCAACTTTTACAAGTTAACAGGGAATGAGATTAGCCAACTATCAAATATTTAAACCCTACTCCAGAAGACTAGATTAGAGATTAAGTTCTACAGAAGATGAAGCATTGTATTAAATAGTCTTGAGCTCTTCTCTACAGAGAACTGTCAGAGATCAAAATGCTTCTTTTACAATTACAGCAAATGATCAAACAAGAGAACAAAAAAACAGTCTTACTTTCTGGAATCCATAAACCCCACTGAGTTTATTGTCCCTTCTGGCTTTTTCCATCCGATCAGATACTTGCTAGTAGCACCCTGGCGAGGGTAGAAAGTCCTAGGACCAGACGAGGAGGAAGAGGAGGAGGAGAAAGAAGGTGCAAGCTGGGGAGAAGTAGCAGAATGAAGCTCTTCTTTAGGTGAGCTTCTGGCACTGGTGAAAACAACAGGGCTGGCAGAGTGTCGTGAGCTCATGGTACTAGGAGAAAAACATAAGAAAGACAAAAATTGCCTGAAATGTGTATATATAAGTCTTGTTTAACTGATTTTTAAGCAGAACTCTAGGCAGAAGATGTTATTCTTATTAACAGCAGATAGAGAAGCAAAACCAGTTTGCTCTTCTTAAGGGCCTTCCACCAATGTTTCATTAAAAATATCTCATGTAGTAATGGAAAAATTTTGCAAGCAACCTCTAAGGATACAATATAACCACCCTTCACAAAAACAGGAAATCTAGAGTTCATTGTCATTAGGCAGCTGAAAAGTAATACATGAGATTTTAGTTGAATTAGCAAAAAAGAACTGAAGTCCAAATTCTTGCTGGAATTCCTGCCTTTAAAAGAAAATATATTTTGAAGGAACTTAAGCAACAAGAAACATCTCTTTAACACCCCACAACAAACTAAAGAAAAAACCCATACAGCTTTCAAAATAGGGCTTCCTGAATTTCACCCAAAAAGCAGTTATTTAACATTTATAAGGACAAAACCCAAAAACTTAAATTGAGAAGTTAGAGCAAGTGTCTAACATACATCACCATTTGTCAAGACCGAAAATGGAGCTGGGATGACCAACGGCAGCTTATTGTTGGGAGAAGGAGAGGGGCTTTAGATGGAAGATATTCTTTAGTTATGCTGATATTCAAATGTGATGGAACTTACTTCCTATCAGGAGTGCTAGGCCTTACACAATATTTTCTGTAACAACCTTAAAAGGTCACTCATTTATAAGCACAGTAACAGGAAAACATTGTGTCTAGCTTTAATACTGAAATAGCATTATATATCTGGAGACCAGTTTTCTACCAGCTCTCTACACAAGTTATCCACATTTTCATCCCTGTATCCAACACTGCAGTGAAGGAACTTGAAACAGATGGCCCCATGGTAAAGAACGGTTTCTGACTGAGAAATAAAAATTAGCTGGAAGGCTAAATAAAGTCACTGAATAATCTTTTCTTCCTTAGCTTAGCAGAAAATTCTTCACCAATCTTTTCATAACTTAATAAAACAACACATTTTCACATCTATCCCTCTTACTGAAACAGAACAAACAATTTAAGGTTAAATTTATGTTGCCACCTGGGAAAACAATACCACCTACATTTAGTCTCAAGCAGTCAGTTATCTAATCTATGCCACTTGTCTGGCTCCTGCTGTAGTCAATGAAGATATATCCTAAGGAGGTGATTCTGCTTGTCTTAAATTAGGTATCTCAGATATGCAGGGAGAATTAATGCTTTGGAGTTTCTTCTCTCTTCATTGACAACAGATGGAGTCTAAAGAATCATCCTGAAATATGTTTCATTTTCACGTGGCTCAATTTAAACACCACGATTCCCAGCAGTGAAGTGCTGTGAGTTTGATGAAGAGCCTGGGTGGACTGTAGCCTTCTAGCGTCTGCTGCAGCCCTGGGGCATCACATCAGGGGGCAAGATGCACCTCTCCACATACATGCAAATCCAATTACAGTAATACAGATTTTATATTATTTTATATTATATTTCTTCCTTCCCTCCATCTGTACATTTGAAAGGCCTATACAAAAAATTACAAAAATGAAAGCAGATTGAGAAAATACAGGAAGATAATTTTCCTATCCATCAATCCCATATATTTGGTGCTGCACAGCACAACCTTCGTATTTGTAACAGATATAAGTAAGCATAATTTATAGCAAGAAAGCAGAGAAAATTAAGAGCTAGGGGAATAGGCAGCAAATTTTTCTTCATTACTCCTTTGTCTCTTCCAATATGGAAAAAAATCTCCTATATATGCTGAGTAAACCAGCCCATCTGTGCGGTATCACTACCACAGCATAAACTGCCATTTTTACCCCTTCTAAATACATTCAAGAAGTAGAAAAGTCTTTTTGCTTCAGTGTAGGGAAAAAGGAGAAAGGAATCTCTGTCCACATTTTACAATTCTTTAAGCCATTAGGTGTTTCTCAAGGAAGTGCTAGTTGTGAGAAAACCGTTTGTTAATAAACACCAGTAGCAGCTCCTAGATAGGCTAATGGTGTTGATCCTTAATGTTACTGGGAAAGAGAGTAAAAAATGATGTTACTTATGCTTGACATAAAATTTATATAAGATGCATATATATATACATATATAGTATTTATTATATAATATACTATAAATACACATTGTGCATTTTAACTATTACTTGAATATTTATTATAATATGCATCATATAATAGATGCCAAGAGTGGCCTGGTAAATGCTAGTAAAATTAGCAAACAGTTTTAAATATGGTTTCCTTTAAGGTACATTGCACATTTTGAGCTGTGGTTTTTACAATAGAGTATTTTTGGGAGGATATTCTGTGTCAGGACTACACACAGAACTGTGAATATGACTGAAGCTTTTAACCCTACTAGTGCACACAGGCATGGCCAACAGGACACTGACAGGCAAAGAGACACACTTGTTAACTGAGAGCATATTTGCAGAGCAAAAGGCTTTGGATAAACTCTAGGAAAACTAAATCAGAGCTGGAGTGCTATGGTGGTGATGGAAATTATTAGAATATTTGACACCAGGAAGCATGCAGAGAATTCTTCATATTGTAACAGATACTTAGACCAGCTTGGTTTTATCTGGAAGAGATTCAGTTCTCTTTCTCAGGGCACAGAGATGGTCACTATTGGTCCCCTATCTCCCACCTCAATTATTGAGACACCAAGGATTGAGTTATGAAAATACTCAAATACTACATGACTGTCTGCAAAAATTACAGATGAGCCATTCATAAAAGCCCTCTACAATAAATAATATTGTAAGTATCTTAAAATTATAAGAAGTAATGAAAAATGTACTTGATTACAAATAGTCAAAACTATCCTTTTAATTTTGGTAAGAAGAACATAAGAAACTGTATAGCTTAGGTAGAAATGAAAGTTTGATTTAATTTTTTTTGTAAGGAATTTCATGCCATCAGCACATACTGCTTCATTTAATGACATTCAGCTATAATGATTCTGTATAATTACTGGCCTACATAATGCAGTTCTCCTGGGATGCTATGAGAAATCTGCACAATCATCAGGAAGGACTTAGGGAATGGGGGTGGAAAAGAAAAATAAAACCCAGCCAGAAGCTCTGCTGTAAAAGTTAATCACTATAATTTACATTTTGCCACCAGTTCTCAGGTACAAGTTCTTTTATGCACCATTAAATGATCTGAGCAGTAATTATCACTCTTGTCTTCTACAGACACAAACACTCTAATTTGTAGTTATTTTCTTTTCTTTTGTCACAGAGATCTTTTTAGGGCCATATTCCTTTTCTTCTTGCTCAGAAACCCGACTTTAAAGACATTACAGACATTATGGCATCCACAGGCAAAAGATAAAAAAGTGAGAAGCAACAAAGGATAGCAATTTAGAAACTGATAGAGAAACACACCAATTAAGCTGTTCATTCCTCATGAAAAGTAGCCTGTTCAGAACCTTTCTTTCGTCTCCCCTCCTTCACCTCCTTGAAGCAGGCATCTTCATAATAATCTCCATAATCTGTGCTTGTCTTTTGGAAGTGCCAGTTTAACCAGCCTCCAGCTCCAAGCAGCTGTGCCTCCACAGAGGAAGCAAAGAGAGAGTTGGGAGCAAACAGCTGGATGACCTAGGGTTCCCACTGCTGTTCAGTGTGCAGCCACCAACTGAGGATGCCACAAGAAACAAAACCAAAGCTTTTTATCCCAGACTGTGCCTTTGTTTTACTGTGAGGCATAAACACATGCTCTAGTCTTCAAAATAAGAAATAATAAAGAAGGAACATGAATCAGTCTGGTTTTAATCCACCACAAGAAACGATGTATGTGCAAGTATTGCTGCATTTCTCAAGTATCATGCCCTATGTGTTCTACAAACTGCTACTACTTCTTTTTGTGAAGAGTTGCATTATTAAAATCTGGGTTTTAAATGAAACTTGGCAAAAAGAAACCTCAACTGTTTTCTCCAGAATAAAGTCCAGGAAACCTTTATCTGGAAATTTCAGTGACAGCCCCAAAATTACAAGGAGAGAATAATTTCACTACCATCAGAGAAACATTGTGCCAATTAATCCAAGCCAACTAGAGAAAACACCCTGTTTGGAGACACGATGTTATAATAAATAATGAGACAACAACCTAGACTTCAGTTTGCAGTCAAGTCACAAAGTATGTCCACGGAAGATGAGAGCTGTCAGGGTGTGCCTGCCCTGCTAAGTGTTGCTTTCTATAAAATTTTCTCAGTTTTTCTAGTGAACTAACCCTATTTGGTGCTCAAAGGAGAAACCAGAACCTCAGATGTACAAAGATGCCATTCCATTAGGCTTTACGATAAAGCTTCCAAGAGTTACATAATTTTCCAGGATTCTTTAAGCCGCTTCAGAAAAAATCCTTCCAGATGAAAATGCTGCTGACTTCCTTGCAATCAGCATTTTGTGTAAGAATCTCAACATTTAATGTCACTGCCAGTTACATTCACACAAGTACTGCAGGATACATGATAAATTCTCCTCAATGTTAAAAAATGCACATAAACATACTTATCTTAAAATAAAAGGTGTAACACTGTAGACAACCATTATCTAGACTTTTTATCTTCAAGAAAGGGGCACACGCTAACATGCCAGAAACCTAAGTAAGTCCCTCTGCAGCATGTTTTCTCCAGACTTGCTCAAGTCCTTCATGCATGCACAGCTACTGGAAACACACCAGTCTCAAACACCTGGGTGGGATTTCTATCAACCAAGTGTGAGCTTTGGTGCCAAAAACGGCCAATGAAGAGAGGCAGTAAACCAGAGTGGGACCACCATTAATGGATTACTTAAGTCAGAATTATCATAACGAAGTACATGGAGACCATTGCAGTCTCTATGACAACCCCTTATTTGCAGCTACTATGTGAGGAGTCAGTGAACCGTTCCCACAAACATCTAGTCTTGCACAGTAGCTTTGTTCAAGACAATTACCAGAAATTGCTTTGGATGTTCAGTCTGCAGGTATTTTAGCTACACTCTCAAAACAGATGTGCCTTAAGAATAAAAATGCAACAGTCACACTCCACAAGGCCAACAAACTATGATGATCCCACATCTTCCCTGAAAGACCTATGCTTTTTCTTACTGCTAGTAGGACAGAGTAGGAATATTTTTCAAAAGCACACTGAATACTTCTTGGAAAATGGGTTAGGAAAATGGTCTAAAATATTTTCTGCTTCTAGCAGCACCGATTAACTTGTACCGTTGGTATCTTCCATTTGAGGTGTTCAAGCATATTACACACATACTCGATATTGCCACTTTTACAAGTGGCAAAACTGAGGGAGAGAGGGAAGGTGACTGTAACGTGTCATACCCACAAGCTTGCTGCAGAAT
The DNA here is from genome assembly GCA_013397055.1 of Pachycephala philippinensis. Classification (NCBI taxonomy): domain Eukaryota; kingdom Metazoa; phylum Chordata; class Aves; order Passeriformes; genus Pachycephala; species Pachycephala philippinensis. The sequence continues at coordinate 457,138 of VWZT01014485.1, read as the reverse complement.
GAGATTAAGATCTACATGCCAGCACTCCCAAGCAATTTGCTCTCCATATTGATCATATCAACTGCGAGCAGATTTCTAAACAAAGACCGGGGGCAAAAATGCAAAACAGCTGAAATGGGTACTTGCAAGACTAAAACTGAACCCCATATTAAACTGTTCATTAATAACATGGATATCTCCTTTCTGATCCACACATGAACTGCAGTTGTGGCAAGATATTCCCCATGAACACTTCAGACACGTGTTTCTTATGGATAGTTCAGGAGCAGCAGTTTAGTACAGAATATGCTCTTAAATATATTTTTAATATTTTAATACTATAAGCAGTAGCAGATGCGAAGACTAAAGGTGGTCTTAATTTTCAAGCATTCTGCACAGTGAAATCTTTCAAAATATTGATTAACGTAAGTAGAACACTCTCTCTTCAACATCGACTTCTCACTTTTGATAGGTTAGAGAGTGAGAATGGGAAAATGAGTGTGGGGGGGCCAATCATACAAGAGGTGAAAATTACCTTGTATGTGAGACAGCATCACTTAGACTGTAAGCACTGTTCTCCCTTGTGAGAGGGTTGGAGGCCGGCTGACTCTTGCTGTGAATATCCAGGCTGAGTGAAGATTCAGCTTTGCGGTCCATGTGGCTGTCCTTTTCTAATGTCCTGTCTGCAACGGAGACCACTTCGCTGGAGCTGTGCCACAGCGGCGCCACCTTCTCCTTGGTCAGCCCTGTGCGGGGAGATGTGGCAGCTCCCAGGGAGGCGGTGCTGCCGTGGCTGGGCCCGTAGGAAGTGGTGTCTATGCCGCTGTCAGCTGAAGTGCCCTGAAGGTAGTTGTAGCTGTTCAGCTCCGATTCCGTGCGCTCTCCGCTGTCATACCATTTCTCATCGCTGTGAGCGCTGGAGGCATTGCTGGAGAGTGTATTGCTGCTGGAATGGCTGGAATAGTGGCTGTCAGACTACAGAAGAAACAACAAAATTATGGCAATGGAGAGGAGGAAATAAAGGTTACAAAAGCCACCACTGCATGATAGGAGCTCTCCTACATGAAGGTATTGGATAGATACACTGAGGAGACCTAAAACTCTAAAAATTTAATTCCAACACAATGCACATCCTCTGTTCTGAGAGCACATTAAAAAAAAAGTATGGATTTGGAAGCCAGGAAAAGCCTGAGTTATTTGCATTTTGTCCAAAAATACCTTGCGGTTGTTCCTTTCAAGCACAGTTCTGCTCAGCCCAGTCCAATGAAATTGGCTGAGCTATGCAGACTTTGACTTGGTTTACAACTATGATAATTAAAAATATTCTAATTTTAAGACTGCAATGTTTTAGAACATGAAACATAATCAATCCACAGAAAGTGCATGTTACTTTAGTAATCCAACTGCCTATCAAAAAGTCAATAAGAGCATGCTCTTCCTCCTCTTGGTAGTAGGGTGTCTTTCCTCCTCAGCAGGAGTGTGCTTTGCAAATGACCAGTGAAACACCATTTAACTAATGTGAAATTGTTTTCCAAAAAGCAGAACTGCATGAAAAGAACCTTTAATGGAATGCTTTTAAATTATCCCATCAGGCCATGCCAGTCCCTGGCTGGTTTGTATGTCCTGTCCTTAGTTACAGCCCACTATTGCAAAGAAACTGACTGTCCTCAATTCCACAGAGGTGGAATATCCAGTTTCAAGAAGAATTTCTTGTCATACACTTATTGCTTAGTAGCTCATCGACCTTTAAGGTATTTAGACCCATTTGAATTCTGTGGAATTTATCTAAGTTCTGATCATCTACAGAATCAGAACTGAAGCAGTAGGGAACAGACCTGTTGGATGACCACATGGCCTGGGAAAAAGGGAATTGATGGAAAAGAGACTTAAAAGTTTCCTATTTGTCTGCCCCTGGCGTTTGACTGAACAGACTGACAAATATAAAAAAACCAGATATTGCTTCTGTTTTCAGAAGGAAATAGAGAACAGATGCATATTGAGAACAAGAAATCGTCAGCATCCATGTCATTTAATATACTAAAGCAAGAATTGACAGGAAAATGGGGGAATATGATCTGGACTCCTAGTTACCTCCAATTAAAGTTACTTTTCTTCATTAAGAACTTCATCACTCCCCCATCCATCTGTCCACATAATAAAGATTTACTTTAACAATGCCTAAACCAGAATAATGCAAGCTTTAATAATTCCAGTGTTGCACTTCACACTCAAGCTAATGAGTTATGTATTACATCACTATGCAGTCAAATACATCCCATGAAAAACAGGTTAATCTAAATTTAAAATCTAGTCTGTGCTTCTAAGAATATGAAGACAGGTGTGTTACTGTTCGGGCTGCTTTGGTGTTTTCTTTTTTAAATAATAAATATGTGTTGTTATGAATTAATAATCTAAAAGCAATGCTGCCAATTGCATTGAAAGAATAATGCTGGCAAGCAGGAGCAAATTAAAGACTTGGAACCAATTAAAGGCTTTCTCACATCTAAATAAATGCAAGTAATACTTTCAGTAACATCATGCAACACAATTCTGTATTTTAGCTTCTTGTACAAATAAAAAAAGTGACATAGCTTATTGAGTAATTTAAAGCTTAAAGGATGCTTCTTTTTTTACAGTGATTTCAATAATTTTCAAGACATTTTAAATTTATGAACATTACTGTATTTATCTATCTCTCTGTATGTAAATTGGGAAGTGACAGTCTCCACAAAGGCATGAATAGTTAACTCTCCAGAGACAGAAAGACAGAATTTACCATTTAGAACTTCAAACAAATAAAATAAGTATGTTTTTTTCAGCAGGATTCCAGGAGACCTTGCAGACAGACTTCCAACAGTGTTCAAGGTACGTTACAAAAATGGAGAAAAAACAAAACCAAAATCACTATTTTGTCTCAAAGCAGCAGCTTTCTGGGCATTGCATTAGAAGATATATTAGTTTAAGTCTTACATGTGAGGTCTAGGAAGAGCTTTGCAAATTTCCACAAATCCTTTACTTCTCACAAGATAACAGACAAGAGGTTGCTGTTCAACTGGCAGCAAATCTTTATTAACTAATAAATATTTCAGTATGCTGTGCTGTAGGATTTAGGCAATAACAGGCCTGCTCTACTGTTTCCTCCATGTTCTTGTAGGGAACAAGATTTTTTTTCTTTCCTTTTTTTAACTGACACTCTAAATATAACTTTGAACAACACTTTTGATATCAAGAGCTTGTGGAGCAAAAGCAAGACATTAAATAATTCCTTTTTTAGGATAACTTACATGACCCTGCTTATTTGGAGACAAGTGTACCACGGGATCCTGTCTCATCAGTCTTCCACTGGGGCTCTCTCTGAAGGACGGCAATACTTTTGAGACTGCTGGGAGATGGCACGTTGGCTCTGCAACACAGCACACAACCATGGACTGAAGAGAGCAGTGCTATAAGCTAAGAAAGCATGTAACCTGATTTTACACTGCAGTTCTTCCGACACTACCATTAGCCAAAACCGGATACATATCGTGACAAAACACAGGTGAGGAAGTGGAGGCCCATTCCTGCCTGGTATAAATCATTAAGGCTTCGTCAAAAACCAGCTGCCACCACCCCGACTTTTGTTAGAACAACCTGCATGGTATCATGTCCCCACTGCCAAACTACACTACATCAGAGCACTGAAACAGCAGACTATTCATTTTCACAGGGTATTGACACTGGATCTCTAAATGCACGATAGCTGCTGACAAGAGATTTAAAAGACTGAAGACCCACATTTCTTAAATGGCATTCTATGCAAGGCCAGGCAATAGCAAAAGTCCACAAATGATCACTTAAATGAACCAGTTTTCCCCAGTACAAGTACTACACGTATTTCTTATCAAAGTTAAATAAACATTTTCTAATTGAAGAAATAGCAGAAAAAAAATCTCTTGACACAGTATTATCTTAAACATTGGTGGCTGTGAATGTGAAAACTGCATAGATGTACAAGAGGAATACTTATTAAACTAAACCCGACAAAAGTGAATGGAATTCAAATCACTCATTTTACATGGACACTCAGAGAAGTGCACTTTGCCAATAAAACTTATTATTTTCCCAGGAAATAACTGTGGAGGTCTAGAGGGTGTTCAGACACAGCCTGTTAGGTAGGTAATTGCCTTCTCAGAGCCCAAGGTCAGTATTTTAAAAGAATCTCTCTCAGTCATGAGTTTTTACACATACTTCTACATACATTCTGCACTTCTAAAAATGCTCCTTTTAAGTAGAATATGCGCTTACAAGCATCAAGTACTTAACAATACCCATGGTAAATAGCAGTGTTTTCTCCAACATAGCTATAGTTTATTCATCTTGATCTGCAGCATTACGAGCTTTTTAAAAAACACATAAAAGTTGTCAGTTTTTTAAAGAATAATAATGATAATACCAGTAATATCATAATCAAACTTGATTTCTCCTGGCAAGTGGTAGCAAGCAGTGTTGGTGAAGAAAGGACAAAGGTGTTCTGTAGTGAAGGATACGCCAGGAAGGTGTCAGTGTGTGGATTCACTACACCTAAAGCCTTATTTACCTTGAGACAGATTATCCCAAGTGGAAATGTACTTATTTGTCATCGAACCAAACTTTCACCTAGATTCACCAGATTGGCAATAAAGTCTCCAATTAGAGATGCAGCTTCCAACTCTACGAATGCAGGACAATACACAAGAGATAAAATACAGGGATTTTACGTCAGTGTGCATTTCCTATCCTTTGCCAAATGCCAGAGCCATCTCTCTATCTCTATGCAATTTTTCCTGTTCTTTCTGGCCTTATGTATTTTGCTAATATGTTGACACCTGACACTGCAGAACAGAACTTGTTGGCAGCTCCACTCAGTGCCAGCACCAACACCCAACTGTTGGTCTGCAAAAGTAATGCTGAGCAAAAGATCATTTTTACATGTGTCGTTACCATCACGCAGTTTCAGAACATATGTGATTAAAATTGTTCTGTCAAAACGAGAACTGCAGATCAGTAAAATCACAGTTTTTTATTGAGAAGTATGGGGGGAATTTTTATTGAGAAGTATGGAGGGAGGGACTGACAGATGGCTTTGATAACAAGGCACAGCCTACTCAGGTTGTGAAGGTGTGTGAATCAAGAACACCTTCACAACCAGAGGCTGGTGGCATGTGCCTTAAATTCCTAATTTCACTGAAGTGTGTTCTATCTTGAACACTAGTCCATTTGTACAGTGATGCAGTAAAGTGATGCAATAAAAAAGTATGGAATTGTTTAATCTAGGATAAAAAAAGTTAGAAAAACACAATCTAGCAACCTTGGCCAGGGTCATCATGTTGGACAAATGCTGTTTGTAGATAGGACATTTTCATTGGTGTCAGTCTTACTGGTAATCCTTTCAAGTCAAGCCACAGCTGTAGCAGAAAGTCTATGTGCAAGAACTTCAAATGAAGGCCTAACAATATAAATTCTCAGTACCTAGCTGTTTTATGTAGTTAATATGTTCCCTCAGCTGACAGCTTAATTGCCACGTGCAATGAAAATGTATACATTTGTGGAAGGTAATTACCTACCTATAGATTTACTTCACTATTTAAACTTTAATTGCATTTTTTCCATTTTATACATTTATATTTTATAGCTTCAATGATCAAACAATCAATTTGCATTTATATAGCAGCATTTGAAAGGGAGTATCACAAGCACTTTAGACAAACTAAGCAAAAATTAAACTAAGCCAAGCCACTCGGGAGAGTAGGTAAGGTCAAACAAGTCCTCAACAGCAAGACAAATTAATAAGTGTGTCTGCCCAACCGCTTCTGAAAGGACAGAGTGTTTCAGGGTAAGAGCATTAAGGCAGATTTAATCCCACAATCAAATAAGGAAATGAAATCAGTTCTTCCTCAGGTGATACTCATAGGTCTCAAGGAAGCAGACTGCAGAAGCTTCAGTGCATGCTCCAGACCTAATTATTCATCCTGATGAACAAGGTTAGCTTTCAAAGCCGCTGAAAACAGTGCACTTAAGAGGGTTCTGTGTCTGCCTGGAGAGGTATTGCCAAAGTCACCTTGCGGAGAGCAGCGCTCGCTGCCCGCACAGCTCGGTACGTACCCATCTGGTCAGCGATGCTGTCCTCGCTCCTCTGCCAGCTGGGCGTGGACTTGCCGCTGCCGCCCGTGTCCGACTGCGTGTTCTGCCTGTCAATGGAAGCAGGGGATCTACGGCTAATTCCAAACCTGTTCTCCCCAAAACAAAGCAGATAATCATTTTAAATATACATAAATCTCAAGTAAGAGGAAAAAAAAAAAAAGGCAGTTTTAAGAAGCCAGTATCAAACAACAGGGCTGACCAATGCACAGCACAAATGCTCGAGGGATTTATAATGCTTCACGATTTCATTTTTGTGGTAGGTCTCCAGACCCATTTATCAGCTTTAATGCATCAGGTTACAATATACATTAATTTATTGAGCATCTTTGATCGAGAACAGCTGGTTACAATGATACAATCAAAAAAAACAAGATCAAAACATCAAGAAATAAAATGATGAGTTTTTATTTACACAGATGTTCACACGAAAAGGTGACCAGACTGTTTACAGGGTTATAGAAAATTCACCACAGTGAGTAAAACGTAAAGGTTTGGATAAAAACCACAAAGAAATGGGGCATGTTTATCAGGAAAAGGTTGGATCCTTTCAACTACCTCAAAGCACTGCCTCAAACTAGTCAAAGAAAGCATCAGAAAGTTTGTTGGGACAATCCCATGGATCTCAGCCGCTTCCCTGGGTTCTAAACAAGAGAGTAGTAAGGTCATGCCTCTGGGTGGTACAGACATATATGCCAACAACACGGATTTGTTTGGGACAATATCAAATACTAAATATTTGTTTGGGACACTGCCAAATATTTTAAATAAGCCTCTATAAAGTTGACTATTGATTATGGATTCCCAAATCCTGGACGGTTATAAAGTCTGTAAATTACTAAGTTCTTTGATCATAAAATAATTTGAGGGGATTAGTGCAAACTAAATATAGCTGTAAGATAGTGAGACATACACCACTTGCTGCAGAAGAAAGCATACAGAGCAAAATGAAAACTCTGTTCAATGGACTTCGTAAATCCTGCCAGATTAGTCAGATGGATTTCAGAAAGATCAATAAAGACAGAGTAAACTCAAGGAGAACAAGCTAATGACAAAGGAGACACACAGTGTCTCTGTGCCACACTGAAGTCTACATGCCTTATATGCCTAAAAGCCTGTAAGACTTTAAATCCACAGTTCTGAATTACATATAAGTCACTTGTAAGTCCGTAAGAATTATACATGGGTTCAGAAATAGCAGATCTATGATTAAGAATTCATAAAGAATAATGCATTTCTGAGGGTTTTTTTTTTAAATCAGACATACGCTGAAGGAAAAAGAAAATCCTCAAACTCTACATGAACAGAATAACACACAAAATAATCACAAACTGATATATCATCTATGTATCGATGAGTTTCTCTAGCTGTAATGTCTAATAAAATGACAGGAAATAAAATACCCCAACTGTGCTGTCTACTCACTCTACTAGCTACAGGCTGCCCCACACGACCTCCAATGTAAGACACCCTCCCAGCTGTCAGAACAAGCTCGGTGTGGTTATCCCACTTGAAGTTCACACAACTGTTAACTCAAATGAACCCATCACAGCAACATTATATGACTCAGAACAACAAAATCCCACTCCCATCCTCAAAGAAAAGCAGTTGGGACATGCCTGCAACGTGCAGCACATATTGAAGTTTCGGCCTTCTAAAAATTCACACAAACATGACCATACTTCCCTTTTGTTCACTGCTCCCTGATATAGCCAGCATACATTTTGGTGAATCAAAAAAACTGTGGAAAACCTGTATATATCTGCCTTCTGAATATAAAAAATTTACATTGAAAATATGCAAAGAGAGTAGCGTTTTTCCTTTTCTATTCACACAAAGTAGGATTTCACCTAATCAAATACCTACGTTAAATATGATAAATTCAGTACCCATTCAAGATACATATAAAAAGTCTAAACACAGCATTTTAAAGGTGATTAATTTCTTAAACACTGATCTGTGGTCTAACTTTTAAGATTTGTAAAGTCTCATGGGCAGCATGTATTTTCATGATAAAATAACTAGAAGATGGCATCTAAAAGGAAAACCCAAGCCCCAAACAAATCTTGGTGCGACGAAATTGCACTACATCAGTACTTTGCTTTCTCTTGTGATGTCGTCTTACCTAACCTCCATAATGTCCATATGTATATAAGCTGCCAATCTTCCATCCAGCATATTTTATGATGCAGGATCTTTTTTTCAAGGTTAGAAGTATACAAAACCACCATGTTTCTAATTTTATTTTATTAAAATCACTGCTCTACTAACAGAGCTGCAAGAAACGTGTTTAGATTTTTTTTTTCATGAAGTGATCTATTTAAAAGCAGAAATAATAAATGCAACTGGTGCTATATTCTACGCTGCTTAAAGATACAGCCCGTTAGAGTATGAAGGAACGAACCCAAAAAAAAAGGAAGGAGAAATCAACTTGGATTAAAAGAACTGTGAAATTGTTTAAATATACATTTTTATCTGTCATAAGAAGAAACTTACTACTTTGGTGGTTTTGGATTAAATTTTATATTCTACAATCATTTATTGTAGACGCAATAGCAAACACGCCAACACAGCATAAGCACAGCGAACACACATATACCCACCAAGATCAATCTGGGTATTCTTGAAGGCAGTGAAGGCTTTGCCTACACCCAGCTTAGGATATGGATCAATAATCTAGAGGCAGCAATTAGTGCTTGTACCAATGTCTGACAGGGGCTGGACTCCCCTATTCTTCTGGCCAGTTAAATTTCACAAACTTTCCAAATCTGTCACACTGTGTAACAAGAAAGAAACATCCACACAAATGGGGAGGTTGAGATTTCTTGCACTGGGAAACCTCAGGGACTGGCATACCTAGAGCACACTGGAACTTCACCTCTGGAAGATTACCTTCAGGACATGGCTCCCCCTTGGCCCTTACTCCAGCCCATCATTCTCCCTAACATCTCAGCAGTTGAATGTTACAATCTGTCTCCCCTGTTTTAAATATATATCCAGGGTAATGCTGACCAGCCCTACCTGGGACACCAAACATCTCTGCACAGCTGCCCTGAGCCTGCTCTTTCAGACCAACGTCAGCAGATGTGCATGGAACTGCAACGGTTTTTAGTAAAGGGATAGACATTAAATTGTTTATTGAGGCAAGGAAAACATTCCTTCACAATCACCTTTTTCATGCTTTCCATTTAGCCTGCTAGAAGATATTTGGGAAGTCCTGAATAAATATGATTCACGTGTACAAGGACAGAATGAGAGGCAAACTGCTTTTCTTATAGGAATAGAACATAATAGTAAAATGATTGGAGTTAAACAACTGGGATATTTTTAAAGAGCATCCAATAAAGAACATGTGAAGTCCACATATTAATTATCTCTTTCATTATTCCATTTAAACTGTGTTTCCTTGCACTGAATTAAAACTTCAACCCCAAAATGACTGTATAGTCAAGGCTTCTAGGACACACCTCTTTGCTGAAATTGCAAAATGCTCGAAGAATGCTGTAGTGAACATATGTGTATAATTAACTTAAAAGATGGAAAAGGGTTGGGATGGGTGCTGGTGTGCTCTGAGGCCAGTTCAAAACAAACCTTCAAGTGTGTCTGAAAATCCTTTCTTACTCAAGCAGTTATGGTTGTGATGGTCTAAGGACATATGGCAGCAATACCTTTTCTGTAGTGCAAATGACGTAGTTGGAAAAGAGCAGACGATATTGGGAGCACAAGCTGCTCATCAGAATTCAAGGTAACATAGAAATTATATGAATGAGCCAGAAAGTCTACAGAGGACAAAGAGGTTAAGTGCCTTTTTCCAGCTGCAGAGCCCTGGACATGCCTGTATCTAGTGTTTCCTTAGAGCAAAGTTTAACGGGTTTAAGAGCAAATCTCCTAATGTCAGCAGGATTTCTGCACAAACTTAAACAATGACCAGAACATGGTAGTGTCACGAATCAAAGCCTCCATGAAGGTGTGCGGCAGAGAAGAGATCAACTCTTCATAAAACCTCAAACTGAGCTGCAGGAAGGACAGGGAGGACAAATCTTCAGTGCTGTGGAGCAAGAAGGAGTACTTTTTCAAACACATGCTCAGAACACTGTTCTCTGGACTGACACAGAGCACCTAGAGGCAAAAGACAGTGCCTTGTACCAAGCAGTTCCTGACAACAGCATTTAATCCTACTAATAATGTATTTTTTAAAACAGAGAATAAGATATTTCTACTTTATAAAAGACCCAAACCAAAATGAATTACACACAATGACCTGCAAAGTACTCAAGAATACTTCAGAGAGAAGCTTTGCAGTGTGAACTATCAGCAGTTTTGCCCTGTTATCTTCTCTACAGGAAGTAATTTGGAAAGTAGGAGACAGCTCTTCTACTGCCAATTATCTTTTCTCTACTTGAAGATTTTTGATTTATTGCTCCTTTCGGTGCTCTCTGAAAATGATACAGATTTAATTTCTTCCTCTGCAAGTTGCCCCTTATATTGACGCTTCAGAGAGTTTGAAGATTTCTGGAAGGTTGGAAGCCCTAAGACAGAATGACTGTGAATATGTGAAAAAGAAGCTAGCTGTGGATTAATTAGCACTTTTGTGCCTACACATCTAAGTCTTAGTTGCACTCAATACTACTTTGCTTCAACTATTAACTGACTGCAAAGTCCCAAAGCTATTACTTCTTTTATTTTAGAATCTAAACCTGTGAAAGAAAGCCATTTGCCACACGAAACCAGCACCTTTAATGAAGGTTTTTAAATATATAAAGGTCCCTCTGCGTAGTAACCTGAGCAGCTGTAGACTAGGATCAGAGAGAGCAGTTAGGCTGCAAGGTAAAAGTGGAAGCAAGGGATTTTTAAAACTGGCTTTTTCAAGAAGCATGACAGTGGTATTTGAAAACAGACATGGTTTAATGCATGTAAACAACAGCTGACAGGAGCCTGTGTAAGAACTCCTTGAGTACACATTACAACAAATGGAACAGAGAACAAAAAAATCTGCCAGGACAGAACATGTAAGAAGTCTGGTGCCTACCCTTCTGGCATAGATTTCTGTCTGTACGTGCCTCCAGTAGAGCCAGTCTCACTCGAGGAGGATAAGTTGCTCGGAGAGTTACGGCACTGCTGCGATCTTGCTAAGGCGATGGATGAGACGGTGACGTAGACATCGGAGCCAGGAGACAGCCTGTTCAGAGCAAGGGAAGGATCACATCAGCAGGATCACACTGCAAGGCACGCTCAACAACACCCTGCAAACTGCCACAGCTGCAAGGAATGGCATCATGGAGATGGCAGAAATCCTGTCAGTTGAAGGATCAGACATTTCCCCCTTATTAATCTACTGAAAACCATGAAAAATCGACTCTAGAAACCTGGATGCATGGGAGGAAATAAACAAAGGCCAATGTGGGAAGAAAATACTGGCACACACTAGGAAAACATTCTGGTTTCTGAAGTCTGTTGTTACAGATTGATTGTAAGGAATAATGAAACATGGTATTCCTCATCAAAATACCAAATAGAAGAAAATATTCCTAATTTTCATAGCAAACTCTTGCCCGGAATTTAAACTAACTGTAGTGAGCTGCCTATGCAAACTCTTTGAAGAGTATTAAGCTTGCCTCTATGCCACCAAACTTGTCCACATTAAAACACAAGGACTAAAAAAATGCAATGCTATCTATACATACCACCTTAAAATTCTCCCCTAAAAACTTAATATTCTAATATAAAACTATCTCAACATACCAAGAACTCTGTTTGACAACACAGACCTGAGTCATATGAAGCCTTCACCTGTCAGAATAACCATACAGCAAATAAATAGTCTAGAAGTGCAACACACGCAGCTGGGCACAATGGCTGGAAGCAGCAGGCTTATACTGCCCAACTCATATCCTGTTCTGTAGTCAAAGGCTTTTTTAGATAACTGTCAGCTTTGTGCATTTTGTTTCCCAAACCCCAGAAGAATTCACTGCTGTTAGCTGGTTCTTTGTTCTACTCAGTCGTGACTGAAGCCATTCAAAACTTTTGCAGTGATTTAAGTGGAGTTTGAGTTATGCCATTCACAAACATCAAACTCCTACTGTGAACAAAAACCTTTCTTCATTTCATCTAGGAAAAACACTATAAGTTGCACAAGTTAAATAATTTAATATTTGAAAAACAGATAATGACTTCAGTGAGACATACAGATAAGTTGCTCAGCACCCAACTCAGGTCTGGGGATTTAGAAGATCTTAGCCTAGCCAGTTAATCTGTATCTCTAAAGGATGGCAGATTTTAAATTAGCTCTCACCATAACACTGTAAAAACTTGAAAAGTTCAAAAAATCTTTTGAAAATTAAAAAACCACCATTGAACTGATTAATGTTCCTCATGTATGTGTATATATTGAAACAGCGTGTGTATATATATTTATATTTACATTTATAGCAAATGTGCATTTGTCCTCCTAAGTACTTTGCAAAAAACCAGTAAATTAACAAAATCTTAAAATGGAAAGAGCAGTAGGACTGGATCAAACATCTTGATCATCTGGAATTTCATGAAGTGCATATAACTAATAGTAACTCTTCTTCTGAGACAAAAAAGAAATTATCTAAGGCCTGACCATGGTAAGTACTATACCGAATCCAGTAATGCCTTTCTAGTCTACCAAACATATTTTAACTTATCCCACATTTATCAAGCAATGATTCTGAAATATTTGATTGCAAAGAACATGGTTCAAGACTTGAAAACTTGGGGACCTATAAGCAAGCAGTTTATTTCCCCAGAAGCATGCCGATAAAATGAAAAACAAAAAAAGTTTGGCCACATGAAAATGCACTTTCATTAGCATTCGCTCACCTATAAAGGCACACACATTTAAACTCAGTTATGCTTGCAGAGCAATACACAGTTTAAAAGCATGACCTTTTTTCCCGATACTAAATTAGAATTGATGGCAAGGAAACCAATTACTTCTCAAATAATTTCTGTAAAATGATTTCCTGTTGAAAAATGCTTACATTTTCATTTCAGATTCAGCTATGCCTTGTCTTTACTTCCTATGCCTTACCAAAAAGTGACAGCACTGTTCAGAAGGAACATCAAGATTTCAGAACTATGTCATAGAGTTATAACTCATTTACAAAGATGAAAGACCTTGAGGGCAAACAAAATTGCATTATAAACGTGGTCTGAACAATAGAAATGAACAACCAGTCAGGTAGGACATGCTTTTCTTTACAGCAGAAATATATTTCTGTTAGTTCAGTTCACAGTTGCACTAAAATGCACTAATAGTATAAGACATTTCATTTTGTGTGAAACATGCAAGAGAAAAGAACTTTCGAGCAAATTAGTTCAAATTGACTTTTTGAGCTGCTTTGAAATCTTTTGATGAAAGGCACTTGCCAAGACAAAAGGTGTATTGTGTTGTGTTAGCACTATGCCCCTATAGCTAAGATAATCAGAGCCTGTCTTTTATTTATAATTAAAAACCATACTAAAGCAAGCTCTTATCTATTTCAAAAGAGAGTTTTAAGAAGAAATGCCAAAATGGTTAAGTGCATGAGTCCCACAATTGAATTTAAAAATAGGCCAAGCGTCCATTACATTCAACAGACACAATTACATTGCAGTCAATTGAACTGGGATTATACCATGCATGATTTAGTTCTAACAGATCTAGTTCATCCTGAAAGAACTAGTTGAGTCTTGCCAAATATGGGAAGGACATCATCTTTTGTGAAGGCAGTGAGTGGAATGGGCATACATTTATTTTGTTTAATATGACAACAAAGACATTGAAAGCATCCATCTTGCTCTTAATAAATTAATTTCCATGTCATTAGCTGTAATTTTCCCCACGTATTCAGCATGCATAGGTATGTAGTACACACATCATAAGAAAAATGTCAGCCTAGTTCACTTTGTGCCTATGGCCTGAGGCAGTCTAATCACAAGATCATACACAGGTGCCTTTTCCTGTAAAACTGTACAGGCACGGGTCCTACACTGTGCTACAACTTCTCCTGCAAGAGCTGCAGAGCTCCGAAGCAAAGGAGGCTCAGGCTGGCAGAAGAGGAAAAATGGCCTTACAGTCAGTGCTGACTTGGCAAACTGAATTTTTACTTTGCACTTGCTGGAGCACTCCAACACGACCACTGCCATATTTGTTAATGACAATTTTTCATTTGTTGTTGCTAATTTCAATTTTTCAAAGGCGTTACTTGATTCCAAGGCCCATCTATATCTCTGAGCTGAAATCTTCCCTAAAGCAGCTGAAGTCAACTGAGGCTATAATTTGAATACATAAAATGTTAACAATGCTGGGCACACTTCCAAATATGAGATGGCCAAAATAAGCACAACAAATGATTAGAACATAATTTATCTCTCTACTTTTGTTCTTAATCTGAAGAGGGCCAAAGACATCTCTTCTCACACAAGAATTTTGAAAAGTAACTTTAATTAATATCCATGAAGCATTCAGAAACTATAGTAATGGGCACCACTGTAAAGCTTAGAGGGGAATTAGTAATGGCATCTTTACAACAGGATTTGAATGTCCTCCAGTAAATAAGGGACAGAGTAATGAAGAGGAAAATAAAATATTAAATAACTCTTCTTTAATGAGCTGCATCCACTGTGTGAACTGAATGAGGCAGATGTCCTCTGTTAAAAGAAATTCTCGTAATTTAATCAAAAGAAGCATCTGAATATATAGTTACACAAGAGTTCTGAAAAAAACAGCACAGCAAATCTTAATTCTGGCATGCTTACCTTCCATGTGTTTGAGTTTTACAATCCTAATAATACTGCAAACTGTGACAATTCCCTGCAAACACTGTCTCAAATGCTCTCATCTTTAAAGGAAACCAATCCATTCCATTCAAAAATGAAAAAAACCCCAGCAATTTTGAGTAAGGGGATAGTGAATGAAACAGAAAATGCAATTATGGTGTCATGTTGTACTTTCTCAAGTTTTTTTTTTCAATTTGATCACCGCCTTCTAGAAAACTCAAATTGTAACAAGAAAAGATAGAGAGGCAGGCAATGGGACACCAGAACAGTTTGTGTATCAAGACACACTGAACAGGCTCTATGGCTCCAGAGATTATAGAGAAACTTATCCTTTCTGCTTCAATCCATCCAAACGTGAATTACACTGGACCAAGCAAACAATGATTACTCACTATCCCTCATGACAAAAGGACAAGCAGGAGGTCTAGAACTACCAAGAGACCAATTAGCAGGAACCTGGATGAAGAGATACCAGCCACAGCAGTGCAGGTGCAGCCAGCTCCAGGCAACCTTACACAGCAGCCAGCCAGGCGACTGTCAGAGCTGGTAGACAGTCTTCCCTTACACTTGGAAGCATTTCTTATGCTTTTCCCTGGTCCCTGCTGATGGCCCTTGTCAAACAAGAAAGACCAACTCTTGACATGACACAGCTCTTCTCCAATGTTTTTATATCACGAGAGCTTGGCCACACAGCCATGCATACCAACAAACCTTTGATTTTTCCACAGCTACACCTAGCTCCAGGTCCCAGAGCTGGTAGGAAGCGTGCGGTATTTAATCTCATGTTTGTACATGTTTTAATTTGAAGAATGTTATGAGAACATTTAAATAACAAATCCTCAAAGCCCGTGAGGTAGGCAATGCGTGTACTACAATGCTGATTTGACAGGTGACAAGATGAGCAGAGACACCTGTTAGTTTATATTCAGAAAAATATCACTGATCCAAGATAAACTGCAGCAGATTAGGATTTTTAGGTAATATGGAAACAGTTTACACTAGAATCCCTCTGCAGGAATTAATCTATCAACTACTACTGGCACAATTACTATCACTGACTACATGGGCATCATTCAAATAAGTACGAAATCTTATAGACTGTGCTTCAAAGTCCTCAATATGACATAAAACCAGTCAATGATATTGTTCTGATACTTCCATACTGTGGAAGTTTACTGCCAGTGTGTGACCACAGTCATGCCATAATTCAGTTTTCCATTTGGTTTAAAATATTGTCTGTGCTCAGAAATTTTCTAGTTAAGAGCCTTGAGCTGTTATCCAACAGTACTCAATTGCAGACTGAAGTGCTCAAGTCCAGCAACATGCTTTGATCACTGATTTCCACACTTTTTCAGACGTCTGTCAAATCAAGTTTTAGTTAAAACTGGCTCCAGTTCATGACAAATTAATGAAGAACAGATTATTATCTACCATTATCTCCTCTCCTTGCCTAGCACATTGTTTCTTCATAGAGTGTGGAAAGCGAGTGTACAAAAAAACTGAAAATTGGGTGGGGGGGATAAACAAAAAAAATCAAGCTCTATAATTACATGTTCTCCAATAACATCAGCTCTGGTTTACTTCACACATATGTGGTTTATGTTTTTTTTTGTTTTTTCCTTAACATATCCTCCTGATATTCATTCTGGGTTATAGGCTACATAGTATCCCATGTGGATTAATTAATATTGTGAAATAAGCTGTAACTTGGGATTTATTGAATATATATTATTAGATTTTTTCAGTCTTAATATTGCAGTAACAGTAGAGGTTTATTTTCAGATTTATGAAGTTTTGGGTTATTTTTCTTGCCTACAAATACCCACCCACATCAATAATGGCTACATTCAAGGATCCAGGATAATGTGAAGATCAGGGAAAATAAGCTAGTAAGTTGGATATATAAAAGCAATCCATATAAAGAAAATTTAAGTACTCTGCTGGTTAGACACAGGACTGGGCATTTGTCTGCCTTCTCAGAACGAGGGATTGTCATGCAACCTACTCTCCCACCTACAATAGCAGTCTCCATGGGGAGATAATGTTTTGATGAACATGAAATGCAATCCTCCTGTTCCCAAGACTGGTAATGCAGATCTTATTTATTTCTAACATATTTAAATGGGCTAAAGGGAGCAAAGCACAGCAGAGCACCATCACTGCTGCCTGCACCAGAAACATGCACAGATTCCAGCACCTCCTCCTCAGTGTTCTGCAGGGTAAATATGAAAGCTAGTGGTGAAAAACTAAGTTAATCAGTAGTTAAGAGGGCTATGAAAATCCCACCTTTTTGTTGATTTTAAGACTTTACACAATAAGAAGAGAAGCATCTGAGCTATCTGAAAAGCAAAGCTTTCTTTTATCATGTAGAGAAAAGACAAATGAGTCTTGCAGTGAGCTTATTGTTGGGGTTTTTCCCCCTCCAGCACTTCTTTAAAATGACAAAAATGTATTTCTTCAGTTTAACTGGAAAGACATTAACCTTATGCAACTGATGATATATTTAAACTTGATTCACCCAAGACTAACATGTTTAGCAGACCAGAAAGATGAGAGAAGACATTTTTCAGGCACCTGGAGAAATTCCCAGTGAAGTTTAAAAGCTACTTTGATAATATACTTTTAAGGATGAAAGATCCAATAGAACCCTTTTTGAATAATAATAAAAAGAACACTTAAAAGAATGCCTAGAGAAGGGAAAAAAAAAAAAACAGCTACATGCCCCGAAAATGAAGGAAATGAAAAGTCAAAGTTTCACTTTTTGAAAACAAATACTGACTAAGAAAATGTAATTTTCACTTTGCAAACATTTATCAGGCCATAACCCCCCTTGGAAGCCTCCAGGGACTGGATAAATCTTGAATGCCTTAGGTGTGTGATGTTGTCTGCATACGAGTTCATGCACAAGGAACTCACAGCTGTTCATACCCCTTCTCTTGAGGCAGCCAAAGGCTCTCCCTTTGACACGAGCCAACTCAAGGCTCCACCCAAGCTCTCTGGGTAATACCATGATGAGGTGGAAGTGTCTGGAAAAACCAGCAACTCCACAGAATATGATAATCTGTCACTGCATTAAGCTTTTCCCAGGTATTACTGTGCCTTGTGGAACTACATAAGGAGATTGTACAGCACTGGAGAGAGTAGAAAACCCCACCAGCTCAGCTGCTATTCCTTCCAGTTCAGCATCTGCCTGTCTTCAGCTGGAACAGGCAGATAGGGCCTGTAGCCATGCAATTTTTATGTTGGTCCAAATATATCATTAGAGAGCCAAGTCCAGCATTTCACTGGCTTCTGCAACCTTTTTAAACAGACAATCTGGTCAGGTTGTCTGTGAAATTATTAGTGCCTTCAGGGTTGCAAATTTTTTTTGCAACTCCCACAGATGGGAACTTTTTAAGTATATATTCAAGAAAAAGAAAGTAAGAAAATTAAGTCCTTAGCAACCATTGTAATTTTTTAACAAGGTATCCAACAGAGGAGTTTCAGTGGTGCTTTCTTGGTCTTGGCTGTACCATCTTTGAACATGTTTTTTCATCCCCAGTTCTTCAGGACGTGAAAAAGATTTAAAGCTGTTTCATTAGAACTCTCTTTTACGTTTTCTACAATATGCACCTTATTACCACTGCTTCATATTTTTCATCCACATAAAGATAATCAGAACCTATCTAAAGCTTTTTTCCCCCCCAAGGAATTGTCCAAAACAAGAAATACAAGCTATTAACTTGTTGCCCTCCACAGATCTCACCGAAGATGCAGAGACAGATTCGTACAAATAATCAAAACAATGAGAGTTCATTCAAATGCTATCAAATACATCTTTTTCCATGAAAGAATGAAAATACTGCGATGTGATGGACGTGATACCTTTATCTTAATAATCACTTTCCTGTTTAAAGAACTCAAAATAACAAAAAACTCCAAACCACCCCGGAGAAATCCAAACGTAGAACAATTTCTCCTCTAGCCTAAAATGTCTTAGCACTCCCCAATCAGATAAATTTGCTTTCTGTACTAGTCAAAATTCTCCTGCTAAAAACCCTGTCAGATACTATTTCTGCCTTGGGTGCTTTAGGCGATTCCACCAAGCCTATGAACAAGATAAAGTTCTGATTTACTTTTTCAAAATGCAGTTGTTCACGAACACTTAGCTCTAAAACTTTGACTGTAACTCATTTAAAACTTAAATAACAATACAGCAGTTTCAGAATACCATCCAACACAGGGAAACAACATCCCAGAATACTTCATTTTGTGGTTAATCATGCCAGGAAAGGTATTTCCTTTTGGCTATTGTTTCACTCATAGTCATGCTGTCTTTTGCTCAATGAAAACCAGGATTAAAAGCATTCTTCAGATACTTAGATAAAACTCCTGTGACTTTTTCCAGGCAAGACTGAGAGCAGCAATGAAAAGCCATTTGTGAAGCAGACACGCACCTCCGGCTCTCCAATGGGCGCCCATCACTAGAGATGCTTCGGGGAATGTTGGCTCGTTCTGTGGGTGGCATTTTTCCTTCTCCTTTTCCAGAGCTCATCCTAGATGGTACTGGACTTTGGATTTGAGATGGTACTTGAGCCACATGAGGTCCCTGTCCTTTGCTCGCATTTCGCTGCCATTTGTTATTATTTCTGAAGGGAAATTTGAATTCATATGACATTCCTTCATTCACTTTGTACTCCATCACTGGCATACGGTAGTTTTCTGAAGAACTCCTGGAAATGAAGAAATTTAATATGCAGCTATAAAAAATAAAAAATATATATCCTGTTCACAAGAAGAGAGATCTGAAGACAGAAGCTGAATCAATTTGATGAAAGTATGAGATTTTGCTTTTTAGAAACATATATTTAACACATTTTAGAAGGCCAGCACAAGAAAAAGGACTGGTGATGGTGAGAGTCTGCCTCTTCGTCCTGGTGAGTGATCCACAACACACTACCACAGGATCTGCCTTTTTGGCCTTGCCCCTGATTCTTACCCACCTACAACCCTGTAGTCACCATCATTAAGCCCTAGGCAATCAAACACTTCCTAACCCAACACCTCTCCTTGTCTATCCCTTCAGAAGAGTTTACAGCCATCCATTGCAGCATTCCAGCTGGTCAAGTTGATATCTTCATCTGATTACTGGACTATAAAAGCTAAAAAGATATGTTAGAAGGGCATCTCTCCTTCTTAATTTAAAAAAAGTCATGGGCTTTAGAACTTACCTGCACCCAGACAAATAAGACCTGAAATGTTTGTTCTTTTTGAGACACACCTTTCTGATGCACAGACATTAAAAGACAAGAGTCACATGAAATAACCTTCAAACATCTTTGGTTTTGGAGTACCTCAGTTGATAAAGCTGCACATTATGAAAAGACTTGCTAGAAACTGTAGATGCCAAACCCAAAAGCTGCCCATTGCTTCCTGAGGAATGCATAAAAATTGGACTACAACAGGACATAAGCTAATGCAGTCTACATAAAAAGCAGAGCAAACTTCTGCATACATTTCAAATGAGGTATTTGGAAAAAAGATGTGATCTTCAGCCTCAGAAAGGATAATTTCTGTATTTCTCTAGACAAATGTATATATCTCTGAGTGAATACTAAGTGAATGTTTTTTATCATGATTACTTTATCTACATACGTCACTCTCTAAAGCAAAGAAAAAAAAAAATCAGTGCAAAATTTTGACTCCAAAGCTCTTCCTCTAAGCAATTACTCTGTTGGGGTGAGAAATATTAGTATCTCTTCCCTGCAAAAACAAAAAACAAGACAGAACTTGTTATCTGGCCATGCTGACATAAGCAAGTTGTGCAGTCTAATCGGAACAAAGTGAAACAGTCAGTGCTGAGGTCTTGCTGCCCACAATATACTCATTTTGTGGTTTTACTTTGGTCTACCCTCTAGTCTTGATGTCTAAATTAAATTATCAGTTGGAAGGCACAAGGTGTGCTTCTGAAGCACATGTTCAGCTTCATCTGAAGTTCAGCTTCATCTGAAAGTCTCCCAGGCCACTCTGATGTGATCCACTGCACGGCAGACAGGGATGATCAGGAGATAAGGCCACTCACAACTGAACTACAATATTGATACCCTTCATTTTTTCTTTTCTCTTCTATTTTCTTCTCTGCTATTCTTTCCCTAGTGTTTATGTACTTAGTTTGGGTTTCTCTTTTTCCCCCCCAACGTAATTACAGTTTAACAAGCAGGAATGCACAATTTCCTCTTGATGCTGTGTCCTTAGCTTCAAGGTCAGCCATCAGTCCACTAAATGAGTTCAGTGGCAATGTTTTAATAACCATGGTTTAGTAGAGATTTAACCATAACAAGGCCTTCCTCTGCCTAGGGCATGAGAACGTGAATTGGGGTATTTAGGTATATTTTTGCATCTCCTACTGACCTTGTACATGTGCCTGTTGCCAAGTCAGCTTATCTAACTGCACCCCTGATCTTCCTCCAACTTCATACCAATCAATTTATTAGGATAGGGACTGCTTCTCATATGAATGTAGTATTCCAAGCAGAACAGATCTTCATATTAGTTAGGGTCTGCAGAAGTTACTGTACTAGAAATACTCAGTGACCTCCAGAGGAGGCAACGAAAGGACTCCAGTTGCAGAAAATGGATTGCCAAAAGAGAAACTGCTTTGTGCAAATATATTACTAGAGACTTCAGTTAAATATGTAGGATAGCTACAAATTCAAGACACAGTTCTTGAAGCTTTATGATTCTGGCTAGAGCAAATGGGGGGACCAAGAGTAGCTTTACGCAATTTTATAGCTAGTAATAACCCACCATGAACATTTGCTCACTACAAGGCAACAACGAAACTCTGATATCCAGTACAGTATTTCAAGAAGTGCAGTCATTTCTCTTACTGCTATGGGTTTGGATACACTAAAAGTAAGCCTGTTTTTGGCTGTACTTAATTTAGTTCAGAAATAATAGGATCTGTGCCTTCCACACTGATTTTTCTGCTCTAATCCTTTCACGATGATTGCAGCTGAACTTTCCATTTGCTTGGGCTGCTAAATACTGCACAAAAAGCTTTCCAAGTATCTCATGAGTGACCTTATGCCACTGCTCATTTTAATCCCTGACATGTATTCAATTTTCCACTGACAACTAAAGGACAAATAAAACTTCTTTCCTCTCTGCTCCTCTTTTGCTAGCATTTACAGAAGGAGTTCATGTTGCTTACAGTAAAAACAAACATGGATTTTCCTTCTATACAAGTACCAGGTCTTTTCTCAGAAACATGATTTCATATCAATATAATAAATATGTGTTAAAAGTTCAGCTCCAGTCTTAAGTATACAAAGATTTAGTATATACCCCTACAAAGGTATTGACTGATTAAAAAACAGCAGTGCAAAACGCTCTCTCGGTTTCTCACTCCAAGGAACCCTTTGAACTTTGGTAACTGTACTTGCTTCTTGGCAAACCTATCAGAAGCCTTCAGCTAGCCTGCAGGCAAATTTGTTCTATTAAACATCATTCCATTTTAATCATATAGCAGCATTTCTAGGATACGAATACAGGATGTCAGGAGTATGGGGATTAGACTTAGTGATGTGGCTGAAGGCTACAGACAACGCTGAGAGTTCATAACAATTATAAAAGCTTTACTTGAATTCAGGAAAAAAGAGGGACTTCATGTCCAGTTTAAGAAAAAAGCACACATTACTGCTTATTTCTGATCAAGCAACATTTTAAAACTATAAAAGCAGCAATATAATTGACACGAGCTTCAGGCTTAATACAGAGGGGAAGTGAGAGAGATGCAACAAGATCTCTGGAGTGAAGAAGAATTACCATTTGCAGCCATTTCTCTGGTCAGATCCATACCTTTGATAAACCCTCATCATTTATAGCCTTACTTCTTGTGAAAATAGAAGCATGTAAGTCTACTCCTAGTTTCCAAGGAACCATATCCATAGGCATTATAAACTACCAACAAATGAGAAAGCAGGCAGGAACATGTACAATCAATTTTGATGCATCCTGAACACACAATTATGACTAAAAAGATGTTTGATTTCCGTGTTAAATTCCGTGGTTACATGAATTTCTTCACACATTTTACTACATTTTGGTATTCAATGAATGTTTGGGGGGGATAGAGACTCAATATGGGCAGTTTTTCCTGCTCTCCTCTTCCAACCGGAAAATATCGGATGCTGTATTATAATTATACCATGTTTTTTTGGAGGCTAACACTCTGCGGTGGTTCTTTCCACAAAACAAGATCCAATTTCAGAGCAAACGCAGCTACTGCACAATACCTGCGTGGCGTGCAGTCCTCATAGGGAGGGACAATGACGACCTTCACTGTGACCGACGTCCTGAGCAGATCAATCATCTGCTCGTGGCTCAGGGTGGCCACGGCCACCTTGCAGATCTCCACCAGGCGGCTGCCCTGGCGCAGCCCCGCCTGCCAGGCGTAGCCGTAGGGCTCCACGTCGGCCACGATGCCCTCGTAGTTCACGTGGAATCCCAGCTGGCCCAGGCCATTCCTGCGCAGAGTCATCTCCACCGTTTCACAGCCCTTGGTCACAAGCTGGCAATTGAAATGAAGATAGAATTTAATGCATTCAGACCCCTCCGGGGCTAACAGAGATTTAGGGGCTCAATTTTTGAACGATCAACCAACACCCAAGGATAATGATGGGACATGATCAAGGGATATATATTGCAGTCCTAGGTACATAATCAGATGAAATAGGTCTTGTTGCTCAAAACAATATTTTCAGTAGAATCTGGTTACTCAAGTTCTGCAGTGGAATTTTTACTGCAACCACAGGAATTTTAGAAGATATATGGCAGCACACAACAGAAAAACACATGGAGTTACACAAGCATCTCTGTCTTTTATACTTTAGTAACCAAAAATCATTCTCCATTTCTGGCTGTTTCAGGAAACTGCAAAATTACTTTTCAGTCAGAATGTGGTAGCATGCAGCCACTAACCACAGTAAACTGGGGGCTATGCCAACTCTTCCATGTACCATGAGCACGAATACCATCAAGAGCAATTTAATAGGGCCTAGATTTCCTTTTTTTCTGGTTGTTATACAACTACAGTTGTGAAATTACAGGAAAAACAGTGAAACGTACTGCACTCTTTCATAACTTAATTGGATATAAAATGAGCATGGGCAGATGTTTTATAGGGAGATACCATGATTCACTGCATTTTTAGTTTATCGCATACATTCAGAGAATATCTGAAGGCTGCAGTGGGGATTGGGACTGCACCCTGCTGGCAACATAATAAGTTAGTCTCAAAGATACTGCACATTCATTTGAAACAAGATACAACAAGCCTATAAAACAGAGAAAGGGAAGGAAAACAAGAAGAAATAATGTGACACTTCTGTATTTGTTGTGTGGGAGCAACTTATGCATCTGAAGGACCTGGTCTTTTTAATATACTAATACATTTTTCACACACACACACAACCAGCTGAGGCTGGCTGATATCTAATAAAAGTGAAAGCAATATTGAATTTCAAGAAATAAAAGCAGGGAAGTCCTTATAAATTTCACGATAAACAATTAAAACAGTTTTAGGAATCCCACGCATTATTTAAATTGAAGCTTTACTTGGCTGAGGGGTGAGAGGAAAAAGCAAAGAAGGGGAACCAAACAAGAGAACGCATTCTAACCTCCAGCCTCTTGACGATCTCTTTGATGTCATCAATGTTGCTGATGAAGCTCTCCAAAGAAACACATTCACCTCTCTCATAGAATATTTTGATATTTGTGTCCGTTGAAGTCCACCCTATCACATCTCGACAGGAGCAATTGAACACCACGCTTTTTGTGTCCTGTTCAATGAGGACTACAAACTCATTAGAGATGCCTAGGAGACAGTCTATTTCCATACCCTTGCTGTAGTCCTTTGCATGGACACTCCAGACAATAGCACCAGAACTATAGATCTCTGCTCCTGGATAAGGTTTGGACTTTTCCTTCTTTTTTGAAGCAAGCGAGATGAAGGGGAACTTGCCAGAAGGGTCAATGGGTGTGTTGGTGACATTCTTCTCTGCCAAGTCTTTCAAGTACTCTTGCCGGGTCCTGGTGGCCATCGCACGGAACTTTTCTGATTTATGAGCAGCATTCTCTGCATTAATGACTTTGGCTAGTAAAAAGTCCCTGAACACATTTGATTTAGGAAACGTCACACCTTTCGGAATAGGTGGGCCAAAGGATGGTACATCTCTGGATCTTGTCACAGCAACACTAAATGAAATAAAAGAATAAGGAAGAAACCGTGTTTCACTCTAGGCAAATTCAGCAGTTTTTGTTTACAGAGAATACGCTCCCTCAAATTTTCTCTTTTTTTCCTCAGCAATATGCCTAAATTTACATATTAGTTAAATACATTTTTCAATTATACTGTTGCCAGTTTATACAGCCCCCCTTGCTGTATAAACAGAAGGCCACTTTTTTGCATATAGGCATTTTTGAGTCATTCCCAGTACCACAGCTTAAAAAGAGCTTCAAGTATAAAACTGTAGGGTGTTTTTTTTTTTTAAAGTAATCCCTCATGTATGGCAGTTCTGAATTTTGTTCGGTTTTTGGTATAAGAAGAAAATTTCTAACTCACATTATTAGAAAGGCTAGCTTAGAATTTAGCTACTTAATGCTGCAAGGCTCATTTGAAAGTAATGCCAAGTGTATGATCAACACTAGAAACATAGATTAAATGAACACATTAAAAAGATAGAGGCAATGAAGTCATCTCACAAGGCCAGTTCCACTGTGAAAACCATTTGGTGTCTGAATGCATATACACATCACACTACTGCTTAAGTTTTATATTTCTGGACTGAAAAACCTCACTAGCTGAGACTGCATACCAGTGATAGAAGATGACTCCAAAAATACCAGAAATAAACTCATGAAAAGTTCAGATCCACAGTAGGAACAGATACTTTCTTTTCCATCTCTTCCTTTTAGTTTCTGTACCAAGTGATGGACTGACAATAAGACTGCCTGAGGCAACAGGGGCCAGCTTAGCTACTCTCAATTGCCAATTCTCTTTTAATATAAATCAGAAGACAGTTGTTTGGAACCGCTGAAGACTTGACATTCCAATCCAGTATCATTGACTTGGCAATCTGTCCCACGAGACTGACAACTCTACTTCAGTAGTTTGGTGACAAGAAATGTTTCAACAGTTCAAATAGA
This sequence comes from Pachycephala philippinensis, assembly GCA_013397055.1. Taxonomy (NCBI): domain Eukaryota; kingdom Metazoa; phylum Chordata; class Aves; order Passeriformes; genus Pachycephala; species Pachycephala philippinensis. The sequence goes on along the minus strand of VWZT01014485.1, from coordinate 431,029 downwards.
AGTTACCACATATCTGTAACTAGATCTAAGAAATCATTAACTAAATTTGGCCAAAATACCACAGTAAAGGAAATAAAGAAGCATAGGATAAAACTTGATCACATTAGAAAAGTATGTGGTGTTTCACTTAGAACACTGGCTGGTATTATTTTCACATTTTGATTTTATCTGAATTCTTAAACATAATCAGAGAAATTCCTCCAAAAAATCAGTAATTTAGATTTCAGAGTAAATCTTTTGAGGAGGTATATAGGAACACAAAAAATAAAAATTAAGTCACTCAATCTTTAACCCTATCTTCTGGTTTTGAGTGGTAGGGTGTTTCGTTTGTTTGTTTTGCTTTTGCTGTTCTGAGTTGCTTGGGGGATTTTCTTTCTTTGGTTTTTTTTTTTTGGTTGGTTGGTTGTTTTTTAAAAATTATTATATTTTCTGGCAACTGATATTGAAAGATGTCATTACTGTCATATTTCCTCTAAATACATGCCAGTATATCTCAAAGTATGCAACAGGGGGTGCTCATGAAGCAACTATCTGACTCCTCTTTAGTGGTCCTGAAGGGTCTGATACTAAGAAATGCAAGTCTAAGCATTACACACAATTATTGGATGCAATGAAAACCTACCAGGAACTACCAGTAAGGCTTTGTTTGGTTCAGTTTTCAATGTCATGGATAAAAGGGATAAGAATTCAATCTTTAACACATGCTAGAGAAGTTTTAAAATGTGAGCAATGCTCAGAGATGCCAAACTTTTGAAATATTGTTTATCTTAGTTGGGAGGGAGAATCACTGGCCAAGACAGTGCTTGATTTTATTCCTTTTATGTAGTTTTTAAACATAAATTCCAGTACATTTTTATGCTATATGGTTTCCTGTTTTGTCTAGAACTATGAATCCATGAAACTGTTCCAAATAATTCAGTGAAAAAGAGGTCAAACTTACTTTGAAAAGTTTCCTAAAAAAACTTTTCATAATAGAATTCTACCAATTTAAATCAAGTTTGCACCGAGAGGACAGAAAAACAAAGTACTTCAATCTTAAAGACAGTACAGAGAACATATGATGTTCTGGTGGTCTTGTGCATCAAAATGAACACTGACACTCTCACAACTATTTTTCCTACCTGTTTCCCCTCCCCTTAACATTTAAGCCTGTACCATCACTAAAGCCAAAATTCCTATTAAGTAACCAATGAAGTTCCAGCCCCTGTAGCTGTAAACACTTGAAAAATGAGGTGATTCAGGGGTCTGAAGGTCAAAAATAGAATCCTCAGATACTTAAATTTATTACAGTTTAGCAAGTTTAAATCCTTCCCATGCCTTTTAAAAGGAAGAAATATATGCAGTCATATTACTTAAAGTAACAGACAAAAGCAGATCTGTGTTTTAACATGTAATTCAAGTGGAAAATGCATCTGCAGCCCTTGTGGATGCATTTCCTACCTTCCCTTTGCTTCAAAATCATTTTCTGTACAGGATAAGGGCTGAAACACATGTCCAAGAGTTTAAGAACAAGCTGTGTTCACATAAATTATTCAACAGTTGAATTTTTCAATAAGCTGCCTGGAAATGAGTATCAACATGAACATTCCGAGTCCAGGAGAGTTACTACATGTACAAAGTTCAGCATCAATTTCAGAAACGCTCTGTGAACTTTACCAAAAACTTTTGAGGAGAGAAAAGCCTTTAAACCTTCTATATGTACTTGAAAAATAATGAATACACCAACTCAGACACTGCAGTCTTCGATTTTCCTCTAAATAAGCACTTGCCTTAATAAAATACCTAAGTGAGTATTTGTATTTCAGTAAAAACAAGTTAATTCTAAGGCTAACTCATTTCAAGATACATGCCCTAAGTCCATTGCTCTGACATTTCATATTTTAAATGAAAAGGCTTTATAGAAGATTTCTGAGATGAGTCAACACTTAAAAATGAAAATTTAAGAATTCAGTATATAACAAAGGTAAGAACTTTCACTGATAGTAAAAAGAAGTATAACTCAAAAACATTATTTCTATATGCTTGCAATTTAGTTAAAAAATTATACTAATAGGAATCTCATCTTGCAACTCTTTATTATATATTACTATCAATTACCATTTTCTATTTTAATCATATTGACTCTAAGGTCACATTAAGACTTTATTTTTTGCTGCATAATTCTCTGTCATTTCTTTGTTGGACTGAAATAAGACATGAAGATATTTCAGAGAGCTTAGCTTCTTCCTGAAATGCTAAGTCACACTTTTTAACTGCCTTAATTTCAAAAATGGAGCATAAGCTCAGATAACCAAATTAACTGAGAAAAAAGCGGAGTGGTTTTTCTCTTTGTTCTATTTTTTCAATGCAAAAATACTCTTCTAGCATATTCTTAATGAAGAGAATAAAGGGAAGGGAGAAGGCAATTTTAAAATAATTTCCAAGCGCTTGATATGCATGTGTACGTGCAGGTGTGCGTGTACTCACACCTGACAGCAGCACTCTCCTCACTGGGTGTGCTTTATTTACATATCCGTACAAGTCTATCTACTTTTTAAAAGTGTTCGAAATTCACATGACTCCAAACCTCCTTGCCCCTCGTCTTTCATTCCATTTCCCTACAGAGAATTGAAGAGAAGAATGGCAGCTGCCTTTGCACTCAAACTCCCTGCTGGCAGTGAATCCAGCCACAGACCTGTAACAAACGCTGTCGGTGCAGGGACCGTGCACTCTCACGATGACAAAGACGTGCTGGAAGTGGGATCGAATGTTCTTTGGGCTGAATGGTTGTGCTCCAGGCTCCTGGAAAACTATTGTCACAATATCATTTCCAATATGTCGTTTTCTCAGAAGCTTTAATGGGGGGAAAAAAAAAAGCATAGGTTAAAACACAGACTTTTCACAAATTTCCAATTATTTATTTCTCATTATTGTAAATTACTATTGCTCAATTTCTTTCCCCAAGTGATACTTCAAGCTGAAAACTGAACAATTGAGGATTTACATAACAAGTACCAGAATTAGTTATTCACCTAATAAATTTCAGGCATGGTTGTTTTCATAATAATTTCATTTTTATGTGTAGCATAGCGAGTGAACTTAAAAGGGAAAATTTTAAGCTAAACAAAGGGGAAAAACAACAAATCCTGTCAGTATCAAGCGTAATCAGTGATACATGGAAGCAGGAAAACATCCCCCATTTCACACATTTTACAAGGTTCTACTTCAAGTTGAAAATAGTTGTCATTGTCCTTACGACACACTATAAATAATTTCCTGGTAGGCTTCTTTCAGTAAATACAAGACTACAGTACAAGAGAAGGTAAGCTACAAAACAGTAGAACATTCGGTGTACAAAAGCAAACAAAAAAGAATTCTATGTTAACTTTTATTGTAAAATGAAAATCTCTACTTTATTTGCAGAAGTACAAAGCATCATTTCTAGAATAAAATGCATATCTATCATACAAAACAATATGGCTTAGTGTTTAACAACATCAGGTACTTCAGTGTAACAAAGCAGTTCAGCCTAAATAGTATAACATAGTTAAAAAAAAAAAAAAATAAAGGATCTTGACAAAAGGATTTTGACTCATGTTCTTGTGTAGTGTGCTGGCCCACCCACTCATTATCTCTGTGCATATTACAGTTTGCTGAATGCAATCCCTAAAGGGCAATTGACTTAGCTGTAGAAGGTTTAAAATAATTTAAAATCATCAGGTACACTGTGGTCCTTCTGACATGTGCTACTGACATCATTGCACACTATTTACATCAAAGTAAAGCACAATTAAATAGAAAACAGTCCAGTGGAGAAAAATCTATGATGTACCTACAATCATCTGCTTTGCTCATCTCCTTGACACAGAGATGGCCACTTTTACTTTGGATTCCTTAAGTGTTTTTTTGCTAGTAACAAATAAAAGTTGCCATAAATTCTCAATAGTTCATCTACTTCTGAGGGGGAGGAAAAAATTCTAAATAGGCATAGCCCATCTTACCTGTTGTTTGTTGTTTGGAGTATATGGCAACATAGTAGAAACGTGGAACATGATTTCATAGTCCTTGTATGTTGTGTATAGAGAGTGAGTACCTGTTGAATCAGCTGCAGTTAAAGAAGACAAAATAAAAGCATTATTAAAAAAAAAATTAAATAAAGTTTCATTATTATTAAAAAAAAAAAAAAATCAGCCAAGACAAGAATTCTTTTTCATCCTCAATCCTAGCTGAAATATCAGCAAGTAAGAACTAACTGAAGAGTTTATTCACCTGCTGAAGAAAATGTCACATAAAGACAGCCTGTGCACTTTCGCATACTTTTCCCAAACAAAAACTTGTTAGGAATAGGGAATTTATACCAGAACACCCTGCAGAAAGCCTACTTAAGCGTGAAAGGTGACAACAAAGTCTGAGACAATTTTCAAGCACCTCCCAGTATCTTGGAATGAAACTGAACTGTAAGGAATGTGAAAAGGACTTCAGGAAGGAAGGCAGACAGATACTGAGAATGAATACCATCATCTCATGCATAATTAAACACCAAAAGACCTATAACCCACAACAAGAACAGGATGAGTTCTCTAAAGCATAAAAATCAGGACTTGAAATTAACCGTAATGAAATCAGGTAACACCTTCATTAGAGCAGCTGCTTTATGGACAGGTACAGTCAAAACCCCAAACAGGATGCCAGCATGCTCATAACTGATGATGGAAAAAGCCCACAAAAACGACATCATGATGCTGGTATATTAATCTAAGGTAATCTCACCTGTTTTGAGTTCTGGCCACCCTATTTTAAAAGTTACAGAAGAAAGAGAAGGGATCCAGAAACAGGCCACAGAAATAATTATATGTGGACGAAGACACTTCCATGTGGAGAGAAAATGATAAAAACTAGGATTATGAAGTTTAGAAAGAAAAAAAGAAGAGGGGGATATTACTCAGTTTACAAAGTGTTGGTTGAAAACAACACTTGATTACAGACAAATTGTGAACTTGTTTTCACTTTCTTTCACTCTAAAAAATGTGACCTTGAAAAATATTCCATTAATTTAAGCAGTAACACATTTAAAGATAAAATAGTGAGTATATTCTATGAAATACAACTTCTGTCCACAGTGCAAAAAGCCTGCTTTCAAACACGATTTGAAAAATAACTAGCTTTATATATAGAAAGAAGCATCCTGGCTATTCGAAGTTATATAAATACGCTACTAAATTATATAATCCCAGCTATTTATAACAATGTATTTTAAAAAGCTGTTAAAAACTATACCTTTTAATATATTTATTATAAATAAATTTATTTTATTTATAATAAAATTTTATTTATTAGCAGAGAGATCATGTTACTAAGAAGACAATAGATTTGAGATTTGTGATGCATTTACAGTAACATAAATATACAGTTTATTTACCCAGATTTTGAATATAAGCTTTGAGAAGTTTGTTTCCTGTCAGACTCAGAATAATAAAACAGACGTAGCTTTACTGTAAATGAAACACAATATGATCTGTAAAATGAAATGGGAAGTTTTCTATATTACAGCCACATAGAGATTTTGCCCTTCCAAATCACCTATCTAGAATAAAAAGGGAATTAGAAGTAAAAGATTCCTACAATCTTAAAAAAAAATAATTTGTAATTCTCAGTTAATGTTTCAAGGAGACTGGGCTCTCTTTTCCAGGACTCAACATTGCCAGTAGGATAAACCAGCTAACTGCTAAATATTTTCTTTTTAATGCTAATTAGAACAGCAGGACAGCTGAAATTTCATCTCACACTGTGTTCACAGCAGCCTCTGTCCTCTGCCTGATCACTACAGTGCACACCCAAGGAGGCAGATGCACCCAAAAGTCACCTAAACATCAACAGAACTTCATAACAGCTTCATCTGTTGAACTGTAAATACACTGGTTTGTACATCATCTTTTAGAAATAAAGCACACAAAAATATTACAAATAATTGGCAAGGGGGAGGAGCAGGTGCAAAGAGATGGGGAAGTGAGACAGGGGAAGGCAGGCCCTAAAAGAGGGCAGGGGGCTCAAAAGGTATTGGGGGAATAGAACAAAGCAATTCTGGCAAAAAATATGCTAGAACACCTACATATTTAAGCCAAACTTCCAACTTTGCTGGTAGGATTTAATTTTAGGCAGAAAAAAGTTTTCTAAGAACAGCATTGATTCTGCAAACTAAATAATCAGGCTACAATCCAAATGACAAATTTGGTAATTCCAATTATTTCCAAGCACTTTACAGTTTAAATCTCTCCTATTCAAATCCAACTACCAACAGAAGTCCATATCCCCTACAGATCGTGCATCTCTCCCACCATTCAGATTTTTTAAAGCCCAGAACACTGTTCCTGAAGTACACCACCATAATTGCAGGTGTTTGCTTTAAATCGAATCACAGCTATTGCAATAAAATCCAAGACTGTGCACTGGAATAACATCCATCATTTCAGGGTCAGAACTGCAAGCCAGCAGTGCAATCTGCTTCAATTTCCTGCTATTTAACAGAGGCCTGAGTGACCTACAAATTCATTAGCACCTTTTTACACTGAAGACATCTCCTCTGGCCACCAGTTTATGGCATAGCTATTCAGGATGCTTTCCCAGCCTTGCCCCATTACTGGATCTGGCTACTTAGTTGAGGTGTTATATACCTGATCCTGTTTTCCTTCCATAATTCATCATCTCTAAAATTCCACTTTAGTCTTCTGTCCTTCCAATGATTCTCAGCTATATTCACAAGTATTAACAGACTCACATTGGAAGTGATTTTTTTCTAAAGCCAACAGTGCTCAAAACTGCGGCTGATACCACCAGCAGAGAGCTGACAAATTCACCTCACTGAATCCACAGGACTTTGTCAGGCTGCTTCTACAGCAGCTTAACCTCTGTGCTGGAAAACTGTATAAAAACCATTATGAGTAGAAAATCTGACTGCCTGGTTTCAAAGAAAAACATTGCAAGGAACTGTAGGAGAACAAAAAATAAGTTACACTGATAAGGAAGGACAACCATTGCTACAAACTGCAGTAAGGCTCACAGTAAAAAGGATGAGAACAAATATTTTCAGAGCTTAATGTTGCTCCCCTCTACCTCTGCTTTGTCAGCAGCTGTCAACACCGCTCTTCTTTCTGTCATATACAAGGATTACACCAAGCACTCACGATCAACTTCTGTAACACCCAAGTTGTTTTCAGACAGAAATGAGGACAGAATCTTTTATTTTGTAACATACAACAGTATACGTGAAACACAAACACAGAGAAATGCAGATGGACTTCCCACCATCCCAATTTCTGCTTCTTAAGCAATTTAACATCTTAAAATCTGTTGGTCTCCCAACAAAAGTCTCAGATCCAAGAGTAAGTCTATCGTTACCATTACGAGGCTGGAAAGATGTTATATAGTGCAAGTTAAGAAGGTAATCTATATGTATTATTTCATTACAAACATTGGGGTTTCCTGACAAGCCCTAAAAGAAATGTCAATTTGAAGTCCATTCATTCCCTAGATTTTATTATCTACTTAATAGCTTCTGCTTTTATATTCTTCTTATGCCTTAATCAGAAAATCATGCAGTATATAAACATCTAGTACAGAAACCTACCATTACTAGCTTAGTTTATAACCTTATCAAATTGATAAATCATAGAATTCCCAACTCATATTAATCAACTTCCCGTATTTCCTGCATCAACCACACCACCACTCTGTTGGACACACATGCCATGTTACCAGGCCTAGCATTATCAAGCTGATCCCATTTACCAATTTAAAATACTGAGAAGCAAGACAAAGTGAGAGGGAGGGGAAAAAAGCATGCATTACAACTAGAAAATAAAGTAAAATGACTGAAGTGATAATTTGAAAGATCACTGTGATGTTTATTACTTTAAAGTGATGCCCATAAGCTTCCTAGTCACTGTGGGATAGGTGACATTTTCAAGCTCTATTTCCTATCCAAAGTCTGCAGGCTGCCAGAAGATAGACTTTCCCCTCTGGTAATTCTAGAAATAAACAAACAAAACTTGAAAAGTAGCATCTCTTTTCCACTGTGGTACTGGCAGAGATCCAAAACTAAAGCCCTTGAAGGATCCAATACACTTAAATAGGCTGTTAGTTAATAGGATGCATGAGATTCCTCCTTTTAACTGGCTCTGTTATGGATACTTACCAATTAGGGCCTTAACTCCAAAAATTTCTAAGAATAACTGTTCTGAAACTGCCTTTTGCTAGAGCAATTTTACTTTTCTAAATCTCCATAAATTAAAAATATTGTGAATGTTTCCAGAGTACCTATACAAATCAGCTCATCTCCATGCAGAGAAAAATCTTTCCATGTCTTACATCATGCAACTGCTTTCCACAGCTTGCAAAGTATTGTCAAAGGTACAGAAACTAGCAAAATAGTCTACATAGATCTGACCTTTCTGACAAGTCAATGAACAGACATTTGTTTTTAAGCTCATCTTTGCAATCAGCTGTGCTGCCACTGAACAGAATTCTTACGCAGGAAAATTTCCTGAGTAGTGAGACTGCAAGAACTATTTCAAGACAGGGCTCTCTAGCAACAGAAGACCACATAGCTGGAAGATGGAAAAGCTCACTTCCTAGTTGTTTCAACAAAACCTATCAACCTAAGTCACAGTAAAAAACCACAACCCCCTCCTTTGCAGGTCTCTGTGTTAAGGCCAAGGTAAAAGGACCAACTGATTACTTGGGGTAGCTATGGAAAATGTACTGCCTGGCTCTATTCTGCTGTTCACATATTCCCCACACCTGAAATGCAGCTCTTGTGACCATCTCTGGTCTTCAGCATTTCCCCTGCCACAAAGTGGCTTTTTTTTCCCATTTCCTATGTAGAATACACTTTAAGTGTTTCCAAATGCAGCTATCCAAAGAGCTGAGTGTTGTGCCCCCAAAGCGCCTTCTCTTTCAGCATTTCCAGTCTGTGCTTTGCACACTGGCAGAAAGGAGAACACACCACCATCAAGACCAATCAGAAATGTTTGCTGCCATTGCTCACATTTGCTGCTGTCTAAACCTACTCATTAAGAACTCATGCACGCTCACATGTAGTCATGTGTTTTCTCAGTAATCCTGCAGGCAATCTAACCTGAAAGATTTCGGACAACTTAAGAGTTCCTAAGAAATTCTGGCTGATGAGGTTCCACATATACGACCCGTAAACCTCAACAGAGAGAAAAAGTAGGAAATCCTTCATCAAAGCAGCAGTTTCCACTTAGAGGATTTCCTGTCCTTTATGATCATACTGAAGTGTTCACATGAAGACTTTCTGTATTTTTAGATACAGAATGGAGCTGAGTGGGTCTGCTGGGCAACGTGAAAAAGATATGCCAGCTCTCAGCATGAAGGAGAACCCCTCATTACAAGAAGGTAATTCTCAAAACCAGGAGAGATTCAGACAACTTAAAGGTTCCATTCAATAGGTGCTAGACTGTAGTACATAAACTCAGAGCCTGATGAAACTCCTTCCTCGAGTCAGAAGCAACAACAAGGAATTCAAAACATCTCTGGAAAATTCTGCTGTTCAGAGGAAAATGCAAAGCGACTACTTAAAAGACAGTTACGGCTTCATTGGGTATACTTGAGCAGATGAATCAACTCAACCATACAGCATTTACACATACTAGAAACCAGTGTGTGTGGACTGACACCAAAATACGGGTTATTTCCCTTTTTTTCACATCTTGACTAACCCAGAAGAAAGGGAAGAGAGGATTTTGCTTTATCTACTCAAAGTAACAAGGTCACAATATAAAACCAGAAGCTAAATAAATGTTTTCTGTTTTCCATACACATTTTGTTTTTGACCTAGCTTATCTTTCTAACCAATAAAATGACAGTTCCGAGCTGTGCAAAAGGAAGACTCACCTTGAGAATTACACATACTTCCTACAAGAGAGCTGGCGAGGGACTTCTCCCAAGGACGTGTAGTGATAGGACAAGGGGGAATGATTTTAAACTGAAGAAGGGTAGGTTTATGTTAGATATTGGGAAGAAATTCTTTACTGTGAGGGTGGTGAGACACTGGAACAGGTTGCCCAGAGAAGCTGTGGATGCCCAATCCCTGGAAGGGTTCAAGGCCAGGTTGGACAGGTCTTTCAGCAACCTGGTCTAGCGGAAGGTGTCCCTGCCCATGGCTTGGGGGTTGAAATGAAATGATCTTTCAGGTCCCTTCCAACCCAAACCATTCCATATTTCTGTGAAATGCACTCAAGGGAAGAAGTACAACAGAGGGAATACAAGTATTGCAAGTAAAAAAAAAAAGCTGGCTCAATGTTAATTATGTGCAAAATAGGTGTTAATTTAGGTTTAAAACAAAGGAGGTTTTATAAGCCTCTGAGGATTGATGATCAAACCAGTCAAGAACAGCCTGAGGAGATGGCAATGCAACTGCTGTAGGAATGAAGGGCAGAATATAGAATGATGGAGCATTAAAGCACAGCAAAGTACTCTATTTGTGCCAGGAGACCCATGACAAGACCACAGCTTCTGCTGCACTAAAGCTGATGAATGCTTTTCAGCTTTCATGAATCAAACTCCTTATTTCATTTCCTTTGCTAAAAGTGAGCAAAATAGCAAAAGATCTCCATAGGAACTGGATAGCTCCAGTACTCAAAGAAAAGGAATACAACACAAAATTTCCCCGAGTAATTTAAACAGATCTACAAATTGAATACAGCATGTACTAGCTGATAAACAGGTATTTCACATGACTGACTCCAAATGAAGGGAGTTTCTTTTATAGTTACGGTCACTCAAGATCATCTTACCACTGCATTTTGCTGCAATATGTTTAACAGTTAAAGCTGATAACATAGCTGCCAAATCCAGTTTAATTTCCATAACTCAAAAAAGAAAAAGCACAGAGGGAGGAATACATTTGACAGGATGACTAAGACAAAACTGCCTAGAAGAAAAACTGCATGCAACAGACATCAGAAAAGCAGTAGATCAACTTTTCAAGGTGAGGTGACATAGATGGGTTCTTGAAGCATTTTGGAGACCGTCTATAAGCGTATCATTAAAAAACAGTAACATACCAGCTGTATTAATTTACTTTAAGACAATGCACTGATGATGGATTTGCAATGCCAATAATTGTTCCATGTTGTAGCTTTAGTGATAATTTCACACCAAATCAGTACAAAAATGTAATTATTATCCGAGCTGAGAGACTGTATGAGTACAGTTAAATTACACACGTGCTCTGCTTTCACTTATATTAAGCAACTGCCTTCCTATAGCAAAGATATTATTTTTAAGAACTCTCTTCAAAAAGGCAGTTAGCAACCATATCATGCATTTTGTTCACTTAAGGGGGGGGAAAAGAAAGAAAAAGTCTTACTTTTTGTATCCAGCTGAGCACGGTACTTGTCAAATCCCTTGAGTCGAACTCGCTCTCCCAGGAGCTGAAGAAACTCCTCAAAGGCTGGACCTGCTGATTCGTTATTATACATTTCCTCTTCTGTGCTTTGCCCAGCTTTGCAGTACATGATACCCACCTTAAGTTGGTAACTTAACTGCAAAAGGAAAGAGATTAAAATTTTATGTGTGTACCAAGTGATGAAGCAACTCATGCACTGAATTCACTTCCACATTTTAATAAACCCATAATTCACAAATGAAAAAATACCTAATTATCAGTCTAATTTCAAAAGTTTGTCAGGTTCCAAATACCCTCATTGTTTTCTACTGTAACTGCCTCGATGACAGCAGATTTAATCTGAAGATGTCAAAATGCTTTCTGAAGCGAAACGAACATGAATGTTGAATATTTCCAGGAGGACAACACCACAGCTTACAAGTGAATGTCTACCACTGAGCCACATGGGAAGTGCTGGCTGAGGAATGCCAGGAGCCTGACTCTCACTTAGGCTGGTACCATGGCTGCCATCCTATGCTAAGCCTTCCATGCCCAAGGGTAGGGCACATCATGTGCTCATTTCTAAAACAAGTGACAAAAGGAACACGCTCTCATTTCGAAGAGAAGATAGAAATTATTCACTTAGCAGCACATCTACCTGTTAGCAACGTTGAAAGACATTCAGTTGGTCTTCCCTGACTTAAATATGATGATAGCAACAAAGAAAACAGCTAAATTGAAAGATGCTGGTAATACCTTGAAGATACTATTTATTAGCATAGATCTTCAAATACGTTTGTGCTTTTTATTTCCATTTTCCCTCTAATTTGATAGTTGATGTTTCCTAATACAATAGAAGCTGAAGATGTGAATGAAGTAATTTTTTACCCAACCATAATTGTGGTTCTTCAAAACAAACTGTTTCCACCAATTCCAAATTGATACACACACACAAAAGGAATACACTGGCATCATTTACATCTGGACTACAGAAAGACAAGTTACAGAAGGGAAGAAGGCAGCCATTTACTGCTGTCTCCAAAACCAATTTCACAGGCAGGAACTCTGACTGAAGGAGCACAAGGGAGAGCCTTGGAGTTTATGCATGTAATTCATCCAGTAGAAATGCATCCTTATTGCCCAGTAAATAATCTTTCCTCCCACACATGAATTTTTGCAGAGGCTCTATTTCAAATAAACACCAACCACATATGCCAGAATGAAACCATAAGAAAATCTATCAAAAACGGCATGAGATTTACAAGTTTAGGTTAGTGGGAAGTGAAAACAGTTATTTGCAAGGGCACTGGAAGCAAAGTTATCTGAATATACTGTGATTTGCTGTTGGAAGATTCTATCCCAAGTCATGAGGCAAAGGATTTTGAACTTGGTAGGATGATGTGGACACATAATAATACTGAAATTCATTAATTTTAACCTATTATATTTATGATGGGATAATTTAAAGCTTCCCAGAAGTGGTCTTACTCTGTCTCTAAAGAAAGTTAATTTTAAAATTTAAAAACTCTGGAAATTGCAGCTTTACCGTATTCTTCCTTAACTACCAAGGATGAATGATGATGGGGATGAAGTATTAGCAGCAGGAAAACAATGAGGGAAAAAGAAGGGTAAAGATAACCTGGCTTGTTTACTCTTGCTGAAGAAGTCAAATATTAAAAAAGTCACAGTTCTAGGCTGCTTCTTCTTTCCCCACTACAGAATATCCCTTATTTTGTCATCTGACACACTACCTGACTTGCATCTTCTAAATATGCCCAAATTTCTTATGACAAAACTCAAGTACAGCATAAAATCATAAAACGGTCTGGGTTGGAAGGGACCTTAAGGATCATCTAGTTCCTAAAGTCCTGACATGGGCAGCAGGGACACCTTCTACTAGACCAGGCTGCTCAAATCCACATCCAACCTGACTTTTAACACTTTCAGGGATGGGACACGCCCAGCTTGGCAACCTGTTCCAGTGCCTCCTGCTGACACGTGGTAAGGGAGGAGAGAGGAGGGGAGTGAGGAGGGGTGGTGAGAAGTGGCACTGCTGCCATTCCTCCCAGAACAACTGCCAGCACTTCCCATACCATCAGCAGCAGGTCCTGTCTTGGACCATTCAGGCATCTGCTGCTCAGATGTGCTTTCTCCACCCCACAGAAACAATGGATGGATGCAAGGGCTTCATGGAACCACACCACCTTAGCTGTACTGCTAATTACAATAGCTTCTAGTAATTTCACTTAAACGAGTTAGGACAAAGAAAATTATTCTCATGAAGCACACTTGCACTATTTAAGCTTCAACTTTAGGTGAAGGAAGTATTTTCAAGGGCATAAACATAAATGGGAACTGCAGCACCAATGAGCAAGCAAACAACTGTGCTTTATTGCTTTGAAAATGTCAGCCTAAGAAACTAAACAAGGACTATGCAAAGAGCAGGATATGCCTTCTAGCTGTGTTCTTAGATTTGCTAATTTTTGAAAAAAAGTTTCCTTAAGGACAACACAAGTTGGCATTTCTGAATCAAAAAGAGCAGATCTGGAGAAAGGCAGGCAGTCCCCGTTATTAGACCCCCCCTCTGATAAATCTACGGTCCTTAGAAGTGTATTACCTACAAGTAACAACAAAAAGCTAAAAAAGAAGTTGAAGCATTAATTCTGTTGTGGTAAAACTACCAAAGTAGCATCTTCATTTTAATAATCTGAAAGCATTTACGTATTCATGTATGTGCAAAAAGTGCACTTTAAATATTTATCTAGCACCCAGTCAAGACAGCAGAAAGTATATCTTGGATTTAACCAGTCAGCAAGTTTCTATTATGAACCGGGAATTATATTAAGAACCAAGTGACATTTCGCAGTATTCCGTGAATGAGGAATTGCCATAAAGATTAGCTTCTACTGAAATAAATCAGTAATTGCCCTAATATTCAAATTTTTAAATCATATTTGGAAGTAAACTTACAGTAACTTACCATGAGCTCTGCATTCAAGACAAAGATTAGTAGATGGTAATTAGCAAAGAAACTAGTGCAGCCCTAGGAAATGACTGGATTGCTGTTTAACACAGACCCATTCAAATGAATGCATTTTAATAAACCCAATAAAAGAACAGCTAGGTGACAAGCAATGTGGACCATATGTACAGAACAGCAGATGTTACCACTCTAGCAATCTCAGAGGAAGTAGGGAATGAGCATACACCACCAGTACAAAACTAGGGCAAGAAAAATATTCCCATTCTGACACTGAATGACATATGCAGATATTGAAAGAGTAGAAGAGACAGAGCTCAGCCATAAGAGTGATACGAAATTCAGAGAAAATATGTTGCAGTGAAAGACTTGAAAAGTGCAATCTGTTTAGTTTATCATAAACAAGACCAACAGATGATTTAATCACTGCATACAAAAACCTTTGCTGGAAAAAAATCTCACACCAAAATGACTTTTAAGATGTAGCAGAGAAAAATATCAGAAGTCTTAAAGCTGAAGGCAGATAAATTTAAATAAAGAAGCACAAATTCTTAAATATGAAAACAACCAACTGCTTTAAGACCTCACTCAAATATAGAAAAGACATCTTATTCTAATGAAAGCTGATGCATACAAATTTGGCTCAGTGAAGGGATTCCTGGGTGAAATTTAATGGCTAAGTTAGGCTAAGGTGACTTTATAATCTTAACACTTAAATTTACAAAACATTTTATCAGCTATATCAAACAGACACCTGCTTATGCTGTAATGAACCACTGTGACACTCAGCAAGAAGAAGTGATCAACATTCTGTGTACCTAATTAGTAGAGCAGCTGTTACCCAATTTTTGTTAGCTTAGAATTGAAAAAATGCAGCTTCTAATTAGTACAGAGTGTGCTTATCTTTTTCTGCTAGAAGTGTCAAACTGTTTCATTACCACAAAACCAGAAAATACTTTGATGCAGATAATAAAAATTTAACTATCACTTGTCCTTAATGATTTTCAAAAGTTTAAGTATTAGAAAACCATACTACGGGAGCTTAATAACATATAGGATATGAACTAAGGATAGTTTAACCTCACAGTTTTGTTAGATATCATAGAATGGTTTGAGGTGGAAGAGACCTGAAAGATCATCCAGCTCCAGACTCCCTCTCCCTGCCATGGGCAGGGACACCTCCCACTAGACCAGGTTGCTCCAAGC
>VWZT01014485.1:298678-414984 GCA_013397055.1 Pachycephala philippinensis | reverse complement strand
GGGCTGCTCTCCATCTGTTCATCCCCAGCCTGTGCTGACACCAGAGGTGCAGCACCTTGTACTTCATCTTCTTAAACCTCATGGGATTCCCATGGGGCCACTTCTTGAGCTTGTCCAGGTCCCTCTGGATGGCATCCCATCATTCAGGCATGGCAACTGCACCACTCAGCTTGCTAATTTACTGAGGGTGCACTCAATCCCTTCATCTATGTCATTAATGACGATATTAAGCCCCAATATGGACCCCTGAGGGACACCACTTGTCCCTGATGTCCACTGTGATTCTGAGCCACTGACCATTACCCTTTGGATGTGACAATCCAACCAATTCTCGGAAAGAGAGGGTGCCAGTGAAGACTGAGGCACGCACACAGCTATAAAATGTCACTACTGAAGTTTATAATCATAAAATTCACTTCAGTCAAGGACTTTCATTTTGCTAAGTCTAAGCTGTATTGCTGATGAGCCTCGGTTCCATCTTTAAAAGACCAGGAGACTATCACCTAATTGAAAATTATTTGTACAAAGAAAGGCTTAGAATATTTTGCCATGTAGCTTGTTCCAGGGGAAAAAAAAAAGAACACCAACAAAACAAAAAGGGACAAGCAGCATCCTAGTAATGGTTTAGCCAGTACAGTATTACAATGAAACATTTAGTAACATAGGAGACTTTTCTTTTTAGTATAATAGCAATAAGAAAAAAAGAACAGAACTCCCTCCTTCCCACAGTCCTTGAAAAACAATAATGTAGTCTCTTTTAAAGTAAATTAAAATGAATAACTGCCATAACATTAATCTAAAACTTTAGGCTACCTAGAGAAATGAACTTGATTTCATACATGCCAAATATTCTGCAAAACTTAGGGGAAATAAATGCAATGTAACTCTCCCTAGAGATGACAAGTTTTAGTTTAAATGAGGCATTTCAACAGACTGACTCTAATCATATAAAGCTAAAAGATAATTTTGCAACTCATGGCAATAATCTGACAGATTAAGATAATTTGTTTAATTCTGCACTTACCCCTTGCTCATCAAGCTTCATAAGCTGTTCTGTGACTTTCGGAGTGTTGAAGGCCAGCCTTAGGCAATGGATATTCAGCTCTGGAACCACATACTCCAGCACTTCTTTTAGGGGAAGTCCCCTGGCTGTGCAATGCTTTGCAGTAGAAGGGATAGCATCTTCCAGCACAGAGCCTCTTAATGTCATGAGCTGTGCATACAAAAGAAAAACAGCACATATATTGAATTATCCACTGAGATTCACTAGCAATTAAGGAATTTCTGTTAACATAAGACCAACACTGATACACAAAATGTCACTCAGTGACAGCTAACAGTAATCAGAGTACTTCAAATGATTCATCAGATTAAAGATTTAGAGGAAACTACTACCTGGAGAAATTAGTATTACTATAGTATTTCTAGCAGAGTATTTAAAAGTAAAAGTACATTTCTCAGGTTTATCCACTGCCATATATAAAAGTGAAGGAAGCAATTTCCCTCCTCTTTGCTTGCTTCTAGCTAATACAGCTCCTGTAAGTTTCTCAGGATTTAACCAAAACAACCTTCAGAGTTTCCTCTGTATTGGATGTTACGGAGTAACTCACATATATTCTGTGCCAGATAAACATGTGGTCCAATTCTGTCAGGAGGTTCCTGGATTGTACAGGAATCTATTATCAATGCTGAAAAGCACATAAACCCTACACATGGCACCTGGTTTTGCCTGCTCACTTCTAGTTTCTTTTACCATCACCCCTGAACTGCTTACCTCGCTGGTTCTGAATATGATCCGGTAGTTGTACTGAGGTCCATTTTCTTTGATTTCCTCTGGCTTCTCTCTTCTTATACTCACAGCTACTGGACCCAGGTTCTCATCTGCCCCAAAATAGTTCCAGTGTTCTTGTATATGAGAAAAAAAAAAAAAAGAAGTCTGTCTTACTTCTTACACTTCAACTATATTTTTGTGCTTGATTGTTACACTGGAAATAAACTTCCAGCTCCATGGAGTCAATAAGAGCACACCACCAAGTGGTACCAGGATGTCATTCTCGGGCTTCAGTTCTCTCTTCAGCTCCCTTTATGCAAAAAGGCTGAAATTCAACATGGCATCTCTGCTTAAATAGGCCTAGAACAGGATACACCTCTTACATCAGCTTTTATATTGCCATCTGTTTCATTCACATTGAGCTAAATAAGTACAACCAATTTCCCCCCTAAAAAATAAAAAGAAGGAAGCCAAATGCACCGAAGTGGGACACTCAACAACCTATGTTAAAACAGAAATGTCAAACAACTGTACTTAGCAAAGGATGTAAATTATTTATTTTTGTTTGACTGTTTTTTGCTTTCTCCATACACGTTACTCGGTTCTAAAATGGGAAAAACTGATGAAGCTGAAAAAGAAGTTAAAGGCTTGTTAACAGTAAAAATATCAAATCATAGTACCACAGAAAAATAAAGCATGAGAATAAAATGACTAGCATAAATATTTAACAGTGAAGTGTTCAACAACCCTATAAGTAAATTTAAAGTGCTAAGAGTTGAGTTGAAATCCAGTCTAGTGGGGAAGGCAGCAGAGAGGAGAATACAGGATTGGTGAAATCACTCACTGGCTAAACAGCAGATTCTTTGAAACACATTTCTATATTTGTCCAACTACAGACATGTAAAGCCAAGCTTTACATGAAAAAAAGCTAGAAAAGCACATTTACAAAAATCAAAGCTCAACGATTTTAGAGATTGGTGTTGAAGGCTCTTCTGTTGCACCCTCTGAGCATTAGAAAGTATCTTGACTGATGACAGAGGTATATCAACATTAATGCAGCAACATGTAAACAAAGCTGCACATATCTCAAGTGACCGCTGAATTTAAACACACACTCCCTAAAAGAAAATTTAAGAGAAAAGTCAAAAAATAGGAGTCAAGCATTGTACAAGAAAAGTAAGTCCCTTGTAATAATTTTCCATAAACTGCATATATTAATGAGTTTATACATGCACAAAAATAGAAAGTTAGAACCACCTGAAAATTCAGCAATTCAAAGATGTGAAATTCAATGGAATGAAAAAGAGACATAACTGCCCTGACAGGAAATGTAACCATATTGCCTTTACTACATACAGATTACTTGTTATTCCAAGAACAACCAGAATTTTAAATAAGAACTTTAGGAGCAGTCTAATATGAGCTATTCTACTATAGAGATAAAATGTAAAATATTTTAACATCATCATCAAGAACTTCAGCTTTAAAGACAATAAAAATAGATACTGAAATACACTCCATCTAAAGTGAATGGCAATAATTTTTCCAATTAATAATATTGTTAAAAATTTGAGAGCCTCATTTTTTACTGTAATTCTTTATACTTACTGGCTCTTGCAAAATCTCCATCCAACATACTAAGTGCTTTCACACAGCTGTCCAGCACTTTAAGCCCCTGGGGGCTCTATTCAAGTCCCCCATGTCTGGTATTCTATTATCCTTCACTCAATGTTTTCTGTTTAAATATTTCAGAGCATGCAAGACATAAAAGAAACATGCTTGCAGCATTAGAAGACTTGCTTTCTACCAAACTCCTCTGCAAGTCATGAAAAGCCATCACTTTACACAAAGGTAATTAAAATTCAAAATTCTTCTAATATCGTGTGGAATGTTCTGTAAATATTGTCATTAAATTTTGGGTGACTGAACTGTGAGTGGGCAAGTTACTAATAAATTAGATCATCCATATATGCCTAGTTACATTTTTATACTAGTCCACAGATATGAGCCCTGTAAATGCCAGAGATGTTCTGTTGTTCAAAATTTCAAACTATCTTACTAGCACTCTAGCTTTTCTTCTTCCTGCATTAAGCAGCTTGCCTTTTTTCTCTTCAGGATGTTTATAGCTCACCAAACAGTTTATGGCAGACAAGGTCAATGCAGAAGCAGCACAGTCTTTGAGAAAGATTACTTTTTAATCAGCATATTACATAGCTTCCAAAACCTGAGGCAACTTGGCCATCTCCACAGTAAACTGCTTAGTGACTTAAAAACAGTGACATGGATTTGCTCTTACAATAGAAACACTTAAAGGAAAAAGGTATGGTGGTCATGCATACTGGCAGGGTCCAACCATTGCATTAGTTTTCAGTATTGACAGCCACACAGATGGTAAAATTTGTCTACCCTGCAACCACTCTAGCCTGCAATTCAGATAGAGAATTTTCTCGGGAGAAATTATTCTACATCTTGAAACGCATTTAAGAAGGGTGGCAAGAGGAATGTTTGAAGCTGCACACACATACACAATACACACACAATTCTGGATCATTTGATGAAGCTTTTTAATTAGCTCCTATTGCTTCGGAAAAATGCATGAAGTAGTGCGGAACTTTACACTTCACTGCTAAGAGGAAATGTCTTTTATTCTCTTTTCCTTCGGTCTGCACTGGGCAGCATCTTTCTTGCTCTCCTATGCACATCCTTAGTCCTCTCATCTACTCACATTTACTACTGGGTTGTTCATTCTTTACCTTCATCTTCATTCGTTCTCCTGCCCCATACCCCATCTCTGTATTCGTTCTGCAAGCTCCAGTATACACCCCTGTATCTGACTACTTCTCCTTCTGGTACACTTTCTTCCCCTACGTCCTGAATCTCCTTACATCCAACAATTTTCTCTTTCCAGTGCAGGAAAAGAAGTAGCAGGATTAAAGTGAAGAAAGCTTAATATCCAATCTAAAAGGAGCTAATTAGGAATTCTATTGGGAAAACAAGGGCTATGTCACAATCATAATTCAAGAACTTTATGTCAAACATGAATACCATAGAAGACAGCTTATTTCTCCACACCACAGAGAAGCTCACTGGAAGCAACATTTCTCAAGTTTGACATTTAATTTAAACTACTGTTGAAAAATCATTTAATTAACAGACAATCAGGATAACTAGCAACAGCCACAAATTAATTTATAAATCCATATCCAAAAGAAATAATGACTTGATTGTACCTGGTCATTAAAACAAACTATACATACTTTTAAAAATAGTTAAATATTTATCATATAACTCAAAGATACTTCCGGTGAAAGAACCAAAATTAAAATACTTATTTCCCTGGCAGATATTTATGAGTTTCCTTTGCAAAGAAGATCCAAGTAAATGCACTTGATTTTGACTGAAAAGGTTCTTCTGTGCTTTTATCATATTTCTCTTTAGATATCATGTTCAACTGATATTTTGTGTAATCGGACTAGAAATAAAAATCCCAAACATTTCTCTTCTGAATGAAACTCAGCATCAAGCATTTTCCTCTAATCCTAGCTGAGCATTTACAGTACTGGAAAACTCTGCCCAGTAGTTCTCTGGAGACAAAAGGGCAGGCAGCATTTTGAGAGCTCTGCAAGTCTAGCCACATACTTGAAAGGCACCAGCTCTTGGACAGAATATGCAGCAATTTAAAGCATTAGAGCAAAGGGTATTTTTACTGGCTGCCAACAGTCAAAGGAAAGCTGACCAACAGCTCATTTGTTATAAAACCAGTTCAGGAAACTATTTACTTCTCAGTCAAGTCTTTCATTCTAAGCCAGTAACTAGTATTTGTCCTAAATGGTAACATTAGCAACTACTGCGTGAGGAGGATGGAAGCAAAACAGATGCTCTTGGTTCTTTCCATGAGAACCGTAATTCCCAGACGCAATTACGGGCACAGAGAAAACAGACTGCTCCTCTGGAGTGATGTGCTCTCTTTTCTGAGCTGCACTTGGACAAGCTGATGGAAACCAATTTTTCTCTCCCTGCGATTTTAATATTGATTATAAATAAGTCTTTAGTAAACATATCTCTGTGCAGCTTTCACAAATTGGTTCTTGCGCTGGCTTCATCCTCTCCCCTTCTTTTTTTATGCACTAGCTTAACTTACAAATGTCTACACTTCAAACTTTTAGTTAAGTCCTTCTATCAAATACACCTTTTAAAACACACCATTATTTAATCACCTTGTTAGTACATCTTGTGCGTCATAAGAGTAGCATTCATTTCCTATAAGAATAAACATTTCCACTGTGAGTTTGTTGTGCAGGAGCTTCTGTTAGTGAATTGAGAGAAAAGACTGCAGTTCATATGATCCTGCAAGGCTCATTTCTCTCCACTGAGTACAAAGGGAGTCTGCACGATTAACTCGGATATAAAGTAGAAAAGCTGAATCCAGCCTTGGGAAGTACCATTATAAAGTTCTTTTCCCAGTATCTTTTTGTAAGTATCATTTTTCTTACCTCCACTAAACTGTCTCCAGCAGTATTTTCACATTTAGAAGTCTGGACACCAGGCCAGAATACTATTTATCAATTCCACTACTCTGTAGAGGGACCAATTTCATTTACATACAAAATCTCATCCATTTGCATTCATTGAACTTATACAAGACTCATCTATAAATGTCACATGCAAATATTTTACACTAACTAGATTAAAATATTTTAATTAATTTGGACCATGTTAGTAATACTGCAAGCTCACTTACACTTCCTCCATACACTGCTAAAATTTGAGATGGATCTATCATCTAAGTAACAGTACCTGTAAAAAATGAGCTATTAATTGCGTATAATTGAAGACTTCAGACAAGTCACCATCAGCACTTCACCACATTACCTTGAAGAAATTAAAAGGGACTATACGAATGCAATGGCTTTCATCCTATTTTTCTTTAAGACACAAGATTTACTATGGTTTTTTTTCCTTTTATGTGACAAGACCTATTTTTCATGAAATCATGCTGACTGGCATCATTGATGATTTTTTAACTGGCAGTTCTTTATTGATATAGTCCCAAATTACCTTCTTTGTTATTTCCAGTTGGAATGAAAACCATCTCAGGCTTACAATTCTCTGAAACATTGCTTTTTATTCTTTGCAAGCTCCAGGATTACTAGGGGTTCTCCAAGTCTGTGAAATTTTCCTGGTTTGAGATCTTTAAAAGGTATTGTTGTCAAATCAGAATTCTTCTAAGAATACTTCTAAGACTATAAAATTATCCAAAGCCTACTGACTTGATGAGCTGATCCCACTGAAAGTGTCTTTTGGCACTGTCTGTTCCATTTGTAACATCATAAAAATTCAACATCCTCTTCCAGCAAAAAATTTCTGCATCATTATTCACTTCATGTTACATAAAAAATTCTTTTACAAGTGACTTCCTAGATTTTTTTTTCCCCCCATTATTCTGCTTTAGGTTTTATCACTATCCCACCTCATCAGCTTAGTCTAAAGTTTGCTCAGGGAACGATGGTACTCTGGGGTGGTCAACAAAATGCGTTTTGTACTTGTAGAAAATTGGGGTTTGGGATATCTAATGAGGCTTCTGAAGTACAGCATTTCAGATAAAAATCTCTGGTAGAAACAACGTCCCTGGTTTGGACTCTGCTGGACTGAACACAAGAAAAGTGAATTTAAAACCCAGTTTTATTGCTTAAGAAAAAAAAAATCACAACTTCTCCCTCCAATCCTACTCCCTAACACCCATTTTTATATCTGGCTGCCCCCCACCAGTACCCTTAGGACTAGATTATGTCGCTTTTATCAATTCATCTTAATTACATCTACAAAAAAATGGAAA
Source organism: Pachycephala philippinensis (assembly GCA_013397055.1). NCBI lineage: Eukaryota > Metazoa > Chordata > Aves > Passeriformes > Pachycephala > Pachycephala philippinensis. The sequence continues at coordinate 407,377 of VWZT01014485.1, read as the reverse complement.
TGTAATGGTGACTGGATCTTCAGTAGCATGAGGGTGTGGTTTCCCTTAAGGAGAAGGCAAACCAATAAATTGTTGCCTAAGGGCTGAAATTCCCCTCACACCTCCTTCCTCTTCTGCTGTTCACTTTCATCCCTTACCTGGCAGTAGGACTTTGGCACTTTGACTGCAAGGAAAGATAATATCCCTCACCATAACTGGAGAGAAACAATCAAGCAATAAACCCCAAATTTATCGTGATGGCAAGACTTCTGCTTGCTTCTTTAGTAAACTGAACTCGCTTATCAAGTTTTCTGAAAACAAGAGAACTGGCACAAGGAAGAGGGAGGAATAAAGTCTTCCCCTCTTAGTGCTTAAATGCTGTAAATCAGGTCAGCTGTAACATGAAACTTTAGTTGCTGATTGCAAAACTCACTAGACTGATATGGAATCAAATTGTTCCAGAGGGAGACAGAGAAGATAATTGCAGACAAAGGTCACAAACCTCAGGCTCTCCCTTCCAAACATACCTTATCCTATATCACACATCTAGCTTACTTTCCCCAGGGAACCATTATTTTTCCTAACTCCTACGTCTTCGAAGGGTATGGACCAGCATTCTCAAAAATATGGAGGAAAGGCTACCTCTCAGCCCTAGAAAGAATGCAGAAAGAGGAGACTATGGAAAGAGTAACAAGAGCCATCCAACCAATGGCCAATGCAGGGAAGAAGAGGTGGGAGATGGACATATTTTGAAGGCAAGAGAAAAATGGGAAACGAGATTATTAGCAACAACATGCAGTTAAGAAGCTGAAGTTTTTTCTTTTAACAGACCATCAACTTAGCTCTAACCAGGCATCCCTGTTGCTCTTATATGTAAGAAACAAGCTCCTTTGACCTGCATTCACTAAAGAGAAGAAACCCAGTCCTGATCATTGGAAGGTAAGACACAAGCACTCTCCAGGTGAGTCATCAGACCAGCTCTGTCCATCAGGAAAAACACCACCATCCTGCAACAGAACTCTTCTAAAGGACTTTTTTCTGCAATCCTTTTTAATCATTTTTAGAATCATGAAGAACAGAGGGAGATCTGTATCTCACGGTGCCAGTATTATTTTGACAGGGGGACAAAGAGGGGGAGTACCTGGATAATGTTTGGGGTTTGCTCTTTTCTATAGGCCAAAAGGCTTTGACTGGTTGCTTTGGGCTTTTTTTCTCCCTCCCATGTATATCCAATGGAAATTATCATTCTTGGTTTCAGGGCAGAACCATGTGATAAGAGAACTGCACTATGGATTTTCAGATACACTGTTGTCACTGAAACACAGGTATTTGTGTGGGTATGTATAGTTATATCTATACAGTGTTAGTTTGTGTCTGCAAAATCTGACAAATTAGAATTTTCTTTTTAGATTGACAGCTATAATGAAAAAAGTGAGCGAGGAAGACAGATTTTTTATCTTCATTTATGTATTATCTACTTTGAAAAATTTAGAACTGGATTATTAAGTTATTAGTATGTCCAAAGATTATTGTAAATGCTAGCCGACCAAGATGCACATTCAATTAAATCCTCACTACATCAAGTCTTGGCACAGTGGGAAGAAAGTTCTCGTCTTTTAGGATTTTCTTGTTTTAATCTTTCAAGTGTCAACCCCTGCCCACTTTCATGGATACCCAAAGCTGCATTTCAAGACACTTATATTTGTAGCCATTGCTACCACACATATCAGCAATAAAATCCTCAACATCCTTATACTTCAACATACTGAAAGACTATTAGATATAGCACACACCATCAGTAAAATACACCATTAAAGAAATACGTAATTCTTGCAAACACTATCCAATACCAACTGAATTTTGCATGTTTGGGAAGCAAAAAAACATTCTTAAAACTCAAGGAGAAATAAAATTTACCTACCTTTCTGGTAGAAGAATTTTCGATAATAATATGCACCAAGGTCTACATGTTCAACGATGTATCTTTTCACCCTGTCTAGGTGTAAAATCAGGTTCTCCTTGGGAACTTCCAGAACTGCAACTCCAGCATTTGTGCAATGAGAACTCAGAGTCGACTCAAATGAGGCACTTTCACACCCACTGAAGGAACCTGAATTAGATTTGGAAAGGCTGATCTTCCTTTCCCCTTCCCCACCAATCTCATTACGAAAATAAGGACAACTCATCACTAGTTCATTGCTTTTATCATCCCCCTGGTCCATATTGAGACTTCCTTTTGAATTCAGGTCTTCAGTGCTGCCCATTGGAGAATTGAAACTTGCAGAATGGGACAAGGGTCCAGAGACAAGCGATGCTACAGCAGCAGCAGATGCACCTGTCGTTGTGTTCCTTCTTTTAATAACATTATGCCTGTTGATTGCTGCTTCATTTAAATCAAATAAAATACTCTGTACGTCATAATGAGCAAAACACTTCGGACAAGTCCAAGGCTTAATGCTATCTTCTGACCTGTTATCTTCAAGATCTGAAGACTTCCCAAGTTCCCCTTCACCTTTGGCATTGCGCAGCTTACGAAAAATAGATGAATCTCCTGTCTCTGATTTTGAGCGTCTCTTGAGTGGCTTCTCCCTTTCCTTAAAGAGTCTCAGGTTTTCCCTTTGAGTAATAGGTCCATCTATCACATCTAGAGAGAATCCTGAACCCTTGCTTCCACTGGCAATCAGGAGCTCACCGAGTTTAGTTGTGCCTGGGCTTCTCGAATCAGACTTTTCATCCTTATAGCCCTTCAATAAGTCAAAAAAACTTTCCCCTGAAGTTCCCTGCTTATCTATGGAAGATGTGCTGCCATACTCTCTGTGCAGAGATGGTCCAGATTTAAACGTGGGTGAAATACATTCATCAAAACTATCCACATCAAGCTCACTTATGGTAATGTCGCTGTTGCTGCGCTGCCGTATTCTGCGAAGAGCTTTCCTTGGGGAACTGGGATAGCCATCGGGCGTAAGAAACCTGGAGTCTAGGTTCTCAGATTGTCTGGTCTTGGTTTTAAGTGTGCTCTGGATGCTCTTTAACATGACAGAATCACTAGCATTCAGGTTAACAGAGCTTCCCTGACTCCCAGGACTGCTTTTAGAAGACATGCTGTCAAGGCAACTTGATGTGTCAATATCCTGACTAGACCTGCTTGTCTCCTTGATGTTCTCCTTCCTTGGGGGCCAATCAGCAATCCTTGCCCTGACCCCCATTTTAGGGACTCCAGGGGTAGAGGTAACGTGATGGGAACTCTCATTGCGAGGAGGTCCAACTGGCGCCATGACTGCAGATCCTAAGCTGCCATTCTGGGACCTAAAGCGCCTCATGTAGAAGTCATCCGAGTGGACTTTTGAGGTGCCATCTGTTCCGACTGATACCCCAGTGGCAACAGCCCTTTCGGTCTGGGACCGCTTCAAGCTGGTCATGGTCTTTCAGTATGTTCAACCTTAGTAAGTTCCAAGAAAAAACACAGTCATTTCTGCTTTTTAAATGCACAGTTCTCTTTTGGAGAATAGTCTCCAAAATATACAATGGTTGCATGAGATCTTAATCATGGACATTTAAGGACACAGTTAAATGCAGGATGTCTAGAAAATTCAGATATTCAGTAGGTTTTGATAAGCAGTAATTTCCTTTAACTTCTGCATTTTAAGAAGTAGCCATGGTCCAATACATTCAAATTGCTTCAGCATCACTTGTGCACCAAAATGTCAGAGTTGTGATTGAATCGCTTATGCTTCTTTCAAGCCTATAACAGAAAAAAGAGAGATAAAATCATTAATTCTTTCATATATAACTTTTTTGGTAGCTGACACTATCAATGTAATTATTATACATAATTAAGATTTTTAACAAACATGTTTTTAAATCACATTGATCATCATCTCAAAAATGCAGCGCTGTGTTACATGCTGGTGAGGAGTTTTCTCAATATTGTTGGGTTGCCTTCTGAAAAAATACTTCTGGATTCTGATTCCACAGAAATACAAATTTTTCCTTCTGAACTGATTAGTGGTACTTTTTAGTTGGGTTAGTGAACAGTGGTACAAAGAACAAGTAGGGAGCTTCTCAGCTGAGGACACATACAGCATACATTTCCCAGAGAAATTACGTAAGAGCCAGATCAGGACTCCAATTTTTATTTATAAACACTTTAAAGAATTTACCATTTACAAGTCATACATCCTTGGTTGCTATTAAGTATTAACACTACCTATTCAACTTTCCCATTGATGTAAATATCTGATATGTTAACTAAAAAAAAAAAGGAAGATATTTAGCAAAAAGCATACAAAATTGTAAGAGAGGATGGCTGTCCAGAACATTTAGTTTGTGCTTTGCACAACCTTATTTGCAGATTAGCTGCATAGTCCAGAAAGCATGTATTACTTCTGTCCAGAGTTTACAACATATACGAAGATTAAAGCTAAATAGAAACACATACTTTTAAGTAACTTGATATGAAAAATTTCATTTATTTCCCTGGCTAACAAAATTTTATCTACCACAGCTTCTGTATTATGCAGCTTCACAAAGTCACAGAAATTAAATTCTTTCCCATACCTCATCAGTACAGAAGTGATTACAAAGCCTTTAGTACACTGCCCTTTGAGGAGCTAAAAAAAAATAATCCACAAATACATCCTTGCTGGTAGAAGACAAAAACATGGGATTGTCAAGATAAAATCTTGTATTGCTGTGTACATCCTTTAACACAAAGAAGTTAATAATTTTCAAAGGCTGAACCAATTACACAAAATGCGTCCTTCAAATACTTGCCAAATGTGTGCAGAGATGCTGCTGAACCAGCACTGCACTGACAATACAGTATTGTCTAAAATCAAGGCTTTCTGATGCTTCCAGGGAAACCAGAACTTTCTGCAGTCTCAGAGCTACAGTACTTTGCATCACACTAATTAAATAGCAAGCCAGGGCACTGTCTGCCTCCAAAGGCAGCATGTTTAAACTTCGCTTGCCATATACAGCACCTCTTTAAAATAGCTGCTCTTAATATAAATCTCAACACATAAGGAATGCTTAAAATGCAAGCTGACTGCATCACACATAACAAGAACTGTGCGAGTCACCCAGGGTACTACCGGATTTGCACAGCCATTTACATAAATGCAGCTCTTTTCCTTCTAATGCTGCTACAATCTCAGAATCATGGAATGGTTTGAGTTAGAAGGGACCTGAAAGATCATCTAGTTCCAACTCCCCTGCCACAAGCAGGGATGCCACCCACTAGATCAGCTCTTGAACACCTCCAGGGATGGGCCATCCACAACTTCTCTGGGCAGCCTGTTCCAGTGCCTCACCACCCTCACAGGAAAGAACTACTTTTGACCATTTAATCTAAATCTTTAATTTTTTTTAGTTTAAAACTGTTCCCCCTTGTGCTATCACTATTTGCTCACGTAAAAGTCTCTCTCCATCTTTTTCAAAGCCCTCTTTAAGTACTGGAAGGCTGCAATGAGGTCTCCTCACAGCCTTCTCTTCTCCAGGCTGAACAATCCCAGCTCTCTCAATCTGTCTTCATAGGAGAGTTGCTCAAGCCCTCTTACCATCTTCACGGCCTTTCTCTGGACATGCTCTAACAGTTCCACATGTTTCTTGTCCTGAGGAATCCAGACCCAGACACAGTACTCCAGGTGGGGCCCCACAAGGACAGAATAAAGGGGACACCAACCTCCCTGGCCCTGCTGCGTTTGATGCAGCCCAGGATATGGTTGGCTTTCTCAGCTGCACTTGCAGCGTTGTTGACTTCTGTACAGCTTTTTGCCCACCAGCATCCCCAAGTCCTTCTTCCCAGGGCTGCTTTCAACAAGCTCATCTCCCAGTCTGTACTCATGTCTAGGATTGCCCTGACCCAGGTGCAGCACCTTGCACTTGGGCCTGTTGAACCCCATTAGGTTCTCACAGACCTGCTCCTTCAGCTTGTCAATGTCTTCCTAGATGGCATCCCTTCCTTCTGTTGTGTCAACTGCAGCACTCAGCTTTGTGTTGTCAATAACACTGCTGAAATAATAGGGGTTTTTCTAGTTAAATAATTAGAATAACTTTAGAAAGGCAGTCTACTCATGCTGCTGTTGCAAAACTACTGAATATTCAACCATAACTTTTTACAATTTTCAAACAATGTCCAGCCTAAGAACTGATGAGGCTGGTGAAACAACTTTGTGCACCATCAGATCAAGGAAGGGAAAATGCAAACAGTGTGCCACGATATAACCTAAATGTTTTGCCCATACTTTTCAACACTGCATATCAAAGAGTGTTTAAGCACTACCAACCTCTATGAAATAGCAACACCACATAGCACTTCCTAAAGACCTATACAGGCTTGCTTTTATAGGCAGGACAGAAGGAAAACAATGAAAACTGATAAGGATTTAGGGCAGGAGAACAGGCTAAAAGGGATCATAAAGGAAAAGTCAAGCTGAGAGTTAAACATAAAACATGGAGAAGTACAAACATGCACTACCACAAGCTCCTCCTCACAGTCTGCAGTGAAAGCCCAGATTTGTCCCTCTCTGTTCCCCTTCCACCACCAGTATTCTCTGAAAGCACAGTATACACCTCCTCCCCCACAAATGCTGTTCTAGAGAAACAGATAACCTGGTAGTACAGGTTTCTCATTAACTTAAGGGCACAAGTTCACACAGCCACTCTAAAAATTCCCAAGCTTGGTGTTGACCATATAAGAATCCAAACACCACCAGTTCTCCCTACCTCTCCAAATTATAATTTTTCCTTTAAAAATTTCCAGGACAACAATCCTAAGGAAGGACACAGATACACAAACATATATACAATCATATATGAAAAAATACAACTAAGTGGTCTATGTAACTTATTCTTGACCTGTTGTATACATGGTTTTGACATTAGTGACGTGACCACACAGTGTATTTTCCAAAGGAAATTCTCTGTTCCTGACTCAGCTTTACAGATGTTTCAGTCTGGGGACCAGCTGTTTCACGTTCTGCAGGTTTTTGCAGCTGTCCTCCATCTGCTGTAGCAGCTGGAATACAGGCCATAAATGATTATGGTAATAGTTAATATCATACTCTGAAGAAATGAACTCCACCCTTGACTGTGTCTATGTGAATTAAATCACTATTAAGTCAAATTTTTTGGAGATTGCAACCAGTTGTCTGTGTTTATTTCTCTAGACCTTCCCACCCTGGTGTCTAATTTGAGACCTAACAGTCTGGTGTAAAAGGTTTGATTAGCTCCAATCAAAATAAAGTGAAAACATTACATTTGATAACATTAACAACTCCTAAAGCACAGGTCCTGGGTACACTGGTTATCAGCTTTAATGAAAATAAGCAATAACAGCAATCTGTACTTTAACCTTTTCTCATATTCATTATTTGCATGACAGCATCAGAGACAGGGCAAATCACACTTGATTTAAATGACCATCAGTTACCAGTAACAGGTGTTACTTTGAACTTAAAAACCTGCCAGAAGTTAAATATTAAGCAGCAAAATTGCTAACGCAGAATATGTAATCTATTAAAATTAGTTACAATTACAAGATAGGCAGTATGGTACCTACTTCTAAAGCCAAGAGCAGCATTTGTGAAGAGTAACAATTCCTACTTGGTTACTATTTCAATACAGAAATGAGGTAGAGCTATGAATATCTATGCACACAGATTATGGCGAGGACAAACTCGCATAACCATGAAAATGTACATTTTTCCAATTCACCTCAACTTACTGAGGAGGCCAACGAAATAATCAGATGAACAGCTACGTATAAAAAGCTGTAAATGAAAACCACATGCAAAAACTACTGAAAGGGTACAGGAATATTTAGTACTGATTATATCAATTAAAAACCTGAGTAGAGAGTTAAGAGAATAATCAGAAAACCAATTATCTGCTTATCAGATTGCATACAATAATTAGTAAAGCAGTCCAAGGATCTGTTCAAAATGGGTCTCAGATCCTTAGGACAAATTTTATTCTTAGGTTTTCACCAGTACCAGATGACTATATTCCTAACCTCAAGTCAAAATGAGCACAAACCTATCTTCATTCTTTTGCTTTCTATTTATACCTTTTTAAATCACTTTGCTCTCTCCTCCAAAGCCAAAGTTTTAGGTGTAGGACAAAGAACCATTCTTATAAAACTTAAAAAGCCCCTGTAGATGAATTGCAAGATAGTTTTGCAGACTCCATCATTCTTAAAAGGCAGGGAAGCCAAGGATCTTGATTCCTTATTTGTCATGCCTGAAGTCAGCCACCCAGAAAAATGAAGATCTACCAGTCAAGATTTCACCTAGAGACCTTTGAAACACAAAGCAGCAAATACAAGCACTTGATCAAGAAGAAATATCTCACTCAAATCAGTTCAGGATAGTAAAAAAACCTCAACTACTGCACATTCCTACCTTGGATCCAGTCAGACAAAGAAGATAATTCAACAGCTAGTTGTTAAGGTGAATGGAGAAAAGGAGCTCATGCCTGACACATCAACTCAGAGACCTAATAGTTTTTCCTAGCTTTAGTTTATGTGGAATCATGCTCTTTTTCCTTGCAAAGTAGTGACTTTACCCACAGCTGAGTCTTACTTGATGAGATTTAGCAATTACTCTTATCTGCTGGGAACATGATGAGACTCCAGATTCTGGAATCACGGGTGCTAATGATCCTAATAGTCTGATGTTGACAGAGATAGATTTGGGGGCACCAAATTATTCATGATTCATTTCCAAAGGGAAGACTTCATACTTCACCATCAGCCCTCATTAAAAAGTGGCATTTTAAAAGTGGCATTTTAAAATTAAAAATTTGGAAATGAGTGAATCAGTTTCAACTTTTAGGAAAGTCTCACTTTTGGCAAGCCTGTGTATCCACACACCTGCTCCACTCCAAACAGTAAAATAAAGTAGAGGGTGGTAAATGCAACATATTGCCAGGGATACTTTAAAATCACCAAAACTGTAGGATAAGGGGATCAGAATAACATTTTACAGCAAGCAGTTGTTAAGAAGTTAACTGAGATCTCTGATCCATGGGGTTTACTAAAATACAGTCAATCTAGGAAATGCAGCGCAACAACACACGCATTACTGGCAGCAACCCTTGCTAACTTTCTCAAAAAAGAAATGGCATCAGCATAAGCCCCTGAAAACCAGCAGCTCCTCTGAAACTAGAAAAATAAATGAGAACAAGGAAAAATATTTTATATACGAAAGCTTATCTATTTGTGTCACAAACTCTTACCTGAATTATAACAGATCAAACCCCAGGAGGGAATATTAATTTATCAGCCAATTAAGTTATTATATGTACAAAATAATGTCTAATTGCATAAAATTAATTCCTCAGAGGAGAAAAATTCAATTTAGCCTTTTGAAATACTTTATCTGGTTACCTATTATTAACTTCATCCTTTTCTTCCCAGGATTACTTTCATCATCATAATTGCAGGAAAGCTAAAAGGTTCATTTTTCTGAGGAAGTTTTTACCAACTGAAAATCTATTTGAAGAATAGTGTTTGGTATTTTACTAACTTAGCAGTTTTTATTTCTTTTTTCAAACTTAGGGTAATTGCTGGCTTTGTGTTACCTAAGTTTGTGGTAACCGTCAGCTCTGCATAGACAGACATTCCCTCAACCTCCCTTTCGTCTCTCTCCACCAATTTCTGTGCCTATAAGATTTGCCACTGATTCACATGTCAGCAGGTCTGTGCTTCTGCCTTTTTCTCTGAATGTTTCCTTGCACCCTAACCATAAGAAGAAAACCTTTGCTCTGAGGACACCCAGTGCCATCTGTTGCCAGACACACAATGATCACCTGCACTGATCTGCTAGGATTTAACAGTGCTTTATTCTTAGCTTCATTCTCTGCTGAAGTAGCTAATGCAAATACACATGAACTTAGGCAAGGTTACACCGATTTTAGGATGTAATAGTAATTACTGTGAGTAACTACCATCAGCTTCTGCACTCTTGCAGTATGCCTCTCTACAGACAAAGCCAAACTCGCTCTGCTCTCATGGTGGAACAATGGGAGGATGTGCAGTCACTAGAAAAGGGTGCTGAGCTGAGTGCACCCACCGTGGCACTCAGCACAGTTTGCTCCCCCAGGTTTCGAGCCCTGCTAACCGTGGTTGCAAACCATCAGCTGGCTCAGAGCACCGTGAACCAGCTGGCCTCCCTGTGCAGAAGACCATGAAGTCACACTCAATAATCATAATCTCCTGCAGTCAGTGGTAAATGCTCGTGGCATAACAGGATGGTAAATGAAGCATAATAAAAGCTATCAAACTGAGACAGATACAGCAACACAGGGGACAGTAATCTCCCACCTGTGCACTTTAGCACATTTTGCTCCATTATGATTTCCTACTCATTATTCACCATGCAAACACAACAGTATCTCAGAGCCAGAACTGCATCCTCTGTTTTCACATGCATTTCATACGTATTAATCAAGACATGGATATCACAATTCTCAAGTGTACAAGTAACTGGTGCTGAGGCAAATACTTTAAAACTCCTTTTAACTGAGACAGAAAGGAAGAGCGAGAAAAGGACCGCACATGGTCATTCCTACTTCAACACTCATGTTCCATTTTGGTACCAATGTCACTCATCTAGTTAAGCGTAGAATCCCTTTCCTGGAAGCTAATTTACAGCATCTAAAAGAGAGATGTTGAGAAGTCTAACTGTATGCTATATTGTATTCTATTCCTGGAAAAAAACTGTTAATAACAATTTACTTTTGAAAGCAGCGCTTGCTCTCTAGGAAACAAGTCTACACCAGTGGCAACACATGAGAGCAAATTATTCTAGCTCACAGACACCATCTCTCAAGAAAGGAAATTTTCACCAACTACAGAACAGTTTGATTTATACCCCTCCCTTTTCTTATTTTAAAGAGATGTTTCTTCTCTCTGTCTTTCTCAGTTTCGAGCTGTTGCTATATTGCATCCCCAGGTAATGGTTCCAGAAACAGACTGTTCTTCCTGCCGTGTGGACCCTTATAAGAAGTTGCTTTACTGACGAGTGTCCAATTAAATCAACGACTAATTTCTGATACTGCAACAACCCGACCTATGAAGAGTCATCAACCAAAACAAAAAAACCATACCAAGAAACAACCTCCCAAAAAATGGGCTGATACTTCCTGGCCTAGGCACAGTTCAGTGTTAGGAGCTGCAAATTGCAGTAAGCACCAAGGATGCCCTTTCCTGAGCTTTGCATCCTTGCTCATACCTGCACAGTACAAAGGCCCATACATGTCCTTTCTCCAGTGTGGCCATGATTTGTTTCCAGCATAACTTTGGTACCAATACAGAGACAGAACTTAGCCTGTGGTCTCTGAGCTGCTTCACTGGCTCCGTTCATGCTGGCCATACTTGGCAAACTGGTACACAGCCATCACCACGTCTCATGATGTGCCACAAACATCAGAGCTGACTGAGCGAGCTCAGCTTGGAAGAGGGGGAAAGAGGGTATTTAACCTACTATCTCTAAACTTCCAGGTGCTTCTAAGTAGTCTGGAGTGCAACTCAAAACTAATTTAATTTTTCTTGTAACAGGTGCTGGACTGTGTCACTAATTTGATAAAAGGATTATTAAAAAAATATAAGCCTGTAATTTTGCTAGCATTTAAGATCTTTTTCTCAACACCATTAATATTCCTTTATCACTGCAATTGCTTCTCCCTAAATTAATGATTTGGTAAAAGAATTGCAAGGAGCTGTTCTGCTGCCTTCATGGAAGTCATCCAGCTCTCAACCTCCACAGAGCACTATTTCTCCATAGGTTGGCTGATCATGAAGTCATGTGTTTAAGGGAGAAACAAAAGCAGCTTTTCAGGAGCAAAAGTTAAAATTTACCTAAAATTAATAGGCTTTGTTTCCACGACCCTGATATTAACCATCTAGAGAGCCTTTCACATTCACACACATTCCTGGAGATGCTCTTGCAACTATTGCTCTGGCTTTAAAGGTATTGCTGCAGTGCTGGACAGGAGAATTACGAGCAGAGGGATTATTACCAGACATCCATGCCAGAGGTGTTCATCGATTCCTGCCTCACCAACACTCCTTTGCTTACACCCCAGGCCCCTTCAGCAGCCAGTCTCCTATCACTCTACACCCCACTGCTGGCACTGTCAGCAACCACGCTCCACAATCCTTCCTTCTCAGCCCTGGCACCCTTCTGCCATGCGGCCTCTTTGGCCACAGCCCCCAGTCGGACACAACAAACTCCAGCAGACTGGAATTTCAGACCTCAATTTGCTCCCTCAACAAAAGTCACTCAAAAGACAGCTGAGCATCTCATCAAACAAAATATCATTTCTTGAAGCTTCCAAATAACTAATAGGTGTTCAATGGATTTGCTTCCTTATCTCCTAATGTGAAAATACCAAGTAGATCATTACTTGAATCTATTACTGTTCCAGTATATTAAAAAAAAAAAAAAAAAAATCAAAAAACCCCACAACTCTAAGTTCCACAGATAAAACCAAACACTATGTTTGCAAAGCGAAAAACAAGTTTAAGCTACTACTGAAATATAACATTTAAAAGTACACACCCTAAAAAGAGGTTTCCTCCCCCAAATAACCTATTAAAAATGTCAGTTGAACTACCTAAATAGTATTCTTTTTCGACAAAGTCTCCAACACAAAGTTAACTTCGTGTTGACTTTGTATGTAGGGATATATACCATGTATATTTCTGTATACATACATCTACATATATTTACACACAAGATGTTAATGTTATCTTTCCAAAGCTTCTCTAGACAGAAGTACTTAAATATAACATAAGCAAACATGGTAATTAACCCTCACATCATTTAAAGACTTCCCACAATTACTCATGTTTTACACTAGTAAATGTGCTTAATGAATCTGCATTCACTACTGCTATTTGAAGAAAACAAAATTAAACCTAAACCCATCAAATGTTCATTGTATGTTTCTACAGGAAATTTTGACTCTAATAACCTGGAACAGGCTCTGCAGCACAAATCTTTTAGGTGTTCAGATTATTTAAACTTTAGCCAAGTAAAGACAGCATAAAAATAATTATATTGAAAATTACAGTCCAGACTATAAAGTCATACAAGGGCTACAGAGAGCAAGGAAGATTCTTTTAACAGTTCACATGTTTGAAGAGGTAAGGAAGCGTGTAATTACCAAACAATCCTTGCAAGAGGTACAGCAGCTTCCATTTCAAATGATTGCCACATGCAGTCAAGTGTGCAACACCAAGAAAGGAAGTCCATTAAAAACCTTAAAGGAAGATACTAATTTGTAGGAAAAACTTGAACTTTTTTTTTTTATTTTTTAAATCATATGATTCTGAACAACTGCAGCATTCAAACTGAAATGCACTTAGTTGAACGCTCCACAGCCTTCCACTAAAAATCCATTTGGGAAAAAACCTAAAAACTCAGTAATATTCTTTTCATCGATATACCAATTTATCTTTTTTAAATTGCAAGTTTTGTACTGCTAAGCTCTTAAAAACATACTGGCAGTATCAGTGTAAAGAATTTGATCTCGAAGTGCAGATTGCAAGTTTTGAAAAATAAATAAATTTCCCCCAATAAAAGCACGTTAAAATAAAGGGTTAAAAAAAAGTAACTATAAAAAAAGTAACTATTTAGATACTGATCTTCGAAGACAAAACAAAAAATTAGTAAGCAAGAGATTTTATAAGAAAGCAAGAATAATTTTCAGCAACCTTTCACATGTGAATGTTTTCCATTCTTTTCATTTTTCTCTTAGACCATCAGCTTCATACTTTGCCTGCACTCATTTAACTCACAAATATGCAATCCCGTGTACGAGCCAAACTCTGGTGTCCTTTCAGTGGAACACTGAAATAGGCGTCAAAATCAGTTATGTATCAATTTGCAAAGGATTCTAAAATGACTGCCACTAGCAAACACCTAGATTACTATTAGAGTGATACTACTGATGGATTACTGCATGCTGCAGTTCTCCAATACACTCCACCCCAAAGTGGGGAACTGAATGCTGGGTGCAATGTTCTTTTGGGAACCACACTTTGTGTTTTCTGCAGCCTACTTTACCCATACCAGCAAACAAAAATGACAACCAGATGAAATAACGCTTTTCTTCAGACAGTTAAACTGTTCACATAGAAGGCATGGCAACAGCTTCAGGAAGTCACATATTCTTAGAGCAGTGCTCACGGCAACCCCTCCCGGTGCTCCAGGGTAACCGATACTCCTCAACTAAAAAGGCCGTGGTCTTTGGCCAAGGAAGATGTTTATTCACTAGTTTGGTTTCACTCAGAGTTAAAGACAGGGTCATCCCACAGACGGAAAAAGAAAACCATCTTCAATTACCATTTGACACACATGCTGTGTAAATCTAACCTTATGAGGAACCATAAATACACCGGAATAAAAAAAAAAAAAAAAGGCTTTTAGGCTTCTCTAACTCTTATATAACATAAGCAGGCATGACATCAGAGATCCCTGGGGATAATTCACTTCCCTGTTTTTGACAAAACACATATCAAAAGCTTTTTGTCCTTGACAACCACATTTATTTTCCAAATATATGCATTACACATGTATTTTCCAAAATACCATATTCATAGATATAAAGAAATAAAGAGTTCAACCTCCACATAGGATTGTATATAGCTTTTTTGTTAATTTACCTTTAAAATGTCATTTAAAATTAAGACTAAAAGAAACACAGTTTTAAATAAGACTTCACCAGGTTTTGGGGTATGAAAATACATCAGAAAAATATGGATGGGACCTGTAAACAACCGACAGGAATTTACGAGCACTAGCTGTTCTATCACCAGGTGACAAAGATGAGTGTGTTACACCCATTAATGATACCACCTCAAAAACTGAAAAAGATGTCTGAAGCTTACAATGTGAAATGCAAAAGAATGACATATAAACCTGCAAACAGCTCCAAAAACCTAGCAGGGAACAGAGAACAACTACAGAAACCTTGTACTCTGCTACATGAACAAATATTCCAATGGCACTCTCCTTTTCCATAGGGAATGTAAGCAAAAGCCAGACTGGTCATACATAAACTATTATTCTGCATCTAAAATGCTTCAAGTACTAATGATGCTGAATAAAACAATGTAGAAAAGGACAAAAACCTACCTGCCAAAACTTGCAGTTACTCAGCAGAAATCTACATCCTGCATGATTGCAACATTTATGGTTTGGAAAATAATAAAGCTAGATAAAAATATTTTAGTTGATTCATTTCTTGTGAGTGCTGTGCTACCAGTGGATATTCAGGCTGGATTTCACAAGATTCAAACAGAAGAACTCTTCACTATGCAGAAAACCAAGAAATGTTACTCAGAAATTCTCTCTTGTGTAGGTATCTCAGCAGTGACCAACAGGCAGATGACACCCTCAGGTTTGATGATGTCAGTACCTTATGTTCTATAGTCCTACCACAGACTGCATAGTCAAAGCAGCTGAAAGCATCCAAGCAGACAGTATTTAAATTTTAAAAATAGCAATACAAGTCACCCACTGAGGGCAGAGAGTTATCTCAGCAACTACAAATGGAAAATAACACCTACCTGGCCACATCCATCAACTCTTCAGGAGTGGCTGTGAAAGTCTGTGCACAACTCATTGCGTGAAGCAACCAAGACCAAATTGCAATACCAGGGAGAAGCAAATAAGCAATTCAAGTCATGAATCCAGACAGTCAAGCTGGCAAACCAGGATACAAACTGAGAAGAGCAAGCAAGGTGGCAGCGACATCTAAAAACACGCTTTGCAATTTAAATAAGAATCAGTCTATTACAAGCACACATATGCCAGCAGTACTGGCACTTCATCCAGATATCTTTAAACCTAAGAAGCAAATCTAGGTGGATGGTTGGATACTACCAGTTGTCTCAAAGTGTAAGTAAACTTGTGTGTGTTTGACCTGCACACCTGCCCATGCAGGTCTTTTATCAACTGCCTTTCCAGCCCAAGACCCAAATTACTCTTTACAAGATTTATTCACTTTTCTGTAAGTTGGACTACAATAACTCACAGATACACAAAAATAAGCCTCCAGGCAAACATCCTGAGCATAGTCCAGCATGTCTATTTGAGGCTTTTTCATTGAAAACTAAGGAAGTATGATGGAAAAATCTTTTCGCCTAATGTGATTTTTCCCCCCCAGTCATGGTCAAGCAAAACGAAATATCTACATCTGTTCCTGGTTCACATGCATGAAAAACATTTTATAAAATGAAAACAGATTTAAAATCATTTAAATTCCAATACTAAACCTTCAAAAGTAAATTACCTACAGAAAGTACATGTGTGGGTGTATTCCTGTTTCACTGCATCAACAGCCTTAATCAGGCTTGCATACTATTTCTGATTATGGTTCATTATATAAAATCACGTTGATAACAGTTCAGCAAGAATGTTTCTTAACCCTTTCTGAAAAAAGGAAATATCATTCTTGCACCAGTTTTCAGCCTTGATATCTGTGTGTGGGGGGTGACTTTCCCTAGCCACCCCTGACTGTGTAGAAGCCGTGACAGCCAACTGCAAACCACAGGAATTGGCTTGAACTCTCCCTCAGTATAAAGGCTGCAGCTCCTCCCTGTGATGAGTATGGTGACTCCTGCAGACTCCTCCTCAGCTCCACTTGTCCCTGCAACCCCCAGGTCCTCGCAGATCCTCCCCAAAAAGCAGAGTTTGAAGGCTAATGCACCCCCCTGCTCACGTGGAGTCGAGATGATTCCAATTGCATCAGCTGGAGCCACACATCTCCTGCTCACAAGCCGAAGGCCCTGCTTGGAGCTCTGAGGAGTGTTTAGGAATACAAACACTACTTTGAAGCCAAATGTGCCTTTTTTGATTCACAGGGCTGCATTTTCTTAAGCATTTCTTTTTTGGTTTTGTGTCTACTCTTCTATTACTCAAAAATGGGGATTTTATCAATATCGTTTATTATCTGTTAGCCAGATCAATGTCTGAAAACTACTTGAAAACATCAGAGATTGTGAATCACAGCAATACTTCTCGGTTGGATTTCTGACGAGAAAGGGATTGTACCTGTGCTCCACAATCTGCTTGTTACATTTCAAGATAAATTTGGTCTTGATTTCACCCTGTAAAGACTAGATCATTTTGTACCACCTTCCATTAAGAAACTTTGCTCAGTGATACCATCACTGTTAAAAGCAACTCATCTTTCTATACTGAAACATGGAGTTTCTTCCTAGAGAAAAGCTTTCAGAAAAATAGTTGGTTTTTATACCAATATCAGTAGCTGATTCAGTGAACAGTCTGATGCTAGCACTACTCAGTTTTCATCGTAATGCAAAACTTTGTCCTCCCACTAAAGACATCCTCTTCAATAATTACATGAGTTTAAGTCTCTAGGATTTTACAGAAAGATGCCAATATAATTAAGCTGTCTTATGTGCACATATGTGTTTGGAGGAGGGTTGTGGGGAAAGGAAAAAAAATGAGAAAAATCAAACCCCATCAGCTCAACTTGTATTGTAACCCTTAGGAAACCAACTCTATTCTTCAGACCTATCATGAGCACAGCAATGAGATTAGAGCAGACAAATCTATTTGGAGCTGGTTGTACCAAAAAAAAAAAAAGTTACACCTAAAAATACTGTATGGCTAAATCTACAGATACTCCCTTTTTTCACTACTTTGTACTTCATGTGAACCATACAGTCATCATTTACCAAATTCAGTGAGTCAGTTTTTGAAGTAGTGAGACACGGCTCAAAATAAGATCTCAGTTTTAAAACTGCCTGATGAGCACAATTTCCTAAGATCACAGAAGTGCTTCGAAATACTAACTTTTATAATGAAAATATTTGGTTTCTTTCCAAGTGAAGTACTGGATCAGTTTCTGCTCGCCTGTACATTAATACAGACTTGCCAGAATTTCCACTGAGGATGAGCACTCATTCTAGTTGAAAATCACTCTGAAATGTAACACATCACATTTCTGATAGTCTTGAGTGGTTCACTTCAGAAGAGGGAGTAAACTTTTGATGAATCTTTTCTTTCTTATTAGAAAAAAATACAATTACTGGAAGAAATTCTGCAGCAAAACTAACCAGATTTTTGAATCTTTAGACTGTTTTTGAAGTTCTGAAAGAGGTGGGTGGGGGCAATTTATGTGCTAGAAAGTCATGGTGTGTCCACTGAAATATTACACAGTTCTCTTACCATAAAACAGAAAATTTCTATGAAGCAACCAACAAATATGCATAATTAGTCATAAATTATAACCATGCCTTACGTATGCCAAAACTTAGCTTAAAAAGGGGTCAGGTAAGTTCATATACGAGAAAAGCCATCAGGGGTTTCAAGTACAAATAGCTCAACATGAAGTTGAGGAAGTTTTTTAGCCTAACTATTTTTTTTTAGCCTAACTAGTTTTTCCTAGTTTTTCTAGAAACTAGGAAAACATAGCATGAGATATGCAACTGTTTGTTCGCTCCTACCTTTCTCTTCCATACAAACAGATACAGCATTGTCTGATTCACAACTGCTCTTGGCTATGTGCTTACATAAGATGAAATTATCAAATTTCATTAGTAAGAGAAATTAGCTTAAGGGAATAGACATTTTTGTATTGCCATCTCAGATGAAAAGCAGGAGCAAAACCCTTGAAGACTTAACACTTGCACTGGCCCAAAGTTTCAGTTAAAATCTTGGTTATTACTTCTGTATTGCAAATCTGTCTCCCAAAATCTGCATGCTACCCTACTGGAATGGCTTTTAAAAAGGATAATTAGGTCAGAACAGCCAATAAACTAAAACAAACAAACAAAAAGGCAAGGAACATAACAGAAAATGTCTGGGGAGTGTTAGTATAGCCTAATGCAGCGTCTGGAAACCAAAAATCTGTCAAAAGTAGCAACTGACTTCAAAAGTAGTAATTGACTTCGAAATACTCATTTAAGACCTATGGCTCAGGCATCAGCTACTCACAAGGCTGTCTGTCAAATTACAAAAAATAAGCATTTTCATTTTTTGGCAATTTGCAAGTATATGCAATCAGAGCATGAGGACTACCATCTAACAGGTTATTTTAAAGGTGAGCTTGTGGACTCCTCTTCTCACAGCAATTGCTCTAACAAAAAACTCTTTCCTTGAAAGCCCTGTCTTTACACTACTGAACCTGAAACACGAGCATTTAAGTCAAGTCTTCTCTGAATTGCCCCCTAAAGGAGACTTTTGGGTCTGCCCTGACTGATTATAGATTGAGTCTACAAAACCACACTCTCTAGACTACCATTAATTAGCTAAAGTGGCACTCTCCACCCACAGCTCACAGACAGAAAACCTTTTGACAAAGCCATGGGAGATGATAGGACAATGGAAATCAAAATCAGAAGACTGGAAAGGCTCAAGATTATTTTAGAAGGCAGAGGATCTGAACAATTAGAAAATAAACAATGAAGGAAAAGGATGTGCCTGGAAAGACAAGAAACCTAATACCTTCTTTTCCTTAATGTTATTTATCCATTCATTCATCACAGCTAATAGTGAAACTACTACAAAGCCTGCTTTCTAAAACAGAAGAGAAAGCTTTGATTTCAAGGTGAAAAGTACATTATCATCAACAGTACCCACTTTAAATAGAAAAATCTGCATACACTGGAAGATGTTACAGAGCTGTGCACTGCTACTATGCAACAGTACTGTATAACTGATAATTTAAAAAAAATCAGCTTGTGATAGTGACATATTCTAAATGAACTGTGCAAAGAGGGTACTGGGAACAGACCGCTATCGCCGTTTTTCAAACCACCTTGTTTTAGAACCAGTGTCATAACTTCCCACTCATACAAAGTCACTGCATCAACTCCCACTAACTCTATTTTACTTACCTTCAAGGAGAAAAGTCATCAGTTCAAAGTATGCCAAGAGAAAATATTTTAGTTGTGAGTATATGTGGAATGTGAGCAAAATAGGAAAGTGCAGTGAGAGAAAAAAAAGCAGATTGTAAGGCTGCATGAAAGTCACACGCAAAGAAACTGGGATGATGCTACATTAGTGCTAATACATATGAAAATTAAATCAATGGATCTCCTTCCACTGCTCCTGCAAACAATCACTTAAGAGATTAAAGCATCTGGGAATCATGGAATAACATCCCTTTGAATACAGGTAACAATCTCAGTTACATGATGCTAAAATTCTCGAGTTCATTACACTTCATGGACTGAATATGATGATTATTGCTGCTGTGAGAATTAAGTTTCATCCATCCTGGTTATATCTGAAATCCTTGTGAAAGTATTCACTTTCCAAGTACAGATTAAGAAAAAAAATTTTTTAGGAGTAGAAGAGTGTTTTAATCTTCAGCTCTTACTTAGCACTGCGTTTTCACCTAAATTACATACCTGAAGTAATGTAGTCCTATCTTAGTAATGCATTTGAAAAAAGGAATAAATTAAATTATAAAGGGAATGTTTCTTTTAAAGTACAGTATCCTGGTTTTGCCTGGGTTAATTTTCTTCATAGTGGCTGGTATGGGGATGTGTTTTGGATTTGTGCTGAACACAGGGTTGATGATATAGAGAAGTTTTTGTTATTGCTGAGCAGATCTTGCACAGAGCCAAGGCCTTTTCTGCTTTTTGTACAGCCATGCTGGTGAGGAAGCTGGGGGTGCATGGGAAGTCAGGAGGTGACACAGCCAGGGCAGGTGACCCCAACTGAACAAAGGGACATTCCAGACCATATGGCATCATGCTCAGTATATAAAGTTGGGGAAAGAAGGGGGGACATTAGCAGTGATGTCTTCCCAAGTCACCATTGCATGTGATGGGGCTCTGCTCTCCTGGGGATGGCTGAACACCTGCCTGCCCATGGGAAGTGCTGAGTTAATTCCCTATTTTGCTCTGCTTGTGTGAACAGCTTCTGCTTCCCCTATTACACTGCCTTTATCTCAACCCATGAGTTTTCTACCTTTTACCCTTCTGATTCTCTCCCTGATCCACTGGTGAGGGAGTGAGCAAGCGGCTGCCTGGGGCTTGGCTGCTGGCTGGGGTTAAAGCACGACAACAGTAATTCAAACGCTTCATTTATTTCCATTGTATGAACACTATATTTATTTTGATACACTTCCTGCTGCAGTGCATTAACCCGCAGCTCTAGTGATATACCAGCAGAACTCAACTCACATCGAGAGTAACACATTCCTCCCTACCTCACATCTGCTCAAATGGTCAGAGCTCCCTTAAGGTACGTCCACAGAAGAAAACAGAAGTATCAACAACGGAGACCTAAAATTGAACTTCATAAAGAGAAGGCAATGCTCAGTGCAGAGATTAAGTAAAAGTTGGAGAAACAGAAACAGTGATGAGAACTACTTGTGAAGGTAGTGCAAGTACACCCAGAAAAATTAGCTTCCAGTTTTAAAAACTACAATGAAAAGTTCATAAATAGAAAACTATTTAAAATACTACTAAGAAAATTATTTCTTAACTGAGTTATGTGTCAGCACAGCAGCTACTAGTATGTACTTAAAATACTGTAAAAACACATCTTTATCATCATTGATATACAGGAATTTCTATACAGATAGGCCAAAAAAATTAGACCTGCATTTCTGGGAAATGACTCAGCAGGTAACAAATTACTGTACTGTTTTTGACTTGCTGGTAATATGTAGTGCTGTAACAATCTGGTGAGCAGTCTGAACAGATGCTGACTGATAATGAGAAGAAGTGGCAGCAGGAAAGTGCTGTATTTCTAGGGTATTGATCCTTACAAATATTATTTTAAATCAACAAGCCAAGTGCCAGCAGAGAGGCTGTATTAGCACATAATTCCTGTGACTAATGATCAATAGTTAATCAGCAGAGGAGAAAATGAGCAGAGAGAAGCCATTGGTGATACAGAGAATTACCAGATACCTTGAAATACTTGTGCAAAATTAAACACGTTGGTAACAAGAATGGGAAGAAAACAACCCTTTGGTAAGAAACAGCACTTTTATGCATGAACTGGCAATATAAGTAATTTATTATGCAAATCACTGTTCAAGGCAGAAGATAAGTAAGCAGATAGTACTGTACTGCTATATGTTGCAGTTAAAGTCATTTCACATATAGTGGAAACTTAAAAATTACTCTTCTGCATTCTTAGATGCTTTGAGAATTTTTAAAGGCTTTTTCAAACACTTCCATGCTGACAGGTAAAAGGTTTCTAACTGCCAAACTGAGGGACTCAACAAAAAAGAGAGTTCCTACAAGTGGCTTCAAAAGCCTTGACTTGGGTAAGAAAAGAAAAATACAAAGATTCTCTTTGCACTTTCTGGGCATACTCAGACCTTCAATACGACTGGGTGATTATTTTAATCAAACTCGTTTGTCACACACTGCCAAAAACTCAATGTCTTCTTTTGAGAGCAGATCATCATGGCAAGTATCTAAGAACTAACAGGTTAAGAACTACAAATCAAACTTCGGGCTCGTAAGCACCCAGATCATAAAAAATTACTTGTTTGCAACCAATACTCCCTCTACTGTTCTGCATAAAAAACCCTTATTGGTAGAACGAATTAATATAATTAATCCTCTTGTTAAACCTATAAAATAAATGCAGGGATAGGATGAAGATGACATTTTAAGTGGGGGTTTTTGGCTAATATAACAAAGATGACTTCTAAGTCAAATAATTACTTGAAATAACCACTTTGTATACAACCAAACCAAGCAGTACAACAGGCTGTGCCACAGAAGATGTGCAATAGCGAGGTATTAAATTCTTTAAGCAAATGGAAAAAAAAAGTTCATCACTAAGGAGCTTCCATTATTAACAAGCTACAGTTTTGGCCAGAGAACACATTACTAAGGTATGCAGTGTGGTATGCACTGCTTCTCTGATGAAGTCACTAGCCAAAATAAAAATAGACATCTTAGCAGTATGGATTTCTCTTCAAGATATGGGTCCCTTCTGTATCTTTTTACTTTATATATATAGGAAGAAAGTAAGGCGCTGTCAGCCAGTAATGAAAGACTGAGAAAAATCTATGTGAAACAATCCCCAAGTTCACCTTCCATTTAAGGAGAAAATGTGCAGGTATATTCAATGTAATTACATACGTTTGTTTCCAATTGTTTTCCCATTACCTCAAAATCTGTGTTATTTCCTTTTTCTCCAAAATCAGGGGCCAAAGTTGATTTCTATATCCTTGATGTACTCAAGTGTGCATACATTAATAAATCAAGAATATTACAGGGTTTCCTGTGAAATAGAGACAGAAACTTTAGTCACTGGCTCTATCAGCTTGCCCAGCAATTGGTTTCCCTTCCATGCTCCTTCCTGAGGACACATGCTGAAATGTATCAAAGATTTTCACAACAGACAACAGAATGACTGACTCACTTACCAAGTAAAAACTGAAAATACAAACATAAAACCCAAGTATTTAAAAGATGGAACAATGAGTCGTAAATGTAGCCTCCTCTACTACTTCCAAATTATGAGATTAATTTCTTTATTCCACTATATAAGGTGCCAGAATGCACGAGAATTGGGGCATTAATCATCCAACACATCATGCCATGTTCATTTTTAGGTTCAATTTTTAGTATTCCTGTACTACATTTTCATCACTAGTTCTATCTACTATGTCAGTGGCAGGAGATAAGAGAGTCCTCAAAAGACAGTGATATTTCAAGTAGTTATGGCTGTGTCAATGAAGAACTTGCAGCAAGAAGGAAAAACCCAGTAGAAACTGGAGAACAGCATAAAACAAACTTTTCTCTGCGTTTTGCAAAAGGTTATTCTTTGGCCTGGTGTAGTAAGGGACAGAGAATTTGCTGCAGAGATTCAGGAGACTGAAGCCAAGTCCTGCACACCATTAAAACCCTACTGAGCACATTCATGTGTGAAATCCCAGTAACACACAGAACTTGTGCTGGCCACCCAATTAATGTTGAAGGTTCCAACACAGCAACAGCTTTTATCTGATACCCCATAGCTATAACAACCAGTGAGAAAAAATAAATAGAATGTACTAACATCACCTACACTTTTGAATTTTTCCGAACAAAATGCTGTTTCTGTGATTCCTTACAAACTGAAAACGTACACAGTTTCTGAATTTGCATGGTCCTGGAGCTGGCTCCTCAGCCCAACTATTTAACCAATGCTGATGTGCTATAACAACTGCTTTTCATTTACAGAAGTTAAGGCAGTTATGAACTGGAGGACAGCATTAATCCTAATTAGCTTCGATCCCATCACCAAAAAGAGATGGATCATCACTCTACTGAAGGTTTCTCAACTCAGTGCTTAAGAGTTCCCCTGTTGGGAACTCTGTTCAGTTCTTGTCTTATGCTGCCATGAGCTTCCTGAATAGCCACATCTGTGTAACATGCTTCTCAGAGAAGGCTGGAATAAAGGAATCAGCAATATTACAGAAGTCTCATATTAAATAATTGGTGCTGATCATAGTAGTCACATAAGGAAGAACAGTTTGGGTAGGATTAGGAGCACGCCAAATAAGGAACCTGTCTTCTGCTTTGTACAATATTTTCCTCTCTTTTCTTGTCTTTCTTAAATTCAGTGGGTTTTATGGTTTTGGTTTGTTTGGTTTCTTTTTTTAACTGCACTCCAACATTGATAAATCCAAGGTAACTGAGGAGTTCCTACGAAACCAAGCTGTAGGCTCCAACTTTCAAGGTAACTGAAAGAACAAACACTGGAACACCACTGGTGGAAGAAACTGGGCTAAAAAAGATGGACAAAACAAACATCGGTAAGAAGAGAACACAAAGGATGGAAAGAAACGAAACCATCATCTCCCACCCTGCAGCCCAGACTCACATTACCAATGGTTGCTGAGACCAACAGGCCCCATTTATTTGCACAGTCCTGGGGCTCTCCTCTCCCCGGTAGAAGTATCCATATATCCTTTCTGTACATGGAACACCAAAGCTAGAACCAAGGCTGCAGATGCACACTGCCTGGCAGAGCACGGGGCAGCAGCATGTGTGGCTATGCAAGATTGCTAAGGTCTGGATTTGACCCAGCTGTTTCTCAGTCAATGGCTAGACTACTCCTCACTAAAGCACCAATTTCACAACAATTTACTCCATACCAAGAACTTTACACCTCTCATTGATGGAACTCAGCAGCCAGTTAATATCCAAAACGTTGGTGGGTGGGGTTTTTTTCCCTTCTGGAGTGAGGAAGAAGGAATTAAAAAAAGGGACTGATGGATAGGCAAATATAGTCACAAAAGCCTCACCTTCTTAGCAAGCAGACTAAATGCAGTACCCCTACAAGAGATCCCCTTGAAAAATAAACTGACAGACTAGGGAAAGGATTTACATAGTGAAAATTCTTGTATGTTGACAAAGAACAGAAACTTCAAAAGGAGTACTTGTCAAAAGACCCAATCTAACAGTGCGCAAGGAAGGCTAGGAAATCTTCGCATGACAGGGCTGCTTTTCACATGTCTTTAAACGTGAAGCCAGTAGCTGCTAATTGGTAAGAATGGAGGAGATCCCACCCAACACCTGCTACAGCAATTCGGTTTAATAGCAGTCCTTCAGTAGCTTTGACAATTACTCCCACACTCCCCTGTGAGAGACTAATGGTTTGCTAAAAATAAAACGGAGATTAGCGTCTACAGCGAGCGCTGAGATAGCCGCTCTTTGACAGAAGGCGATATTCATCAACCTTGTGGTGAGCTGATGTCCGGACTTCAAAGGATTTCATCCTCTATCTAGAGATTTGGGTGCCTGGCTAAAATGGCAGGATGCAATATTACTTTTTGTTCATTTTATTATTTTCTACAGCCTGCGTCTTAGCACACGATAATAATGTTCGTACTTATGCAGCGGGGAATAATCAGTACCAACCTCAATTTGTGTACAGCAGCTGCTAAAAGCTTAAGTTGCCAAGAAACCTAAGATGACAAAGCAAAACACAACCCCCCCCAAGCTGTACCAGCAATTAGTGACATTTTCATTAGTATGTGAATCTTTAGCAAGCAAACCAAGACTTACCAAGTCACAATGGCAGGGAAGGATGGGAAAAAGAGCAGAAAATATATTTTTAAATTTTTCTGAATATGATCTATAATAAGGCTGTCAAAACCATCAATCAATAGCTCATATGTAGGATGCAAGTAACAAAGCCCGTATCAGTCTTCCAAAAGAATTGCTCTTATCTGTTTTAAAATACAGGAACTATCAGACCACAAAGGCAGCCAATATATAAGATAAAGCATTTTTTAAAACCACATACTTATTTCGTTTTGTAAGAAAATGTCTAACTCTACAGCAAAAAAATCATACAGATTAAGTTTTGTCTTATGTTAAATACTAAGAAAACAATCTAAATTTACAGTGAGAAAAATTTAATCTTTTGTCAAATACAGAAGGAAAGAAAAGGGCTCAATGGGATGAATAAGATACTGTATGCAAAAAAAAAAAAGCCTCACAAACAACCTTGACCTTGTTTTATGGAAGCAAGCCAAATTAATTCCATCCTTCAAATCTACAAGATACTTGTGTCACACAGGAGAAACACTTTACATTAATTACAGTTGCTCTCAAAAGAAAGTAGCCATCATATGAAATGATTACTGTCTTACCTGGTCAAGTGGGTTAGATTAAGAAAAGACATCAAGAACTACAGGTCTGGATTTCCCCCTCAAAAATAACAAGGAAATTTCTGTCTGCCTAGGAGGGTAAAAACAGCCAAAACTCCATTTGTTTTTCAGTTGTGTGAAAAACTCGCATTTTAAAAAGAAAAGGAGGCATCATGGATGAGACCACTTGCACCAAGTACATCTTCCTGCACAAGTAAGATACCACCAGATTGTAGGTGGAGGTGTCAGAAGGTGAGATGAGACAGAACACCTAAGAATACACAGCCAACTCCATAAAAAGAGAAAAGTTCATGGCTAAGAGGCAAGAAAACTGCAGCCCCAAAGTCCCTTCCCTTCAGCCTTGAGATGTAACGACCAACATCTTGATTCAACAATCATTACTTAGGAACAATATCCATCACTTTCAAGTCACATTTTCTCTAGTGCCTTTTTCTCTAGTGCCTTTTATTTGGTCTCATAGCTACCAAATATTTTTAACTATCTGCAATATAAATATTTATTAAATAGAAAACAGTTCAAAAATCACCAGAAGCACGATAATTAAAATTTAACAATAATGCATATAAAGAGGGGATCTTTCATTATGTGCAAGCCTCAGTTGGAAGATGAAGGCATCTATGAAGGCACGTATGGAGGTAAAGTTTTCAAATAAGGACATAAAGGTTTCAATCCCACAGAAACCATTAGGTTATTTGTTTATGCCTCAGTATTTACACTTAAGCAAGACCCACCAAATCAACTGCAGTAGTATCATGCTAATGTTTCTTGGCAGTGAGCTTTCCATTGATCTCTTCAGCCTCCATTAAGACATCACAAGGAAGCTGCAGTTGAAACTGTAAAGTACAAATTACACACAATTCTTGTGTAAATCAGGCGGTAAACTGAAGCACTAAAATAATCAGGTTTTAAGGCTCGCCTTTACATTTCATGATTTTCCTCTTGAAATACTTTCCACTGACAGAGATAAAATAAGGAAACCACCAGAGCATCAAAAAACAGTTAAATGATCTGCAAGGTTAACGTGCATCTCTCTATAAAAAGAACCTGTACACACTAATTCTTATTAGAGCAAATTACATTTTACCAGAGAGAAAGAAATAACTAAGACCAAATTGGCAAATGTCACTGTTACCACAGAAAATTCTTTTCAGAATTGTGTGAAGAAAAATATCACCAGCTTGTTCACAATGAAGGCCTCCCACATGATTATGTGACACATGTGAAAAATAATTTGTTGATGCTAAAGCTTGAATTGATGCAGATAATCTGCCTTTGTCTCATGATGATATGTGCAAAGAAATTCCCTTTATTGTATTTTACTATCATTTAAAAAGTGTTCCCAATTTCTGTTTTACACAGAAAAGCAAATGGCTACTAAATATACCAGTTTCTATGCAATTTTGTATACAGCATCACATTTTCTTTTAATCAAATGGGACTCATTTTAGTATTTAACACAGTGGAAGACACGTTTTTATTCCAAACTTGATTGCAATACTGCAGAGTGACCCAGGGAAGCTTTTGACACAGGTCCTGCATGGGCCAATCAAGGCTGATGCACAGCTGGGTCTGCTCTTCACAAACCAGGACTGTCTGGCTGGGGATGGCCATGGCAGCCTTGGCTACAGTGACCAGAAAGAGAGGTGCTCAAGAACCTGAGGGAAATGACAAAGAGTGGTACAGCACACTAATCTGGACTTTGGAAGAGGTGCTATGGGAAACAGAGACACCTTTGGCTAAACAGTAAAGTCCTGACTGAGTCCAGGGCAAAATAAAACTCTATACAGGAGACAGAAGCAGGCAGACACTCACAAGGAAGAATTTGGAATCATCATCCAGGCACAAAGGCAGTATCAAGAAATTTATACACTACCACTACATGGAACCATCAGTAATTTAAGACATCTAAATAACTTGAGATGAAAACAGAATCACTTTAATAAGTGGAATAAGAAATAAACCAAAATGCTAACATATCCAAAAGAATTTAAGAGCAACCTTGCATATTATTGATTCTTATGCCTAGAAATTCCTCCAGATTTTTTTTCCATAATTTCTTTTGTTCATAAATACTATGATGGAAGCACAACAAGCAACTTCCTACACTAGAGATTCTGAATCTCACACCATTGAATTATCTTCCCTTATTTGCCTCTACCACCCAGATTTCAAGGATATTCCACACAGCTCCACACCATGCCCTAACTGTTCCTCTAACAGACCCTGATGTTACTGGTACAAAGACACTACATAAGCCACTTCAGAAACAGCAGATCAGTAGATGTTACACCTCATAGAACATGGCTCAAAGAAACATATTTCCCCCTTCCCAAAGTGATTATCCAGTCATTAAAGACATGGGTATACCTTATTTCATGCAAAGATCCAACACCCTAAAACTTGACTTTATATTACTGCCCATTTGCTTAAAATACTAAAAATTAAAATCCCAGAAAGAAAATCCACATTGCTGTTTAACCTCTAAGTGACTGTAACTGACCTACAAAGAGAAAACCTACATTTGGACTTTGACAATCAGTCAAACTTGCTATGAGGAGAAGCCTCAAGTTCATAAAAGACTAGCATAGTAATGCAGAGAGAAGGTGACGTTATAGCTGTTTAGATGCAAACTGTTGCAAATTTGCTGGAAATCCTACATACATTTCTCTCGTTTAAAAAAGAAAAACAAAACCCAAACAAAAACAGAAAAGACAGACAAAACGGTTGCAATTACACTGGCAATATGGCATAACTAAGTTCTCAGAGTGAGCTGGCAGCAATGAAAAACTTTATGTACAGCAGATTAATTTTAATTTTTGAAGCTGAAAATTACATGACTCAGCCTGTACTCACCGTCTCTATGAAGACATCATTCTGCTGCTGAAATGTCAGCTCCTCAGCTTCAGCACACAGCAGAAATTGAAGCACAACTCTTGCTTTCTTTTATAACTTAGCATTTTGGCTTGGATTCTCAATAGCTCTGTCCTTTCTGCAAGTTTGAAGTAAAGCCAATGCAACACTCTGCCCACCAGAAAGCCACACAACGAAGAACAGATGTATTTCCCATCGTCACATCCCGCTCCCACTGCTAAGTGCTGTAACCAGTTGTGCTCCCTCACCTTCACAAGCCAGGGCCACAGAGTTCAGCAATTAACTGACACCAGCGCTTCCCATCAGCAGCAATATGCTCCCTGCCCTTAGAGGCAATTACTTGCAGTTTTTACACTAACACACTAAAAAAAGCAGACAGTATGCACCGGAAACTGGAATAATTTAGAGTCCATTTCATCCCTGGTTTTTGGATAGGTATTTCAGACCAGCAATTTTCAGTACTGGCTGGAAGGCAGTCAGGTAAGCATTCAAGTTGCAACTGAGGTAAGTATTCGAACTGCAGTTTATCACAATGCTGCATTTGTGTAAGCCCAAGTAACATCTTGGATGGTTTAAGACTTGACTTTTTTTAAAGACTGACAATAGACATGATATTTTGTATGTGCTCCTTTAGCCTCAATCCAGATTTGCACATTTACAAACACTACATCACAAGTTAGCTTCAAAGTAATAAAAACAAGATGCCATTCCCAAATATTACACCACGTTTGTCAGTTTAATATTTTAGTTTCAGAACAAAAGCCATTAACAGAATTACCATATTGCTCCTGAGGTTTTACTCTACATGTAATACACTTCAAACATAAGTAGCAAAAGAAAAAAAACCCAAAAACAAACCCAGCCCCCAGCATGCATTTAACAGTTACCTTGTGTTGTTATGGAAACTAAATATCTATGAAGAAGCAAGAACAAAAGGGGGGGAAATCCCACAGCACATCCTCCTCTAAGTTCTGTAGATAATTATTTTTTCTCCATTGCAGATTCAAATGAATGTGGTGCAGTACTGCTCCAAGCATCAGATCTTCTCTCTCCCTCCCTTCCCTTGCCCCTCCTCCCCAAAATGTAGGTAAACATTTTAAAATGTTATTGGAGATCCTGAAGCAGGAAGCGGAAGCAAAATTGGATTCTATAAGGAGGATGGTTGCCCAAACCAACTGTTCCACGAGACCATTCAATTCCCAAACCCATCTTTAAAGAGGATGGATTTGCTTGCTGTCCCAAGCAATCTCCTGGTGCAATTTCTCTGCAACCCACAGCTGGAAAAATGTCAAACCCCCAGAACAGCTAGAAGAGGACAAAACTATCCTCTTGCAGGATTCTACAGAAAAGAAAGAGGGACGAGACCTCTCTTTCCACCTTCTGTGGCCCTGCTCTAAAAAGTTTTGGTAAAGATATCCCAATTTAACTGATACCCAGGAAAATCAAAAACCTAACCAACACAATACATATCAAGAGTCTGTTTTGCAAAATTTGAGATAAAGTGTCAATGAGATTTATTTGACTATATCTATATTTATCAGTTAACTGAGGGTGACAGGAATTTATGGTTTTAAGTGACAACTACAGACTTTTAGCCAATAAATAATATTTTGCGGGAGCAGGGGGTGTGGTGGACCTTCTCTGGAAGTAGATGTCTTTTGGTTCAATTTCAGTATCTCTAAAGCAAGTATCAGAAAAATTTTCACTAGAGAATTATTAGTAAATACATCTGCATGGCTGTATATGACCAAAGTTGCTCAATTTTCCTGCATAAGGGAGATCTGGTTAATAGTATGGACAATAGTAGGGAACAGAAAATATAGAGATTCTATCTGCTGATACACTTTTCAACTTTTGAGAGACCCTTTGTGTAAATGCAAACTATTTTTTGAGGCTTATGAAGATCACTTTTCTGGAAAAATCTGCCTCACTGAAAAAAGGTCCCATCCCTAACAGCATCTTCCAAAGGACAGGTTCCTACATGAGGTTTTAAGCACTTATAGTCTAGGTTCAAAGAACAGTACATATCCTTTTTTTCAAATTTACACATTAAAAATTAAAAGGAAAATATTTGATTAGTAAACCACTTGTGCTGTCTAAGTTTTTTAACTGCTTAACCTAGTGCCTGGCATGTGCTTTACAAACTTGTAATATAAATCATCAGTGAAGGGGAGAAAAAAAGCATTTCCAGCATGTACCATCTTCCAACCCAGCCAGGATTTTAGAAAGGTTACAACATATCTGCAGCTTAGGCAATTCACACTGCCCCATCATTTTAGGTTTGGCTTCAGCCAACTTCTTCCAAAACACATCAGCATAATGTTACACACTGTAGATAAAGTACAACATATTTAAATAATGAAAAAGGAAAGACAGCATCCATAATTGTGACCCTTAAAGACACTTTAGCAAGTGTAGCTCAGACAGAAAAGTGCTAATAACAAATCCAACCTTGAAACATGACAGTAAGAGACAACTATTAATAGAAGGCTGATCTACAGTCTTGCTTTACGCAATACAGAAAATTGCAGTAAAAATCAAAGTTCACTAACATCAACAATGTACTTGAGAGCTCTATCTCAGCTGACAATAAGCATGAAAAATTCTCAGAATTTTTTAAGTACTTTGTCTCTAGAAGAGTTTATTCTTCAGGCCTTTGAAAGCAGCACTTAACGACAATGTGACACAACCAACGAGAATTTGCTTTTGTTCCAGATGAAACTACTATAGTAGTTTTCCCTTTTTTCCTGTCTTGGAGACCACAGTGAAAAGAAACCCAGTGTCATTGTGGCGGAACAACACACAACCCTAATCCTAAGCAAAATGTACAAATTCTAGGAGCCACTTTGCAAAACTCTGAGATCACAAATATGCTCACAATTTATATTCACTATGATGCTAATTATCTTTCAAGGAGACACTTAGGAAAAGGCTAGTGACTCAGGTGTGACTAAGAGCAGAGGTGCTGAGAGCAAGGTTTATTAATACATTTCTAAATATTTTTCAATCTTTTGGCTAAGACATGGTGTTATTGGACCCAGAACTGAAGAACAGAAAGCATCAGACATTGTCTGCCTCTGGGGCATATAAGATTACAAACACTGTCTCAGCTGTTAAGCCAGACAATCTTTAACCATTGACATACACCTATTTATCTCAAATTTTGTTAAAAACTATTAATTAGGCAGAGTTCTGGATACCCTTCTAGATCTGCCAGATAGTACCTTCTACAGCTTTTAAAAGTTAGCATTTTGAGGTACTTTGGTACCACAGCTAGATTACAAATAAGTGAAGGATGGAGGGAAGCTACTGTTTAACTTGGCACCAGTTTGGTGGTCCAGGCAATTATACACACATGAAATCACGTAAGGTAAATTAAGTGAAGCCCACAAATGATTAAGGATGTCACTCATTCTATTAAACTGCTTCTCAGTAACTTTAACATTCTTTTAAACTACTATTAGTGACCCGATATTCCAAAGGCACAGCCTTACAAAGCAGCTATTTTCAAAGAACTAAGGTGGTTCTCAAAGCTCTCAGAAATCAGTGTACCAAGAAACGATGCCAAGCAGCAGAATGGTTTCTGCTCAGCACTGAATCGTGGAAGACACCATCCTGTCTGTCCACTTACAGACAACATGTTCCAGATTACACACAAATATCTTACTGCCTCCCCTATCACCTGCAAAGAGATTGACTTCTTCATTTAATCACATTTCAAATATGAGCTCTTTACTCTGACCATTAAATTGTTTTTTTCTTTAGGGAAACATTTACAGTAAACACCAAAAGTGGTGGAACAGGTTCATCATTATGACCTACTTCTTAATACAAACAACGACTGGCAAAAAAGGTTAAGCCATTTAAACTCTGAACTCGCCCATAACAGCTTCTCCCAAACCACTGGAGTTGGATTATCCAGTGCTATCCTCAACGAATCTTACTTTGTACTATTAAGTGATCAAGAAACCAAGACAATTCTAAAAAGATCATTCAATGTTTAACAGAGTATACCACTTAAGGGTATAAACAGATTTTTGTCAAGGAAAAATACTATTTAGTAGAAGGCCTAATGATTCCTGTATCAGATTAAGAGAGACATTTCAGCAACAATTCCCAGGTAACCCCCAAATTTTCTTAATTTGCTAGAATACCTTCATACAAATGTGAAGAGAACTGTCCATAGCCTAATGCAGCAGAAGTTGGGAAAAGTCATTAAGTTCAGCCACACTTGTTAGACAAATACTGGCATTGAATTTGCTGAATAAAAATCAGCAAAAATTGTTTTGTTCTTCTGTTAAAAATGCAAAAGCTGGAACAACTCGTCAATTTTTATTGACTCTAGAGGTTTCCCTAGTGATCAGAAAAAAACCCAGTATGTTATTTTAATTCACACATATTAAACAGCCTGGCTGATTTACTTTGCTGGCAGAATAGATAAGGAGGGTCTTCTCCCAGACAAGCCAAATATTTGAAACGGAGACTGAAATGTCTGCTAAATGACAAAACAGATTTCCTGGGGCAGACACATCTTATTTAGGCATGTCATTTAATTTCTATTCATGAAATACTGGAAGGGTTATTACCTATGATGATCATAGAAAGATATGCTTCCAAGAACTTTAATGTCTCACAAGCCTTAAGGAGATTAAACAACAGATTTTTCTAAAGCTGTATTAATAAAGCAATAGTTGCATAACTGGCATGTCTACACCAGGGCAGAAATGTAAGATTCAAGTATGCTTAGAGCGTATCAAAGAGACGAGAGAAATCCTGGTGAGATAGAAAGAAGGTGGAAATCCATTTGAAGTGAAGGACATTTCTTCAAACCACAAAAGAAGAATCAGTGAGCCCCCGGAAACTCAAAGTCATCCTTCTGAATTAAAAGCAGTTTCATTAATCCAGCAGTTCTAACGCAAAACCTTCGGGCTGACTCGAAAGGAACCAGAGTTAGCTGGGTGTTTCAGCCAGCACTGTGCCACGACACTGTCATCCTGTGAGATATCAGAGAAGTTGTGACAGCTCCTCCTATACAAAAATAAAGTCCTGAGGAGAGGAGGTGACATGGCAAACACCTCCCATCAGCCTGGAGAGTGAGTGGAGCTGCAGGGGCTCCCATGAAATTTCCAAAACTCTTATCTTACTAGAATTCCAGATCAAAATCAGAAACTTCAACAAATCACCAACTCAAAGGACGCTGAAGTATGAGGGGGATAAAAAAGGGCTGAGTTGAGGCATATAAAAATACTCATACTGGGTCTCTTCCTAAGACATCAAGAGTAGTAACAACCCTGCTCAGAAAACTCAAGTTGTGACTCTGCTCTACACCCTTTTGCTCCTTGCAAAGACCTGTCAACCCAGATCACACTGAATTCCTGCATCACATCGGTAGATTTGGGAATATTTTCATGTGATACAGTCTTGGACAGGAATAAGCAGATTCACTGACAGTGGAAAAAAATCACAACAGACACCAGCCAAGTGAACTGTTAAGAAACCCATAAAAAAATTCAGAAACTCCCACCAAGAAAAGGCCTGAGTAATAAAGTTAGAGCATGTGAGATGTCTGAGCTTTCTCCTCCTGAGCCTCCTGACATTTGGTACAGACATTTCTATTCATTCTAGTGATCTTTTTTCCCAGATATTAAATGATATGCAAGGACACCCAGGAAAGAAAAATGGTGTATACCAAAGCTGCATTTTCAAGCTTTGAGCAGTTCAGTGGATGTACTACTGTCCTGAGGAGCACCTTACCACTGTGCATCGGGTGCATACAGCTGTACAGTTTCTGCAGCCCACAGTTCTGTTAACCATGGCAGCAGCACAAAGTGACCGTGCTGAGGGTAACTGCACACTCCAGGAGAAGAATCACAGGTGGCTGGAGTCTTCCTTCCCCTCCTCTGTCCTGACAGTGCACTCTTACATGCCTCAGGTATCTAAGGCCCAAGTGCAGGTCCATCTGCCCATGTTAGGCCACCTCTTTCTAGACGGATACAGAACTCCAGGTCCCAGGCAGGACCACAAAAGGTACCGAGTACAAAACACAGTTTGAAGATCAACATACAGTGCAAGGATTCTGAAACCAAACTCCTCTCTATCAATAAGCAGTTACACAGACAAAACTACACTACTGTTAATGTAAAAAAAGAAAAGAATCCATATTTTCAGAACAATGATGAAATTTAGCACAGCAAGGCAGAAATAGAAATTGCTTTTAAATCCATCAGCACAAATATTTCTTTTAACTGATGCCAAATTACCAACAGTTTACATCAAGAATTAATTATAAAAAAGAATTTGAGCACAAAACAAAAATTATATGACCAACACTTGAGATCTAACACAGCACACCATTCACTAGTTTACTGATTTTTCAGAACATGCATAGACACAAGCACCGCACAGTACAATCCTTTCAAGAGAAGTCATCACAGATCAGCTCAGACAGCTGATGTTCCAAGTGGGCAGCTGAATCCCTTCAAACAGTGAGCAAGTATCAGGGTACGTAACTCTACACCGTGCAAAAGTCCTGAGCAGCAGCAGTAGGAGATAAAGCACAAAAAGCAGAGAAACGAGCAGAGTGTTTCAAAGAGAAGTGCAGAAAGCCGTGGTAAAGGGCACACAAGACTGACGCTGTAACACACAGAGAACATGGCAGAAGTGCATCCAAAGCAGCAGACTTAACCAGGGACACTTCTGTTTTAACTGACACAGCTATCAAACAGCAGCAGATGATAAATGAGCTGGGTGGCTATTTATTTACCACATACAGCATTACTTCCGTGCCAACATGACATACTTCACCCTGTCTCTAGCTGCCTTCCAAGACTTTTCCATGCAACATGAGCTACACTAAAACAATCCATATGCATCAGAAAACAGTGTCCATAGGAAACTGAGATACATTCAGGTTAACTGTGAAGTTCCACGAGTGGCTAGTACAGCAGAAGAGAAATAGAGGTAAATGCATTACAGTTATTTTCAGCATCTGCATCTCAAAACCATGAAATTAAGAGTTAACTGTGAAGCAATCAAAACTTCAAATACACTCTTCTCTTTAAAACTAAGATTCCTCCAGTTGAAGGTCCAAGGTGTGAAATGTTGGCATGCCCATCTAGCTTTGTGAACTGCCAAACATGCCAATAGTTTAAGCAAAGATTTTATGGATAGCTCATCATGAACGGTCTTCTGAAGAATACATCATCAGCATTAAAAGCTGGGATACCAACACCACCTATCATGAAGACCATCAAAAACTTCTACTACAGAACCTCATTTTAGTTGACTATAACTTGCAGTCTGAGCAGACATGCTTATAAATTCTTGTTCATTAAAGGAACGTGTCACAATAACAGCAGTTAAAAAAATATTCTCTCTACATTATTCTTGTCGCATCCCATTTTCCTGCACACCAGATACTGACATTTATTGCAGCTCCTGGGAAAAGACTAGGCAGGTGACAAATCTAATAACTGAGGATGTCAATTTGAGAACTTTCAAAAAAAAAGCTATTTATAACTATCAGAGACATAATATCTACAATTATATTTCTGCACAGATATATCTATGCAGGTATATCCTTGTAGCTGTTAGATCAATTATCTACATGCAGGAAGATATCCTAAATAACTCACTCGAAGACTAAAAAAACATTTTCACCAGGAGGAAGGGCTTAAACATCACCATAGGAGGACAGCCTTAAACATCATCATACAGCAACCACTCTACAACAATTCCAGTACAGGATAGTATTGGCAAAGACTCCAAAGGAAGTCACGAATAATATATTATGAGAAGGGAAAAAGGTGGCAGATTTTACCATATATAAAATCTAATGTACAAAGCCAATTTAAGAGCCTCTCTAATAAATACATACATAAAGCTACTGTAAAATTACTCTAAGTATGTAAGTAAAAAGAGAATCCCCCAAATCTGGCAAGCATCTTTAAAATTTAGCCTTCTACAGAAGTGTTGTTTCAAGGAGAAGGGTCTGAGAAATAAATCCATGCAATTAACTAGAAAACTTAGTAATTTCATTCATATGCACCTTCATTTTGGCAATATGTCAGGACAATACTTGTGCATAAAAAGATCAATTAAAAGTTCTCACACGGATCATAATTTTTTATTATGCCATTTAAATTGGAACAAGCAACTGTCACTTTTCATTCTTCCACTGTGCTGTGAATTTTAGTGTGCATAATAACTGCGTGAAAAGACCAAGTTAGAACACTGGTACTAGCGCACTGAATTTCCTTGCAAAAAAATTGCCTATGCAGTATTACCATTAAAGCCATCATTTAATTTACTACTAAAGCACATGTCTTCAGGAATTAAAGTATTTACTGCACCACTCCTCACAACCACCAACGAGAATGACAGTAACAGAGAATCAGGACGCCAATTTTTTTTTTTTTTTTAAAGACATCACTCTATTAAAGTAATAGCTCATTGGATGTAAATGAAGTCAAATGATATTTCTCAAGAGAACTTCAATGTCAATAAGAAGCTTTAATTGTTCTAAATGAAAGAAAAAGAAAAATTATTTTGCAGAAAAGTTTGTTGAATGCTCTAAGCTCCACAGGGAAACTATATACTGAACTCTGAAGACAATGACAACTTTTGCAGGGTTTTTACAGAATACAGAGGAACCATATTATTAGAAGGATTATCCTATGTGTCAGAGAAATTCACTATTATATGTTAAAAAAAAATCTTTTCGACTGTTGCTACTGGTTGTAGTCTAATGTTACTGTCCAATTTAAAAATGGACTCAGATCAAACAATTTCTAAAGCAAAAAAATCCACAAAACATCAAATTCTTTTTTTAGCCCCAGATGCCTGAAATACACCAAAATCCACCTTCCCTGTTACCATAAATACTTTCCAAGCCATTTGGGTGTGAAGCACAAGGGAAGCAGCAGCTGGAGGCTGGGAGACAGCTGCGCATCTGGTGGAATTGATTTCCTTAACACCGTGACATAACACATGCCATCCATTAGAGAGATTATTCACTTTACAGAAGTAATGCAATTTGTTTGCTAGAATCTACTGTTTCAAATGCTGAAAACCCTCACTTATGAAGCATGTGGTATCTTCAGCAGGGGGAACTAAAAAACCTCAGTCCTGAACCATGCTCTCCAGCTGCACTAAAAAGTTCTGCAAACACACTTTCACCAGTGCAACCTGCGGGGCCAACAGTGAGTAATCATAACAGCAGCATACCACTGAGCTAAAGGCAGAAAATGAAAATGTCATTTCCCCACAGAGAAACAACTGGCTCATTCATTTTTTTAAAATGTCATCAAACACAGATATAGATCTTAACACTTCTTTACAGGTAAAGAAAGGAACAGATGCAGATCAAGGAATCTATTTTCTCCACTGTCTATTCATATTAGCAGCTGAGAGACACTATATCAAATGAAGGTCTGATGGAAAAGAAGATATGGGTGAATGCCAAATAGCCAAGAGATAGCTTTTAGGGCTTTTTATTCAACATTTTATTAAAATATTTATTTTGAAGATTTAAGGAAGAAACAAATAGTTCCCTAAATTTGTTGTAAAGATGAGAACTAATGAGAGCAACATGTGACACACCTCTTGTACATCACAATGCAGTTAAAATCGCTCTTTGCAGGTTAAACAGCTGTAAAAAGTTGTAAGCATCTGATTAACTTAATGGGAAACAGACTCCTGGAACCAGTGCACAGGCACTACAAGGTTTTGAGACCCATCAAAATGCCTCAGTCTTGACCTGCATATAGTCACCTTCTGGATTTGGCATCACTGATTAACTTAATTCTGCAAACTGCCAAAAGTCTATACTACTAGAATACTCATTTCCTTCTTAGAACCATTCCATTAAGAAATTGGTATACAGCTTTCAGCTGCAGTCATTTTTTCCCCCTTTAGATGAGTGACATTACTAAGAAAATTTTCTTAGCCAGACCTCTTAAAAAACACATTAAAGATTAGTTTAAAGCTCCATAAAATGTTTACAAAGATTCTTGATAAAAGCTTAAAATGCATTTTCATTTAGCCATTAAAAAAAGCAAATAGTATTTATTATACATTAAGCACTACCATGCCCTGAGGTTTCTGCTTAGAGCTCTCACATGTAAATGCAACTGATAAAATGAATATGACTTTTTAGCTAAGGCAGAAGCATTGGATAGGGAAACGTTTCATCCTCCCTGGGATGCAACACAGTATCATGTGTCTGCTGTTTCTACTTATGGTTAATTCGTTCCAGGGAGGATGATGTTTAATTAGCAGCAAAGACATCCACTCATTTTACAAAGTGAATAATGCAAACAGCACAGGTAACCTTATACATGGAGTGCCATAAAGGTGGTTTCTTCACTGCGTAGTAAAAGAAGTCTCAAGGAAAAAAAGTAGATGTAGATGCTGTGCCCCCACAGTCAGGGCCAAATTGAAGACCACAAGGAGATTGTGTCCTATTACTTAATAGGTTTCACACCACTGCATTTACTTGAAATCCTAAAACTACCTCAAAGGAGATTGTAGCCAAGTGGGGGCTGGTCTCTTTTCCCCAGTAACAACCAACAGGACAAGAGGAAGTGGCTTCAAGTTGTACCAGTTGCTTAGACTGGATATTAGGAGAAGTTTCTTCCCAAAAGGGCTGACAAGCATTGGGACAGGCTGCCCAGGGAAGTGGTGGAGTCACCATCCACGGAGGTATTTAAAAGAAGTGTAGATGAGGCATTTGGGGACATGGCTTACTGAGGGACTTGGCAGTATTAGGTTAAGAGCTGGACCCAATTACCTTAGCAGCCTTTTCCGACTTAAACAATTCTATGAATCTATATCCACCAGCAGCATTTCAGAGAAGACGACAGTGCTGGAGGTGAGAAGTCATCAGCCACAGCAGGACTCTGAAATGCTCCTGGATGGAAAACAAAGTCCCCATGTAAAGTATAAAACATTAATTAGGTGGAAAGCATGCTGCCTTCCCTCTGCTCTCAGATGAAAACAGGAGATAAAAGCTTGTGCAAAGGTACACAGTTTTTTACAAAAGACTTAAGGGGAAAGCATTAGGCCTATACTGTCACAGCTACCGTGCATGTTAAACACAGCGCTTACAGAGAGACCTCCTTTCTACCCTGTTTTGTGGGGGAGCACATAACCACCTTCCTAACTTCAGAGATTAAACACTTGAGAATGCTGCTGCATTCCCTGCATGCAGCTCTGACACCAGAGGGCAGGTGAGTCTGCCTGCACACACACACAGACAGGAGACAGCACCTCAGAAGGTACAGGCCCATTTTGGGGCTGCTGATGTGTTACTACACAAGTAGCGATCATTATTCAGAGTACCAAATTTCATTCACCCATATGACACTTACATGCAGTCAAGAGCAGAAATCTCTCTCACATCAGAGAAAAAAAGTCAGAAGGTTTGCTTGACACACACCCTTTGAGTGGAGCACAGAATTCTACTATTTTGATTACTAAACCTACCACAGACACTAGTTCTTCTGACTTTACAATGAAATAAACACCACAATCTTCCCTTAGGCAAGATGCGTGCAATTTTAGATTCCCTACGCAGTATACTCTCAGATAAAATTATTAAAGAACTACATGTAGGAAGGGCTGTCTGCACAAGGTTTAACAAGTTAAATGTTCACAGCAGCATACCATGCCTTTAATGAAACTTGGTGTCGGTTTTGTATGAGAGATAACTGAAGAGACAGAACTCATGTTACATATGTAAAAAATTGTGCTTATCATTCCTTAAAATAAAACTGATTCTCAGAAAAGCATAATTTTCTTTCAGAAAAGTTTTAACTACAAGTGGACATTACCAACTGCAATCATGCCTAAATTAAAATTATTTAGATGTGTTTCATTATGCATGCAAGGAAAAAAATATAAAAATGTAACACATTCATATTGATTTAGCTGGCCACAAGCATTTTGCTCACTTTTCAGTACTGAATAACAGCTAATGAATCTCTCCCAACAGATGATCACTTTATTTTCATTTTGAAATTCCTCTTAGCTTTCAGGTTTCACTGCAAAAAAAACTTCACTTTGCTCTCTACAGTAAAGTTGGGAAAGTATGTCTGCATAACTTGAAGTGCTCATTGAAGCGCTCTCTGCACTCAGATGCCAACAGAAGAAACCCTATATTCTTCTCATCAGCTGACCCCTATATAATTCACCCCTCACACTTGCACCTCTTCTACACATATAAAGCCAAAGTCATTGAATGGCCTGGGTTGGAAGGAACCTTAAAGACGGCCTAGCCCAGCTCCACTGTCATGGGTAGAGACACCTTCCACAAAAACAGTTTGCTCAAAGCCCCATCCCACCTGGCCTTGAACACTTCCCAGAATGGAACACCCACAACGTCTCTGGGCAACCTGTTCCAGCACCTCACTACCCTCATGGTACAGAATCTCCTCCCAATACACAATCTGAACCTGGCCTCTAAGTCTGAAGCCATTACAGTCACGAGTAACAACTTAATTGTTCCTATACAGCAGGTAATGAAACCTTCAGTAATGTTTGTTCCTATAACCCAAAATGTTTGCATTTTCAGTCCATTTCTGAAGTTGCTCAAGCTTTTTTCTATTATCTTGATGTCAAGCATATGTTCTTCATGCAAAGACAGAACTCAAATCACCAGAGCACCTCCTACTTTAAGAAATCAGCATGTTTAACTGAAAACCACAACTGGTGATAGTTTGTAAAGACAACTGGTTTTCTGCATCAATAAAAATCTCTTAACAGTTTCATACTTTTCAAAACTTCTGCAATTTATTGTGTTCTGTGACTTCTCAAGAACAACAGTGTTTTCAAATTTATTACAAATATTTTCATTAACACAAATAAAGTTTTCAGCTCACTTGCTTGTTTACATCAACATTCAAATATCTTCATTGGTGACAGGATGAAATTAAGGTTTGACATGTTACTAAGTAAATGTAGGTGACTCCTTCTTCCTAGAATATTCAAAATAAAACAAAACGTAGTGTCTTAAAAGTAAAAATCAGCATGAAACCATCATAAAGAAATATTACAACTAAAAGCCTTTTAGAAAGATTTTAAACATATAAAAAGGGAGGACTCTTCTACCGAAAAGTTCAAGACAGTGCTTTGCATTTTGGGTTTTTTTTTGTTTTTTCTAATGAAATTCTAAAAAATTCTTACTTTTTTGGGTTTTTTAACTCAATGAGGTGTTCCATATATCTTTAAAAGTCCCATTATTGCCTGCTTGTAAAGAAAATCCCCATTGACCTATGGAATAAAGAACAAGAACTATCACAGCTGGGGATCCAACAATGCTGTGGGTTGCTGGCTTCCCTAAACAAGCAGGTCTGAGGAAGACTGGTTTCCAATAAACATGTAGATCATTGTTGATTGATTTACCATTAGTTATCCCAAAGTTGGAACCAAGGCTTTTTACCTATGTTCATTAAATATTACCTAGAGCCTGAACCACAATCCCCCCAAGGCTTCCACCTCAGATGCTAATCCACATGGTAGTATTTTTAGCTTCTGCTTATCCTTCTCCTGAATTTTCAGAGATTCATAGTGAAATTCCCCGTGATTTCCTGTTACATGCCCTACCTGCCCCATTGAACCTGCCAGCCCTACTAAAGGTGCACAAATAGTATTGCTGTAACCACAACAGTAGAGATCAGCACATTTAGTGACAGCATGGGCATAAAAGTGACATCACAAAAGGGTTAAAATAAACAGAAGAAATAGAAAATCAGCCAGAACCACAACAAATTACAGCAATGTATGACTAGAATAAATCTTAAGTTCAAACAGGCCATACAGCAGCAAGTAGATAATTTCCAGCATGCACAAATGATTATCAGTCTCTCCTTTGGTTCCTAAGTC
This sequence comes from Pachycephala philippinensis, assembly GCA_013397055.1. Taxonomy (NCBI): domain Eukaryota; kingdom Metazoa; phylum Chordata; class Aves; order Passeriformes; genus Pachycephala; species Pachycephala philippinensis. The sequence continues at coordinate 364,024 of VWZT01014485.1, read as the reverse complement.
TGCTGCAATCCCATTTATCTAATTTTAACAATGCTGCCCTAAAACATTCTGTAACAAACACTGTGATGCCATCACCAATACAGAAGACCACCTCTTGATTACTAATTCATGAGGTCTTTCACAAAACACAGGCATGTCTTCACAATTAGCAAAATTTGCCCACAGCAGCTTCAAGGGACTCCCTGCAACTACCAAGAACTCCTAAGCATCAGTCTGTATCTGAGTACCTTTTGTCATACACAACACACGTGCTGCTGTCAACTGAAGATCCCTAATCTCCTCACAAAGTTGACTTGAGCATCTCATACAATCTTCCACGTTCTCAGCATTCTAGGCACAGAACATTCCTGAGTTGCTCAACATGCAAAATCTATTAACTGAACACTCTCAACCCAAATAGCTTGCTCAAGAATTAGACATGCAAATTCTTTAAACAAACAAATTCTCACTAACATTTTAGGGTTTCTGATCCTGAATAAAGAATTCTTGCAGACCTCAGAATAAACAGTATCTACTACAAGGCACTTGGTCTCCCCTCCAAGCAGTAAAAAATGAAAGGAATGTTGTTTATCATCCTAAAATAGCTCTCCATTAAACACTAAAGTCATCATCATCGGTGAAAAAGACAATTTTAGTCATATGGCATTTCAATTGTATCCTTAAATTATTGCACATTACACAGGTCCTTCCTGCCACTGTAGTTTCAGGTCTGACATGCATTTAAAATTCCGCTTCCCATGATTTCTCAATTTCTCAGTTTCATAAAAATATCTCACATCTCCTTGGAAACCTGAACACAGCACAACAAAGACGGCTGGCTCTAATGCTTAGAAGCAGGTTAGAAAAACAACTGCATTCCCTTGCTAGTTAGGATAGGGTTCAACACTTCATTTCACTTTACTGATGTATCTCACAAGAAGCTGTCTCTCCCCCCACCATTAAATTTCCTGCTTGCCTTCTCAGCCACTCACTCAAATCCTATCCACTTCTTCACTACTAAATTGTACTCAACTTGAGGTTTAATGAGTTTTCTAAGCATCTATGCAGAATATTGTAAGCAATTTGAGGAGGCTGGCAATACCCAAGAAATACTCCCCTAAGAAGTATGCCTCCCCCTGCAAAACTGGTAAGAATGAAGTGAACTAAAGCCCCTTTTGCAGAGGTATTTGTAACCTTGATCTACCTCAGCTGGTTTCTATACCAAGTGCTCTTGATCAGCACAAGATACCAAAAAACAACAATGAATTTCTATTGTGTTCCATGCCCCACTGTAACTGCCACAACCCCTGGCTTGGGAATTGCTGTTTATATAGTAAGGCTGCTGCAACTACCAAAACCCAACATTTGACCACCTCAGTTCAAGAAAAAGAAAAGTGCTGCTTCTCATTTTGGATGTAGGACTACCCGGGGAAGCACAGATATCCTCTGAGCCCCCCAAAAAGGGCTCTGTCCCAGCCATGTAATTGCCTGCAGCAATGTTTCAGGTTTAGTGAACATTCCCCTTGCAAAGCCATCTTCACCATTACAACTCAATTAAAAGCTAAAATTCTGAAAGTGTTTCCTAAGAATTATACATTTCCAAAGGCATAAAAATTCTCTCTCTCAGGAACCAACACTGTTTTCTCAATTGAAACAAGGTGAGAAATTGGAATCATCCTGTTACTGCCATTTACTTAAAAGCCATACAGAGAGACATCCCAAGAAAAACAAGCAGCATGGAAATACCAATATGAAGGGGAAAATCAGGAAGACTAAGATTTCCCCTGCCCCACCAAGATAGAAAATGGCACACAAAAAGCAGAGAAGAATTTCCTCCCCACAATACCATAAGAACAAGAGATGATGTTCAGTCAAATGAAAGCTGACGAGTTTACCATCAACAGAAAGGGCTACTTCTTTATACCTCTACCTAGGGAACATACTGTTAAGGGATATGGGACTGCAAGCCAAAAGTTTAGCAGCATTAAAGGGAAGAACAGAAGATAAAATTACATTGTAACAAAAAATATTTGAATAACAAAGAGCTAGACTAGATACCAAAGTCTTTGAGTCTTTTGACACAAGTCAAACTAACAGGATCCCTGAGATACACCCCGGAGTATATTACTGTCATAAATGTCTATTGTAGATTTTTTTTTTGCATCATCATCCCAAGCATCTGCTACTACTCCTAATTAAAGAACAGATGGTCTGACCCAATACGGCAATTCCTGTGACCCTATATTTATCAGCAGGTGGGGAAATTAAGTTTTGAGGTCTGAAGCAGCAAAGCAAGATTATCAAAAACAGATAGTTAAATAGGTCTCAAAGCCATCTGGTACATGACACTTACTGAAAAAAATATTCTTGAAGATTTCATACAATGCATTTTCCATGGTCTCTGTACTGAGAAAAACTGGCATCCACAAACTCCACCAGATGCAAATATGACTTAACTCCAGAAACGCACAGATTATCAAGATAATAAATGAGTCCTTTTTCATGTTAAGCTAGTGAAGCACAGCCATTCCAGCTGTACAGTGAAATTTGTGGAAGTGAAAGAAGTCAGCATGTTCACGTAAAAGTTAGAGGTCATTTTCAGTATAACTTTCTGATAAGAGCATTGCACACACCAGGAAAATAAACAATGAAAGCAACACAGACAAAGGAAATAAAAAGCCTAAGAAGGGTTAGGTTTCTTTTGGCCTATATGTTTTAGCCTATATGTTTTAAGTGCAGATTAAAAACATGCAGGTGAACTGTGGAAAGCTGCATTCCTGAATCTGGTAACAGACGGAGAAGACAGCTTGAAATAATTAATCTGCACAAAAAGAGGATGTGAGTGAGACTGATACTGACCAATAAAGCAGGAGTAACATATGAAAGAAAGTACAATTCCTTAAGTGAGTAACGTCCCTCCTTCTACAAGAAATCTTTCCAGCTTAGGTGGTAAAAAAGGGAACTTCCAGTAGTAGATGCCTGTATGGGTATTTTTTTAAATACTCTGTTGGAAAAAAATTTAACTGGATGGAAAGTTCTATGTTCATGAGTCACGGGAACTTCTGATGAGCCTACATTCTGAAAATGTGCATGATCAAGCTCATTATGTTGCCAGGAAATACCATTATTGAACCAACATAAATGAAAATTTCCCTTTCCACTTAGAAACAGTGACGGGGAACAAGGTAATACACATTCTTACATTGAGTCACCTGTTGGAGACCAAAGGAACAAGGAAGCTGGCTACTAGGGCATTCTCTGTGAAGACAAGAAGGATGTTCCTTGGCCTAACTCAAAAGCAGGATTAGTTTGGTAACAGCAACTAGTCAAAACGAGGGGCCTCCTCCCAGCCCATGCCAGCAAAGCACCTCCTCCACAGCCCACCCAGTTCTAGACCATTACCAAGGAAAGTAAAGCATTTTACATGAATCTTAACTTTCTCCAAATTAACAAGACAGAGGTGCTGATTTCTTGTAATGTAATGAAAAAACCGCCAGAAAATTCCTAAAAACGAAAGCTTAAGTCTCAAATACATTCTTATGTTGCAGATTTCCAAGATGGAGAAAGAAAGGCTCCTCTCATACCCTTCACCTCTTCCCTCTGGAAACATGAACACCATTAACCTGCATCACAGAAAAACTGCTCACGACTTTTTGCATTTGTTAGTTCATAAAAATTTCAGCACCTGAGAGGGGAAGGTGGGTTCAAACCATTCATAGTGTTTAATCCCATTTCTCTGCCTTTTTTTTTTTAAAAAAAAAGCAATTTTCACCACAATCTTGGAAATGATTTATAGATACATGGTTTTTAGACTGTATATTAATAGAGCCTGAAAATACAATAATGGAAGTTATTTTCCTCCCCCATTGCCATTTTCCTTTTCAGTGCAATGTACCAGTCATTTACTCTGTCAACGATCATTCTCCAAATATTTTAAAACCTACTTCTAAGACAACTAGTAAGCTGCAAAATGCTGAGCTTTTGTACAGCTGTCACTCTAAAGTGTACTCTAAACTCATGAAAAACCAGTAGATGTGACTGATTTAAGTCACCCTCCCCAACATTCGGTTACCTGACACACCTAGGAGAGCTACAGATTCTGCATTGAGGACGGTAACCCATCAGGGTGCCAGTTAAAAAGCACAATTCACAGAATCACTTACCACTGAAGAATAACTTTACTACTGCATATGTAAGTTAAAACACCCCAAATATAACAAAAATCCATTCCACTGTCTGAAGCTAAGCATCTCCTTTGTGCACGTGTGATGGGGCACACATGCAGGAGAAGGAACAGAACAAAGATAATAACATTTGGCTTGAATCCAGTACTTAATTTCATTAACTGAAAAATATTCAACGATACTCTTAAACATGGAAAAATTGACATAGAAAAACCAAATCGAAATATTATTTCAAAGTACCTTGGGGGAAAGTGAGTTCAATACATACAAATGACAGCAATTGAATATATGAAATCACACTGTACTGACTTAGTTAAACCACTGTCATCCCTGCACATGAATACTCTTACATAAGGTTAAGCCACTTTTCAATTTATCTTGTTATTTACCAGGAATATTTTTACTTCAGGACTGATCTCATTTTCTAAACTGTAGGAAAAAAGACACTAGACATTCTTAAGTATTTTCTACAGTGGATTTATGATTTGACATTTCACAGCATGGACACACAACTCTGCACCTATGCAAGCTGAAGAAAATACTTGGTTCAGACCAACTGGTTGCCTACAGATTTCTGTATTAATCTAAATATACCTGCATTAAAGCACTGAATTATTGGATAATATTAGAAAAACAGGCCTGATAATACCACATTTCTGAAATTATGAAAAGAATTACGAGTTTAAAAACAAAGTAAACAAACTTAAAGCATCCAAACCAGAAAATTTTACTGAAATTCATAACAAGGGAACTATTGTGAAACAGTAAAAGCTGTGATTGCAGATTTCAAGAGCTCAGTGCAATTATAAGAAAATAAAAAGACCTGCAACCACCACAGACTCCCCCTTTGAACCCAAGCACCTTTCTGATACCAGACTACATTCTCCCCCCATAAAAAGTTTTCAAACTGAGATTGTATACCACAGTTCTTAAGTTACCTAGGACACCTGGAAGCCTTCTAGATGCAATTAAGGAAAATAAATATCTGCGAAAGGGAGAAAAACAAGAAGTCTGCAGCATGTTCTTTCAGGCAATGCTTAAGACTATTAAAATTAAAACAAAAATCCATAAGGCAATAACAAACTAATAAAAAGCAACACCACCCTCATTTATAAATCTTCCATTTAGTATACAGATCACTGTATGTTAATGGCATTGTGTCTTGTCCTTTCTGTTGTTTTTAGGGCTCTCTGAGGTTCTCTTCTCACTCAGACCAAATGCATTCTCAGTTAAAACACACTGTTATGCTGACACAAGTTGTGTCAACTTGCATTTGAAAAGTCTTATTGTGTCTCAAATTTGCTCTAGTCTCAAAGGGTAAATTTTATATATGTTTTACATCACAGTTAAATATAAATATTGCTCAGGTGAATCAAGTCCACATTTCTGATTTAGCCTACATCATATCGCATTTGCAATTTTAAAGGATGAAGCCTTTTATGGCTACATTTTTACTCATAAAAAATTTAAAAGAAGTTCTCCAATTAAAATATTTTCCCTATGGATAGGGTAATTTTTAATGTGTACACATGAAAAGAGCTATGGTGATATGTTGACAGGCACCTGAAAGACACTGACAGCCAGTAGTCCTTCATAAATAAGAGAAGGAATTATTTTAAAGTGATAATATATGAAAATATCCATACAACTGGAATATTTGGTTATACCTACGTAGAATCACTGCAAACCTGACTGTCACAATGCAGTGATGAAGCTGCTTTCATTTTGTGTACCAATTTAAAATGCTGCTGCTAAGCATCACAGAGGCACATGAGGTGCAAAAGTTCTTACTGACCCCTGCTTTGAGTGTTTGATATAAACCTACCATATTCAACCTCTGCAAGTATTAAACACAGCTGTAAGTACTGCAAGTTTAATGACAGGCAAAGCAGATCCACTCCATAGCTTCTGAAAAGTTTCAAAACTTTCTAGGAGGCTGCTTGGGAAAAAAATCTTATCAAAATAAACTTTAGAGTAGCAATTTTTACTGGCTGTTGTTTCAGATGGGTATTTACATATTATTTGTTACAAAAGACCTTCAAATTCCTACATCATTTTTTTTTTAAACTAACTAACACTGGATGATTAGATGAAACTGCAGGTAAGAATCATAACTGGGAAAACAAAACAGCTTTGGTACAAGTAAGTACAGATGTTTACATAAAGAAGATGGAAGAACAAAGAAGCTCTCTGTTTTTGTTGAATGCACTTTAAAAAAAAATCTTTTTTTAAAACATCCTAGTTCAAAATCCTTCACATAAATTATTCCCTACAGCTGCACATCTGAAAACCAGATCACTTGAAATACTGTGAAGTCCCTTTATAAAAATATGAGCAATTAAGCCAATAATTAAGGCTTCAACTTTTTTGTCACTCACGGCAGGTTAGTTTTTTCAGACAGGACAAAAGGTCAAAGGATTTGTGTTGGGGGCTTCTATTATTTGTAGGTTTCACCACTGAAGGTTTATGCAATCTGTATTTGTCATTCATTCTACATACCAAAATTAGAATTATATAGAAAGCAATAAAGGGTATAACTGGCCTTTTTACCGTACCACGTCTATGACTACGAAATTCTTACACCTGCTTTCATAACCACAGGGCAGTTCCCTCTCAAAGGACTGTTAGTACAGATAATCCATTTTTTTCCTGTGTTGAGTGGTCTGCAAATGATTCTGATTTTTAGAGAGGCAAGTCCTATTCCTTAACTATTGTCTGGGCCAACTAGATGCAGTTTTTAACTATAGGTGCTGCACAAACTGTTCAGTTGTTTTTTTTCTATAGTTACATTATAGTAAATCCTTCCTATTAGCAGACTAGGTCCTGTTTTTAGTACAAGACAAACATTTCTCCACTATTTCTACATGAAACTTAGTGGAAAGAATACCCACTATTCATTAAAAGGAGAACTCATACACACAATTCTTTCCAAAGACTAGCACACATACAAAAACACAATTGGGTAGAAGTCATTACAGAAAGGTAGGAACAAAACCATAGCACAACCACAGATATTTCAGTCCAGGGAAGAAGCAGCACAACATCAATCCACGACCACTGCAGTTCCCAACAACTTCACATTCAGACCTGTCTTCCCTGTCACAGCCACAGGGGAAGTGGCTGTTACTGAATTGTGACCCCCAGACCCACAATCCCTCCCAATTTTACAGGCCAACAGCCTTCTGTGTCCCCTTTTTCTCCCCCACCCCAATTCCTGTAATGCCAGCTGAAGCAGCTCTGATTGTGTCTAACCCAACTCCCTCCTTCCAAACTTTAGCCCTTCTTGTCCGCTGTTCCCCTTGCCTCAGAGTCACTTTTCTGGCTTTCAGAAAGAAGAAAGCTATAACCTGAAAAGGTGAAAAGGGAAAACCCTTCTCCAGTGCATGCTGCATGTCCTCAGCAGGCCCAACCCCTCACAAAGGAAATGCTGTTTTTTCAGATAAATGCTATTATTTTCAAGACACCAGAGAGGGCTCCTAGCAGGAAGAGTCCTCCTGAGCATACAGCACTTGGGGGAACAGGAGATACGTACATCACAAAACATGCACGCAAAAGGAAATAATTATGGTACTAGACATAGCTTTCACTTTTAACAGCCTCAAATCCAGAGAATTCAATACTTCATCTGAATAGTCCCCTAAAATGTGTTGCACCACAGGATTTTGAATAAACAGCTGTGTTCTCCTAGACTTCCATATGTTTCTGCACTGCAAAACAGCACTGTGTATGTGTCTCTGCTCTCAAAGCCATCTAAATGCCTCCCCATTGATCTATCCAATCTGTGGTAGGGACAAAACAGACACTGACATCTCTGAGGCCACAGAACTTGTGCTGGGGGCCCACACTGAGCCCAGAGCTGCAGTTTAACATTACAGCTTCAGCCCAGCTGGCAGCTGGCCACTGCCAGGAACAGGGAGACTGAACCCTCCCATCTCCATTCCCATCTTCTCTATTTCTGGCCTACAGTCATCTCCTCACATTACAAGCAACTCAGTTTCCAAACCAGCAGAACAAACTTTACTATATCCTAAAGATTTTAAGAATGCGTGTATGCCTTCCAAGTAGGAGGAGAAAAAGCAAATATAACAAGCAAGCATATAGAAAACTCATGGCTCAACTAAACTGGAATTAGCCTGCATTAGAACCTTCAAAGGAGTGTCCCCTTGTGAGGGCAAAATACATATATGGGTCAACTTACCCTACAAATTCCTGTTGCACAGCTATTTGTGAAGTTGTTTATTTCCCTGAAAATGTGTTTCTAAACTGGGGAGAAAACTCTCACAATTTCTCTTACTCAAGCTGAAGCAAGCCTTGTTACAAACACACATAGTCCTTTATCCATACTGTACCATCTGATTTTACACTATGAGTTTCAGAATAAAGACAAAGCATAAAGTTTAAGGAACTGATTAACGTACAGGATGTGTCCAGAATGTAAAACTCAGTATTTCTAGAAAAGCTGACAACTGGCCTTCAGAATATTAATATCTGAAGAAGCAAATCTACAGTTCAGCAATCTCAGTAAATCCCTACTTCCACAATTTAATGCTAATAATGGATCTAAGTGAAAATAAAGGCTTCACTGGATGTCTATCTTCATAAACCCAAATATTTGCACAGAAATGGATAGCCATACTCCTGTGATGATCTAACTAGTTCGAGACTGCTCGCAAACAAAGTTAACAGGCAGATGAAGTCCCTCCTTTTTCCTCCTCCTCAAAAATTTCTAAACCAGGAAACTAAATCAATCCCTTAACTATTTTCCAGTATAGTTCTTAAAATCCAGAGTGGAGCTTTTGTCTTTCATTCCAGCACTTATTCCCAAAACACAGCTGTAAAGTATAAAAATCAATTAATAATGTTTTGGTATAAGACAGCTCATCCAGACACTACACAGGACAGATTTACTATTCTCATCATTAAATAAAACATTCAGAAATCTCCAGAGACTTGTTTTTCACAAATGTTGACAGAGACAAGCACTGCTTTTATCATCACTGTCTAAGCTTATAATAGAAGTATACTATTCATTTCAAATGACCAAACAAAAAAGAATAGCTTCCCCTGAGCATCAATCATTATTCTCAATTATGAATCATGAAAACCATACTATGTATAAAAAACACCAATTTTTTAAACATTTCTCTGCACACCCACATTCTTATTAATGCATTCCACTAATTCACGTTTTGAATTTTATGTTCATAGAGAAGACCTCCACTTACAGAAAAATGGTTCCTCTTGAAAATACCACAGGCATTTGAAGGACACAGGTAATCTCTCTTCAAAGAAGCAGCAGCTAGTAAAACAGAAACAAAATTAAACAAAATAGACAGATAAAATACCCTTGTTCAGAGTTAACTAATTCAAGACCTAAATAAGCAATGAGTTGGTGAATGATATTCCTGAAAAAAAGAACCTTCCAATGAGAGCACCTGCCACAAAATCTCAACAGTATCAAACTGCAGTACTTTTCTAGAAGAATGGTCCAGGCCATCCAGAACTTTTTAAACCCAAACAAGGAATTATTTGGATTTTTCCTATCCTCAGAACCTCCCTTTGTTACTCATCGCTGCTCATAAATCAACTCCCCTCACCCCTCCTTGTCCTGCTCCCTGTGTAGCCCCTTTTTCTCTTAAACAGTCTGGCTTTTACAGTTTTGTTCCTCTCCTCTGAGAGGCTGCCCTCTGTCTCCCAGCCCAGCATCTTCTGCTTGCTTTCCGTTCTCCAGCCCGCTGGTGTTTGAATCACAGCCGCTTCCTCCCTCGGCTCTGCGCTGGATGCCAGCACAGGCGGCACTGCGAGTACGGAACAGATTGTCCCTGCACTCCCATTTGGGAGAGCCACGGCACACGGAGGCTGATCCTGCAGAGGGAGGCAATGCGGGAACATGCGCTCAGGCCCGGGGGAAGCTCAGGTGCCTCATCAGGCCCTGCAAAGTCTCACCAGTGCTATAAACTGTGACGAGGCAAAACGAAGGTCCTTCAGCAAACTTAGCTACCAGAACGCTATACATAGAATGAGTGTGTATAATCTGTCCAAGCTAAAAGTCTTTGACAACAAAAGCTTGAATTGGGACAGCTCCTTCACAGTACAACAGCCCCTTCTAACTTCCAGGTGATGGGACTGCTAGAGCTATTCATCTAAACTGCAGAGTAAGCTAAATAAAATACTGGGTATTTTTCCTGCACTGCAAATCCCAAAGCTGACTGATGAGTCAAGATTTCAAGACTAACATTTCCAGAATGGCAATTAAGACAAACCATCACCCTGTGCAAACTTGACTTGCAACACTAAGCTACAAACCTCAAAAAATTAGGGACTGACTGATAAGCAGCTCTGCCTTTGGTCAGCAGGGCACATGGCTGTAGGCAGCCAACACAAAATGTGCTACCTTCATTCACGCAGCACAGTCACTTAGAAAAGCATAAATTTCAGGTAGTAAAACATCTCAACGAAATCCCAACAAGTTCAAAAGCTGAACTGTAGGACAGTTTTCCCAAAGGCATTAGAACCTGTACTGCAACACAAGTCACCATGAAATATTTGATTATCTGAACTAAGGAAGACATCTAAGAGATGCCTCCTGTCTTCAAACAAGGCAATACAAGTGCACGTGCTGTGCACTCCAGGTCAGACTTCACGCACCCATCCTCTCCCACTATTCCCGGGTGAAAGACCCTGAAACAACCATCAGATCTGCAGATGGGGAAAGTCAGGACCACCCCTTCCAAAAGGACATCAGTTTAAAAGAATTCAGTGCATTAACATGTAGGCCAAGCTCAAGATTTTTTTGGATTTTTTTCCATTTGCAACTTCTATTGTGTAAGCTGCCTACTTTATCCTCCAGTGGCTTTCCGTTTTGGTTTTTAATTTTAAATCTGCTTGGGACTTTCAAGGAAACAGAACAACTACAACTACAATTTGAGTAGCACAGTTAATTATTTCAACAGCTGTTCATAAGCGAGATTAATTCCATTAACAATGGGGGAAAAAAACATAAATAGAAAAGAAAAACCAACCTTCACTGAAAAGTGCAACTTTTTCCTAAGATCCGTAACATAATTCTGTTGATTTAGGTCTTGCAATTGTTATTTTTAGCAAACATCCTTAAACTTTCTTTCCAATTAAAACAGGCAAACTAATGTAAAACTCTGATGCAGAACTACGTTTTCAGTCCTCCAGCCATTTGGAATTATTTTCTACTTGTTTTTCACTTAAAATGCCTTCCCAGACATGACAGATTAAACAGAAGGCCATGTGTCAAGCAGAAGTTATCAAAAAACCTACATGGAAAAAAACACTAAACCAGATTGAATTTGCATCTGTTTGTCTTCCATTCCTCTTTAATGTCTTGAATTTACCAGTATAGTCTATTTTATGGAACTAAATAAAGGAAGAGATAAGAGTATCGTACTTTGGAGCTAGGGTTTTGAGTGTTCTGTTGGAGCTGTGTAATTGCCAGCACCAGCAAAGGATGTTCAATGTTGGTTCAGTAATTCACTAAGAAGTTCATCAAACAGCAACCATTTAGAAAAAGAGTCATTAGAGATTTCTGCATCACCTCTGGTCTCCACAGCTTCAGCTCCCAGCATGTGTAGCTGCCTTATGGTTATTTGAACAGACATTTTCAAGCACGGTCCTTCACTAAGTGATTCCAGCCAGGAACAGGGCTGGAACCTGTGAGCAAGGCAGTCCCAAGGACCGTGTTACAGGGTACATTTAGAAGATACCTAGCAACACTCTTTGTTCCTGAAGCTAGAGTGAGTCTGCTCAAGTGACAGATATAGTACAACAAAAATAGTCATAAAAGCCATTCGTTTGTACAGCACTTTATATCCCTGCAAGCCAAGAACCTCCTTCTCTGTGCTCTTTTACACTGTTCTGACTAAGGCAAGAAGACCTTTAAGTCAGCCCTAGTCTTGCCCAGATAGGAACTGCAGAAAAACACCACACACACAAGTAGGTGGTTAGCAATACCAACAGAGAATTAGTTATTCCCTCCAAGTCTTCCTGAGGGAAATACCAGTCCAGCAGAGCTCTGCAAGGTATCTCTGGGGGCGGTGGGCCACAAATCACACTCACAATACAATAACAAAGGACAAGCATTATCTCTTTAATTCTGAGAAATACCAACACTGCTCTCCAGTTCATTAAGGATGAGTTACTTAATGGCAGCTTTTCAATAGCATGCTGGCTTGGACAGCCCACACATTGATTCTGGATCTTACCCAGGCTGTCAAAGCCTCCAGAGATGACTAAAATTGTGGTGGCACATACCATTGCCAGCCAATTTTAGAATCCAGACTAGATAATGAGGCACCCCAATACTCTAGGGCTCCACAAGGAAGAGGCCAGAAAGTTAGCAAAGTAACATTCAAAATAAATTCTCCTTAAAAAAACCCAAACTGATGTTTGAATTAGAATAATTAATGCACAGTTTAATCCAGCTACTTACAATAATACACACTACAATATATAAAAGAACTAGTCTAAACGATTTCTAAGGTATTACTGATTTGCTTTGAGGACCAGTAAGACAGGGATCCCAGAGCAATATGAAACAGAGTATATGTCTAATAACAATAGTAGGGAAGTGGGAAATTACTTAAAATAGCAAGACAAACAATGTAATTCTGATGCTTAGAAAGATTTGGATTTATTGCTGGGGAAAAAGAAGAGGGATTTAAGTTAGGGGAGAAAGATAAATGATAGCCAGGAAACCACAAAACAATGTAATGTTCTCTCTTGGGTAAATGTCTTATTGAAGCAGCAGGTGCAGCTTATGTAAGTGATGCTTCTGACACTGTTCAACATAACCTGGAGACATAAATCCAAAATAATTAATGTAGATAAGGGTAACTACTGGAAAATTCACTTTCAGAAAACTAAAGGAATGGCTCAGCATAAAAAAAATAAACAAAACCAGAAACTATTTCGGGTTGGTCCAGCTAGAACTTGACCTGCAGCAGATTTTGTTTAGTTTATTAATTTTTGTGACCAAACACAGGCCCCCTTGAAGAATCTGCAAATGGCACCAAACTAGAGGGGGCAGTGGAGAGAGGTAGAGGGGGCAGAAGTTGCAAGGAATATGAAGGAAATGATCCTGATTCCAAGAGAGCTTAAGAAATCAGGGATTCTAAAACACACTTGATAAAATCCATGCAGGTGAGAGCAAAACAAAATACCGTAACTCTGAAAAAGACAGTTAAATTAAAACCCACACACATGCAGAAACAGCCATGTTAAGAGTAATAAAGCAAAAAAGAGAAGCTGTACAGGATCACAGACTAAAGAGTCATAAACCTGATACTCATCTTGAAAGCCAAATATAATTTGGGAAGGTGTTAAGACTACTGACACATGAGGTTAAGCTGTTTCAAGTCCCGTCAACACCATTGTCCTAGCTTTGAAATACCACATACATCATTCTTCTGTATTCTAAGGCACAAATCCTAAAAATCTAGTTCTAAGATTACTAAAAAGAGATTGATAACAACCAGAAGAAAAAATCGTCATCTTCTTAATATTTCACTTTCCAGGGGGTGTCTTGTCTACAGTAAATGAGAAAAAAGCAGTCTTTATGTATGAACTCGTTTTTATGACTTATTTTAGGTGACAGTACATATGAGTAGATTTCTCCTCTCCTTCACCTTCCCTCCACAAATAGAAAAATTCCTTCCAATTTCAGTTTCCTGTTTTCTTGGTCTTCTTGTAAAATTAACAAGGAATTTTTAAAATAAAATTAATTTCATACTCAACAGTACTACTGATATTTGTACTAATTCTACTTGGCAATTCACACTTTGCAATTCATTTTTAATGCAGTTAAAATTTTAAAGCAAGGTTCAATGTGAGGATTTTTCCTTCTAGACAGCAGTTACATTCTGACTCCAACTGCTAGCGTACACTGTGTTTACACCATTAATGTAAAACAATTTAGACTTTACCAACAGTTGTGTATGCACACACTTATTTTGGCTCTGTCATGCATGTATTTCAGTTTTGATTTTATTTTTCAGCTGTCCTGTGAAACAGCAGTAATATTCTAACTCATACTTGACCAAAATCCAGTACATATTTACATCAGACAGACTGAGCAATTGTCAGAGGTGGAGTGTCAATGGCACATACCAAAATATGACACCATCTTTCAGCCTTTTCAAAAACTGAGACTTGCAGAAACTCTTGTTGAGATTTTAGACGACCACCACGCCAATGCCTTCAGTAATATCCTTTTTTGCCAGAAATTTAAGAACAGTACATTATTGTCATGTACGTGTTCATTTCTATGAACCCATGTATTGAAACTTAGTGGCAAACACACACACAGAGCAGCCAGACAACCACAACCACCAGGCAACATTCCCCTTTTCCTTTCAAAATATGTATGCATATTTACTAGTTCAGAGATCTAAAAGCCAGAATAGCATAAAAAAGCTGTCTGAAAGCCCAAGACTCCTTACATATCATGTGAAAATATTTGCTGAAGGACAGAATAAGACTTTGATTACATCTCCAGGGCTATTCCAAATCATCTGTGAAACCAGACTGTGAGGCCTGGGTCCAACAGTCACGCGTGATAAGGAATGCAAAACTCCTGCACTTACAGAAAGAGTACCTGCAGTACTGCAAGAGGAAAGAAGGTAACCATTGGCCTACGTACAAAAAAAGTGCTGTTTCTCTGATGCTATGGACAGAATGCAGTGTTTTCAGATTCACTAGCTCCCATTTTCAGAAACAGAACTCAAAACAGTCCAATTACCTATCTGCATGTATGCAGATTCTGTAAAGCTTTAAAAGCAAACCGCACATTTGCATTCACAGAGAAAACACAAGGAATCTGGCAAACAAATTAGAAAAACATAAAACAACACAATGGAAGTAAAACAAGTTAGCCCCACAGGTTATCATATCCACCTGAACAGGGCAGCACCATTACAGCAAAAGGGAGAATGCTATTAAAAATAGGGAATAGTGATGTTTTAACCATTGCCCTACAGAAGGCCGACCTCTCTCCTAACATTGTATTTTCCATCAGGAAACAATTCTCAGACGTATTTGTGTCCTACATTTTGTTATTGCTTGGGAACTTGTGAGACAGAACAAACAGTGGTGAGCTCTTAATTATAGCAACACTGATCTTACTGACCAACAAGACTTCACCACCACCAGCTCTCAGTATGATAAAGACATCTGTGAAGCCCCTATGCCTCCAAAAGGCAAAGAAGTACTTTATGCAGAGAGGCCAGTGATTTTTAAAAGAGACAGTAGTATTCTTAATCTGTGGCAAATCAGCAAATTTAAAGTGCATGGCTCTTGGTCCAACACTTCCATTTTTAGACTCCAGGTTTTCTACGTATCACATAAATCTTTAAGAATCCTCTTTCTTAACCACAAAACACATAGAAAACAGAAAAACATCGTATTAGAGAATAAACAGCTGTCCAAACATCTACTGAAGTCCAGAAAATAAATCCTACATCATTGTGAGGGTTTTCAGTCTTGAAAAGATTAGCCAGCAGCTTCAGAGTGCCGCAAATAAAACTCCCTAGAACTCAGATTTGCTTTTTTTAGACAAGCTTCTTTTTTGAAAGTATTTTGTTAGAATAAAGATAATTTATGACAAAAAAAGTTAGTTCATTACTGGATTTATAAGTGTGTACCTATCCAAATACAAGAAAGCTCCATCTGGTCTATATGAAAAGCAAAAAGTATCAGTCTGGTTACATTTTATATTGATTGTACTGCTACAACAAAGGCGAATGATTCTGAGGTTACTCCTGTTCTTGCCTGATCTCACCAGACCTATCATTACCCTGTATATTCTTAATCAATATAAATCACACATTAAAACACATACTGCAAAACCACTCAGACTAATAAAAGGGACTTCAGAAAATAATTATTAAATCTAATTGATGATAAAAAAATGCATTAAACATTAGAGATACAAAAGGAGCTCATCAGCTGCTCAAACCAGGAAAAAGATTTCTCCAAATGACCACTATCCTGTATAATATGAAATACAGTATTTCACACAAGATAAAAAGTAATATCTCTGTGCCCTCTGTGCTTTAATACATTTTAAATTTTGGTCCTATGAAACTGAAATGAAACCCTATGTACTCATGTATGCTCCTCTACCACAAAGTACAAACACATTTTGACATAGCTGTTTCTTATTTTTTATACTACTTACTACTAAAACCATTTCAATATAGTTCTGTAATTCCTTGTCAGAAGTAGTTACCGTACAAACACTATTTTTCAAACACTAAATGAAAATGGCAGGCCTGGTACATTTGTGCTAAACCAAACTAGTACTTAAGCCACAAAGTTAACTGTAAAAAAGCAATCAAATACAGATTAAGTAAGAAAAATATGAAAACTTTTTATTTCAGCTGATTTGTCTAGTCATTAAAGAAGGGTATTTTTGAATTCATATCAGCCATGATTCAAATGATCCTGAGCTGCAGCAACATTCCAAATGCCAAGCAAGATGTACTGTTTCAACGCCTCACTGGTCAATTTAGAACTGAAGCATAAGCCCTGCACAGGTATTAACACAGAATAAAACTGTTTTATAGATAAATTGTAATTTCAGTTGAGATGACAGAACATGCAGCAGTCTCTGTAAGGCTCACAGCCGGAGCACCAAACCCAAACCTTAGCCTCAATGATTTGTTTCATTTGAAAAAGGGAAGAGAAAGGTGTCCATTCTTGACAGCTTACCAAAGGACAAGAAAACTTCTCCTATTTTTGCCATAATGGAATTCTGGACAAAAACCAGTCTGTCAGGGAAAAACAAAAGCAGTAACTGTAGTCCTTTGGTCACAAAAGAGCAAGCAGCTTCTGTAGCAGCCTTGGATTCTGTCTAACAGTCATGTTTGTTGACCCCTTTCATACCAAAATTTCAAAGTATGTATTAATACACTCTTGCAATTTCCCACAAGCACAGTAAAGCTTTAAGGGTCTCAAAAGGTTTTCTACATTGATTTGCTTCAGAATCTACTCATCCAAGGGAAAGGCTAAATCTCTGTTTTCATTTAATAGGCAAAATTAGAAAACAGCTTAAATCCTGATTATGTAAAAACATTAGAAGAGGGTCAGCCACAATCCTCTTTGCTCTGTAAATGAACAATTCCAGAAGTGTCCTCAGAGCACCGAGACCATTCCGTTTATTCTCTGGGGGCCCCTATGGACTCAAGGTATGTAACTGCACAACTATCCTAGAAAGAAATGAAGAGTCATATGGTGAACATGGAGTAACAGTTGAAATGGGTAACAAAAATGCAGTAGGCATGCCTCTGGACGTCTCAGTAGAGGTATTATTGTTCTGGAGTAAGCTTAGGAAAATTTAAGCCCTAACCACGAAAACAGGAGCCCAAACTTTGGAATATTTTACATGCTGCAATGACTTACAGCTCTGAAGCACCCACTGTTAGGTGACTGTACCAAACAGGTAATCAAATATGAAAAGCAAACCCATTAAAATACTGCCTGGCATTTCTCAGTTCCTTGTAGAATTCTTTATATTGAAGACTATGAAGATATTTGTATCCATCAAATTATACTCCAACACTCACAAAAAAATCCTCAACAACACAAAACCAACACCCACGCACTGACAGCATTAGGAATTATTCTGAAAAGAACACTGGTTCTCTATCATTTCACCATGTAAGATTTCTGCCATCAGTACCAAACACAATTCTGCTCATCCCAATTAAAAAAGTCTATTGCCGAATTAGGAAGAAAGACAACAGAGAGCAAAAAGTACTGGATTTCCTGATTCAGAAAGTCCTGAGGTAGAAGACATTAAGTCTACAGCTACAAATCCATCCTATCTTCCTCCATTTACATCTGCTGCTCTGCTCTGCCAGACGCATCACCCCTGTGGAGAGGGAACTTTGATTTGACCAAATAGAGTAAGCTAACTGTAACACTGGACTTCTGGATCAAAGACAACAGTGAAAGTTCAGTGTATGAGAAAATGTATCCAGCTTGTCCAAATATTTAACCAGCTCTTCTGAATACCTTTGTAGTATCTCTGAAGATGGTCAGGAGCCTTAACATTACTTTTTATATCTAAGCCATTTTAATAAAATCAAAGCTAAAAACTCCATATTAACCTTTACTAATGAAAAAATGACAACTGCTTTGCAGAATAATCCAAGAAAGAGCACTTGGCTCACAACTTAATTCCACAGCAAAAATATTAAATAGCCACTGCATTTACCTGCTCTTCTCTCTCTCAAGTTTTCAATCTAACCAGATGTACCTCTGCTTCCCTTTTATAGTCAAGAACAGATGCAAGGAGCAAAGATCTCCAAGGTACACATCTGTCCCCTTATACTCTGCCACAGCTAAGCATGTAAATGTTTAAAAAAATGCTGTAAGCTTCTGATTCTAAATTAATCCCAGCCAGGAAAGTGCTCAGGCTTTTGCAGTTCATCTTTCTTCCACACAATCTCCTCCCAACAGCAACTTATTTCGGAGAAGAGACACTAAAGCAGCAGTTCTCCCTTCTCAGAGAAGGGAAGGGAGCTCTGGTTCTCAACTTCAACCTTTCTCCTCAGCAAACTTCTGCAAAGAGCTCTAACACAAGTATCAGAAGGGAGAAATAGAAGAATAAAAAGAGAAAGATATCCTGAAGAAAATAAATGCCAAAAAGCAGTAGAGAAAACAAAGGTAAAAAGAGCAGAGTAAGAAAATAGAAGAAACAGCACAAAGGAAAATATTATAATAAACAATGATCATTCAGTGCTTCCTCATCATCCGAAAAATGGTACCTGTACTACCACACATACATACAAGCTTACTGCACCTCTGGTCTACAGGCTTGACAAACACATTACTGAGAACACAGCAACAAGAGGAAGCAAGAACAGCTGTGGCTGCTTCCCTAAGGTATCAGTATCACACAAAGAAATCAAGGTCTTTAAGAGCAATGCTACACCAATAATGACAAACTAGTTTAAAAAAAAGGCAAAAAAAAAGAAAAAAAAAAAGAAGAAAAAGGTGTTGTCATCTCCAGCATTTCTTGCGTCACAGCAACCAGAAGTATCCAAACAGCTCCAAGTGTGAAGGACAAAGTAAACACCTTGGTCCAACAACCAGATGAGGAAGAGGCTTTCCTGCCTTTCCTTTGTGTGCAGATGGAATGAAGGAACTAAAGGCTGGCCAGGCCAGCATGCCCTACGTGCAGCTTTGACCACGTGACACATCCCAACACTGAGCTTCAAACTACAGGACACTGACGTGGTTAAAGGAGAGCACCATTCTCACACCATCTCTGAAGGTTTGTGTGCACACACAAAGCACCAACAGCAATAAACCCAAGAAATCCACCATGCCACATCCCAATTTAATTCTAGCCAAGCAATTCATCAACTTTAAAGGGCTTTGCCACCCTAAACTTGCCAGTTTAGAGAAAATTCTCCTCTTGTATGTTTTCTAATATACATACACAGATGCAAAAATTTAACTTGATGAGATTTAATGACAAACCTTGCTCCTTCCCCCTTCATTTTCTATTGGAGATGAGCAGGCATCGGAGAGACTGCAGTTCAAACACATAAAGCTTCTGTAAATATGCCATGCATAAAGCCAGAGCTGATTTTTCAACTACTCTGATGTATTAGAAAATTGAAAGCTTCCTTTGTTTAATTTTTTTTTTCTATAAACTGAAAAAGACTCTGTGAAATGACGTATTAGTGGTATTAAAGGTCAAAGTAATAAATACCATAGCTTTGAGGTACTGAAGAGCTGTATATTAGTATCAAGTCTTTACATAAGGAATTGACAGAATGAACTAGTGACTGATGACAAATTCATCTACACATACAGGGCAAAAGACTAAAGAGATCAACATGCTATAAAATCTACACACAGTAAGATTATTAGGAAGCACTATTTATTAATTGCATTACTATTAATGCTACAAAGACAACTGAGACTCCCTTCTTACAAGGAGTCACATGGAAAAGACAAAGGGCAATGGGCACAAGTTGCTCCTGGGGAGACTCCAATTGGACATGAGGGAAATTTTTCACACTGAGAGCAATCAGCCACTGGAATAATCTCCCTAGAGAAGTAGTGGATTTCCCAACATTAGACACTTTAAAGATCTGGAAGGACTGAGTGCTGGGTCATTCATTCTAGAATTGTGCTTTTGCCAAGAAAGACTGCCCCAGATAATCCTTGAGGTCCCTTCCAACCTGGTATTCTATGCTAAAACTATACATTCCCATTATGATGTGTACAGACACGCATGCTATGTTTTATACATAAAAAACCATGACTAATGCCTGATGCTGATGGGATCTGTAAAGCTAGCATCACACTGTCTAGTAGGCACTGATCTTATCTTTCATCAAATGGAGCAGAGTTAAGTTGTGGGTTTGCATTATGCATAAGTAGTGAATACAATTAGGCTGAAAAGCAAGCTGATCTTCTCTGATCTCAAGTGGAAAGTGTGAATTCTGATCTTCACAGGTGACAGCTCTGAGCATCACTCCAGTTTACGAGTCAGCTTCCTTGAATCTGTGTACCCAATAGAAAACTTGAAACACGTAGCTGTGGCTAATCTTATGCAAGCCACTAAGGTTTAAACAAGCAAGAACACCAATTAAGAGAGCAAAGCAATTATTTTACTTTGTCTAGCACAAAGAAACTTGGTTTTACAGTTCAAGAAGGGTTCTGAAAAACTGGAGGAACAAATTAAAATGCACGTAAGAAGGGAGAGACCAAGAAAAGGAAGAAATTCCATCAAGGAGTTATAAAAGGACTACCAGTGACTGGACACCTTTTGCTTTTAGGTAGATGGAATCATTTAAAAATTGTTCATCTCTGAATTCTCAGAAATATTGTCTTTGAAGCTTTCTAAAGAAAGGCTGTATTTCAATTTGGTGCCTCTGTTCTGAAGCATGAATTTAGGAAATCTCATGGTCAGTGCAGTTGTAGTAGGAGCAGTTCCATGTGTTCTCAAAACATTTTACAAAGGAACAAACCATTTTGCTCTCTACAGGTAAAAAACAAAGCAAAGAAATAATACTAGTAGTCCAAATTTTGCTACACTATCGTCTCTTCTGTCAGGGGTTTGGGGTTTGCTGTTTGCTGGTTTTTGTTTGTTGCTTCTTTGGTTGTGGGGTTGGGTTTTTTTGGGGGGGAAGCATCTGGGGAGAGGGACTGTTTATTTTTGTTGGTTTGTTTTAGTTTGGTTTCTTGTTCGTTGGGTTTTGGTTTTTTATTCAGTACATGAACTTACTGGAGGGTTTTTTATGCTTCACAGACTCCACTTCTGTTCAATGTCTCAGATTTATTTAATTGCTGATTCTTATTACTCACCTGCAACAATGAAAATATTTAACTGCAAAACTGTGTTGCTATTCAAGTTTAAGAAGCACAGCACAATGTACTTTAGCAATGTGCATGCTGAACAGTGCATAAAAATCAAAACACAAGGATTGCTCATTCTTCACCCAGATAATCCTTGAGGTGTTACTATAGCAGAATCAACTGTTAATATAGCAGAATCAACTGTTTTTCTATTTAATAAACAGAAGACATCTTGTTTATTAATCAGTATACATTTGTAATCATACGAAGTACTAAGTACCTAGTTAGTAGTTCTAAGTTACACTACCACCACTTTAAGGGTAGAGCTAGGAAAAAATCATACACAGAATAACCTATGTATTTAATCTACCAACAGCTCTCCACATTTATACAAGCTACAGGACTCAGTTTTACAAAACCCTCATAATTTCCAGGGCACAGGATTGCAGTGATTAAGCACCCAGATTTCTAGTCAGCCTCAAACAGGCTATACTAAAATCCATGCTGTTAAATCCTTGCAATCATTTTTAATCCAGGCTAGGTAGATTAATGCTAACTTGTGTGTGCCTAACCATTCTGAAATCAGGAAGTTTGCATAGCATGCCTCATTCTTGGCCTGTCTATTCAACAGGTGCCTGTAAGAGAAAGGACTGTGGATCATTACAAGCCATACCATTAAATAATCAGTCGTTTTGGACTAAGAAAACAGGTACCAAAGCATAAAACCCTCACCAGCTGAGAGAGAGCCAAAAATTAATGGAATCCATGCTTTCCTCTCTTCATTCACTCAAATACGCTTACCTTCTGAATATCCAATTCTTTCAGTCTCATAAACAATGAAATGAAGGTGAGATTTTTATCATGAACACCCATTTCCTATAATAATGGACATAGTTAGCTATTAAGAATATTATCAAGTTTTGCTGAACGATCTTATTCCAATTCTCCAGTTCTCGAGTACATTAACTAATCCATCAACTATCACATACCAACTTCTACTAATTCACCACACTGTTTTTAAACACAAAAGAACATAAAAATAGACTAAGCACTTTCTACTTCTTTTCCATTTAAAGATAATTACTGCAGTTATCACTGCACAAAAACATTCCACAAGGCAATCACTAACTTGGGAACATACATGCATCCAATACAGCCATTTCCTTTGACTCACAGGTGCATGTGTGCACAGGTACATGCAGTGGAAATACATATGTGCACTCCTCAAGGAACACTCTTCCTTTCTTTACAAAGAGGCCAAGACTGTAAGCACTAATTGCATGGGTTTTTCCTAACTTTCTTCAGACTCCTCAGGGAAGCAACTTGAACTACAAACCTACACAGTCCTAATGACAGAAATCCTTTGTATAATCACTAACTAAACCCTGGGGACATCTCTGGGAAAAAAAAAAAATTAAAACCTGCAAAATGTAAGGAAGGAACACAACACGGTACGTCTCTCCTCCTGGCCATTCAAAGAAGTAGTACCCAAATAGCTCCAGCCTTCCTTTGCTAGGAACATGCTACTATGTATTCTTAAATATATCCTTGTGAAAAAGCAAGAATTACTGAGGCAAAACCTTTTTCACCTCAACCCCACCCCCACCCAACAAAGCTTTATTACTAGTGAAGCCACAGGACTTCAACCTGTCAACAGGAAAAGAATAGTACAGATAAAACCAACAATATATAACTTAAGGTCAACATCAGCCACTTTCACAGAGTGGCCATCTCTTCCTCTTCCCTTCCCACAGTTCTCCATTTTCAGTTCAGGTCAAGGAGAAATAAGCAGTCCGAGATTAAGTTTCAGGCAGAATTTTACAAGTTGTATTCTGTCAGTATCTACATAAAGTGAGGAATTAACAAAACTAAGTTTATGCTGCTGAATGTTTTGCACCTAAGTATCTTTACAAATCCAGTTAAGATTCTGTATTTGAAACAAAGAAATATCAGCTTTACTGGGAGTGTGATACTATTCTTAAAAAAAGCTGCCTATTAATATGGCTATGCTCAACTCCCAACTGTAAAACCTGCCCAAGAATTTCAGTAGACAAGACTGGGTCTATAGGACCATGAGCCCACACATTCGTAAACAACCAGCAACCCCAACTATTACTGGTGAAATAAATTAGCTTTTAAGTATAATTTTGTATTAATAGATTTGCTACAGGCTGGAATTTAAATTTTTTTTACATTCCACTGAGAAAAAATTTCCACTCACGAACAAAAATTGCATGTGTATAATAAAAAGGAATTTACCACTTTCAGTGTTTCAGTGGTGTAACAAGATGACATCATCACTGGCAAAATGAAGTTTAATTACCTGATCATTGTTTATGGAGAATATGTCACAAAAACCCTAGGCTGTGGAATCCAAACACAGTACGGGGAAAAACTGCTCATTTATTTTCCCCCAGTAAGTTAAATTAA
The DNA here is from genome assembly GCA_013397055.1 of Pachycephala philippinensis. Taxonomy (NCBI): domain Eukaryota; kingdom Metazoa; phylum Chordata; class Aves; order Passeriformes; genus Pachycephala; species Pachycephala philippinensis. The sequence goes on along the minus strand of VWZT01014485.1, from coordinate 340,088 downwards.
TAGGTAAGAGTGCTCTTACTTCATCACTCAAGTGATAACGTTTTCACTGTCCATGCCCCACTGTAGTGTTTACTAATACTGTGATTCGAAATAGCCTCTTAGGACCACAAACTTCATTAAAAAAAACAAAACAAACTTTCGTATGGTGGGAAAGACATGGACATTATTTTCTCCTCTGTTGTTAACTTTGAGAGCTATATGTCAAAGAAAGCCCTAATACCAATTGTGTGTAAAAATCAACACTAAAGATGATGCCAAACGAAAAGGTAAAATTACTCAAGGGGAAAGACAAAATAATTAAAATAGCCTTTTCCAAGGGCCGCACGAGATCTGTGAACAAATATATTTGTTTCCAGTATATAAGTCCTCTGAAGGAAAGGTTTTGTCACTACCATAAGTCAAACCTCAGAAGCTAAACCTCTGCCAACATAATGCAGCTTTGCTGACAGTGTTTCAGAAGAAGTTTTAAACTGACACTTTTGATACAACAACATCCTTCAAGGCAACTGCAACAACTACAGGGCAGATTCTTTCACATAAGAAACTTATTTGTTTCTTTTGACATCCAACAGACTGACGAACCAATGTTACAAGGGAGGGTTTTTCCTTTGGCAGCAATGTTTTTTACACTGTTACTTCCAGACTGGACTTCCTTTGTATATCCTACACCTATAGGTTTCAGTATGTGTTAGCAAACACATGATTACAACCTGTTCAGTGGAGGGGGTTATGTTTTTACTGCCTGGTTGCAAATCTGTTTCAGCTGATCTTAATTGAAATCCCCAGTTTTATTCTCCCTGCAGTCTGTACCAAGTTCTGGTCACCTCCCTACAGGCAGCACTACAGCTTGCACAACCTGTTAATTCAGGAAGCTGATCCATCTGAAAACAAATCCAACCCTGCCCATCTTTGCAAAACCAACACCACTGCTCCCCATCTCTCCTCCTCCCACCCCCCCAAACCCACGCACTGCAATATTCCAGCCTTCTTCATATACCGTCTTGAACCGGGTCATTACACACGTGCAAAGGACTTGCATCTGGTACAAGGCAGAGGGCAAGGCTGCATGGGCAAAACCCACAGCATCTCACACTTGCCACATCCATTTTACCTTTTAATATACTACATTACTCTGTGAAAGGACAGATCATGTACTAAAAGCCAGTCTCTTGCAAGGATCAGGTACATCCAGAAGAATCATCCCTTTCTTCTTTACAACATGAGTTCAGTTTCACAAGTAGATTAAAAGAAACCACCTACAAGAACTGCTGTGTTTCAGAAAATGTGACAAAAGCAGGCTTTCTGTCACAGCCTGAACAGAGTCCAACCTGCTTTTACGAACACTTCTACACATACCTAGTAGAAAGGGGGGAGGAATAGCCATCTCATTCCCTTGCATCTCCCTCCTGGAAAAACACTCATGTACAGAGGAAGCGTTCAGCAACAGACTGGGATACAGTCTGGCACTCTGTGGCAGCCAGCCTACCGGGGTAAAGCATCCTGCTGGAGACCACCCCTTACACACTGCACGCAACATTACACGCTATCAGCAGTCAAACACAACACTCAGTTTGGGACAACCAGCAGTACTCCAAAAGGTCAGAAAGTACAGAAAGCAGAACATGCACTCTTACCTATCCAAATTCCTGAGAAAGCAGAGACATGCAGCTTTAGCAAAAACTCCCAGTGGATGTCACAACGAACTTCTGATGAATCATAGCACAGTGAAACCTAGAAGCAAAAAGATCATGGGCATGAACGAAATTTGAATGGGAAATAATCAAATGAAATACTTTTCAAAAGGTAAAGGGTATTCTGAAAATTGTGCTCATAAGAAGCCAGAAGCAACAATGAAGGCTTATAAAACTGTGAATCAATTCATTTTTTTGCACATAACTCACACATCTGAGAAAGCCTGTATAATAAGTTTCTCACTACAACAATCCCAACCCTTCTTTTATCACCCCTTCTCTGAATCAAGTTATTTTCTTCCAGAACGCATTCTGCCAGGCATTTAGAGATTAAACACACATTTGGCAACGCCTGAAAGAAAGGGGACATTTAGCAGTGCTGTGGCCCACTTTTTTTCCTCACTACTCAACATAAAGTCTGTAACACATGTCAAACACAAGGGAGAGCAGGAGTTTTTATCTAAGTCACCAGCTGCAGTACCCTAAGTAAGTCTCCAAGTGTAGCAGGAAAAAAAAGGTTTCAAAGCTGGTCCTTCCTATTTACCAGGTCCTGTAATATAATCTGTATTGTTTCAGAATTACCCTTAACATCTGACCTCTGTCTATTGCTACAAAAGGCTTGCATCTCTAGATGATAGGCGTCCTCTAAAATTAGACCGGGCAAACAGATGTAACCATGGAGATTTATGCTGCAGTCCCGAGAGCTCCGCAGAGGCACAAGCTGGAGGCAGAGCACATACTGCCAATGAATTTTTGTCCTACTCTACTCCCACCAAGCTCACGTGTTAGAGGAGATGTACAGTGAATCATATCAAAGAGAGATTAAAGTCCAACTCTAAGTAAAGAGACTAAAGAAGAAGACCTAGATTATTCTCCAGCCTGGTTTTCCCCAATCCAGTTCACTGCACAGCTACGTGAGCACTTGTGCTGACACGAGGCAGAAAAGGCACCACACAGGATAAGGAGACATGGATGGTTCCTTTCAGCTGCAATGGCAGCACGAACTGCACATAAAACCATGGTACAAGGGCTATGTGCAATAATTGTTGCTGAAATCTGATAGGTTGATAAGCAAATTTTAAGTCACCCATTGCTACCCTCCCTAAAGTATTTCTTTACACAGTTTAACAAACTTGGCATACCTACCTGGTGGCAAGAACACTAGCATTAACAAAAATTCTTTAAGAAATGCCAAATAGTGTTATCAACAGAGCTCAAGAAAATAATTATTGCTATCTTCTTTTGAGCAATTAAAAATACAGCTGAGGGGTTTTTTTATTGCAAGTTAAATTTATGCTTATTTACAAAATATTGTGTGAAATTAAGACCTTGGAAAAATGAGAAGCATCAGCAAAAGAGCTGCAGTACACAAAAATAATCATGCAGTGCAGCAAAAGCAGTTTCTAAAAGGCAGAGAGAACTAAAATCATGTTCAAAATAAGGCAACACTCCCAGAAAAACTGCATTTTAACTTTCATATTGTCAACAAACTGAGTTTGTCTTTTTCATTAGAATCGCATTCTAATTCTGGGATAGAAAAGTTCAATTAAAACTTGGCCTAATGAAGCAACTATAAGATTTAAAGTCTACTTGTTTGTGATTGCTACTGACATTTTGGCAAATCATTTGGGTAGAATGTAAAAATATAATTTCCACAGGTAGTGGCCTTCTGGTCAAGAAAACAATTTCCTTTTTTTTCTAGGGTGAAATTCTTTGCCAATTCAAGCATTACTAAGACGCATCACAATTCTAACCCAGAACTCTCCATTTCCTTTGGTGTTAAATTATAGACCTGCTGTGTAGAGATGATTTTTTTTTTTTTAAAAGATTGCCTATGAAGCTCAATTGTGATTGGGAAGGCCGCCTACACAGCAGAGAGAGTGAGAAAACAGACACTTGTAGAGCTGAAAAAACATCAGTGTAGGCGTATGCAAGGAGGGAGGGAAGAAAGAATTTGGTTCTACTGAAAAAGGCTATTTTCTGACATCACCCTGGAAAGAACCAAAACGTGTTACTTGAAGACAACTCAGGGGTTGTTTGCTATGTTCCAGCTATCAATATGCAGTACTACAAGCAAGATGAGGAATCCTTGCAGATCCATCCCCCTGATCTCAGAATCTGCCACCTGCCCAAGGAATGCTTCACTTCCCCCACTTCTCTGCCACAACCTGCAAAGCTGTTCTCACAAAACAGCAAGTCACCTGCAGAACAGCAGTTCAAAGCTTTAAAAGCCTTTTATAATTAATAACATTAGGAAGTATTGAAATTGTAGACAAAGCTTGTTCAAAAAAATAAGGAGAGAGAGTGCTGTCTGAAAACATTAAGAATAACTAGCATTTAATCTCAGAGGAATCTAACAGTATTCAAAACTGCTGAAAAAATAACCACAAGAAGTTCAGACGTATCTTTCTCAGACACTTATAAAAAAAATATTTTCCTCCCTACCCTACATAGCCTTCAGTCCCTTCAACTCCTAAGAGAAGTAAGCAGGCCTTTCAGGATGTCCTATTAATGAACACAGATTTTCAAAAGAAAGAAGGAACAAGCATCAGTGGAAAATATCCTTCTCTGTTTAACTTAGGAAGGCATCACCTATATGCATTATAATTTCTAAATAAAGAAGCCTACATAAAGTGTTCTCGTGCCATCATAAACCTTTGAAAATATTTTTAATAGCTCTGTCTTTCCCTTCAGAATAAAAACAAAAGGCTTTTGACATACGTGCTTTGGCTGATTATTACCACAATTACTACCAGGGGAATGAAGACAGCCAGGACAAGTCTCACCAGTGAACTTCAATAAACACAAGATTATTCATTGCATGGAAAAGCTGCTGCTTCTCCCATGGCATTGGACACCAGTCACAAGGAGACAGCACTTCAGCACCTAATTCCCCTGAGTGTTTGGGCTGGTAACTTCAAAGCCCTGTGCCTAGCAGATGACTGAATTCCTGCACCCACAGAGCGCTGCCACAACAGAGAACAGCCCACAGAGCAGCACTTCTGAGAAGCCATCTGCAACCAAAGCTTTCACAGGGTCCTAAGTTTCACCTCCAACCAAACACGCTGTCACTGAAGATGCTGAATTGCAGAAACTGATAAGTAATGTTACTACAACGTGAACTCAATTCTTCTACAACTCTCCAACTATATACTTGTTAAGGACTAATGGCTGTTACTCATACACATCAGAAACACAGGCAAGACAGGATTTTGAAATGCACCAAGCCTGACCTACCCTAAACTAGGCAAACAAAAGCAGCACGTTCAGAAGAGTCACAACTAAGTTCTTAAAATCACTCACGAAATGCTCCTGAAGCTCACTGAAGCACAAATTCTTCTGGGTCAGAAAGACAGATACTGATGAAGTACCAATGGGAGCTACAAAACTCACCAGCAGGAGAACCTCCTGAAAAAGGAGGATCTGAAACCATGAATACAAAATGGTGGAAAACATAGAAACAAGAAGACGAATAGGATGACATAGAAAGAAGTACAAAAAATAATGGTTGATAAGAAGTTCTAAGAATTGAAATACCCTATTCTAGAAAAGATGGAGTTGTTTATAATAAAATAATGTGTATAGATGACTACTAACCTTTGAAATCACAGCCATCTTGACTCTCACCTTGGTGAACAATGAAGTACTATTTCTGACATTAATAAAACCTCTCTCAATACTAATCAACATGTAATTCTAATAAACCAAAAATACATGAAAATATTACACAACAAATGAATCACACATAGAATTTACATCTTAAGAAAGCGTATCCCTTCATGCTTGACTTGTCAAGCTAAAGAACATTTGCTTCAAGAGGCATGGCCAGAATAATCGGATCTCTCGTATTCTCCATAAATTTCGCTTTTAGGTAAAAAATTAAGTTTTATTTCTTCTTAGTGAGAACAGAGCAGCTCAAGGTACTTTGGAAAGCTGTCTTCTACCTTCAGGCTTTAAGACCTCCAGCCAGACTAAAGATATTAAGAAAGAAAAAAAAGCTAGAAGAGCAGAGAGGGCTGTCAGAGGATATTCTACTGCTGCTGACATCAAAATTCAGAGAGAACATTTACTTTTTGCTTTTCAGACACTAAGATGTTCAGGAGTTTCTCAGAGATATGCTACTGACAAGGAAGTAGGCTGAACTAGTGAAACGTTTTTACTTTCTCATACTCTTTTGTAAAATAGCTCAGGTTGGGGGAGTGTCTGGGTTTTCCCATTTTATGTATTTTTTCTCTCAAGGGTAGACTAGAAGTCTGATGCAGATTTACAGCCTGATACAAAGTTAAGTACCTTTGACATCATAATTACACAGTATCAATCAAAATTAGTACCGTTGCATTAAGTTCATTAACTACTCTGCTCCCATGTCAACAGGAGTCAATTACTGGAATTCTTAACATTTTTCTCAAAAGCGGTAGTGAAACAAAATTTAATTTAAATTAATTTAACGAGAAAAGACTTTTTCTGATGTTCTCAACATCATCCTCCTGAATTATGTCGTAACTTTTTCTGATTATTCACAACACCATGGCTTACACATTTCCACGCTGGAGGCCAGTTTTTCTAGCCTCTAGTTTTTCTACAGTGTGACTGTAATAGCATACAAATGGCTTTATGTTTACCTTTACGAACTGCACATTCTATACGTAAAATACCTACACAAAGAGCATGCTGCTAAACTGAAAGAGCTCCTTGCCTAAGAACTAATGCTTTTGTCCAGACTTGGACTAACTGAAGTGAAACATTGAGTTTACAGAGCACAACCACGAAAACGTGAACTTTGGAGTCATTCCTGATAAAAGTAAGCACTTTAACGCAAGGAACGCAAATACATCCGTTTGTAATGAAGAAAACCATCAACAAATACAAAGAGTCCACTTCTCCCCCCTCACATTAGGTAATGACCCATCCTTCACAGTAGTATTATCTCTTTTAAAGTTAGGTTTTCTCTTCATAGAAGTCATTCTATTACTTTTCAGTCTAGCTGTCACAGCTAAGCTACGAGAGAAGGACAGGAGTTTACACTGTAGAATGAGTACCTGCTGCCAAAGAAAGAACTAATAATCTGTCTACGGCAGAAAATACTGGAGAAACATTTAGAAAGGGCAAATTCAGCACAGAACTTGCACATTCACGATTTGAAAACTCACTGCTTTTCCATTCTACTTTCCCATCCCTTCCCCCATGTAATTTTAATCTATTTGACTGCTGTTGAAAGAAAGACTGAGCTGGTGTCTCAACTGACTTTGGAATTTTAAAGCTGTTTGTCAATAAAAACAGAGGAAGCACCACAGAGAATATGCTGCTGTTAGGATGCTTTCACAGGCTGATGAATGTTCAAAGTGCCTAGCAGAGAAGGTACATATCATTAAATAAAATGTAAAGAAAGGGAAATCAGGGCAAGAGATGGACAATGAGTTGCCACGGTGAGCCAGCAGCCAAGTGTTGATCGAAAATATTCATCTCCAGCTTCTAGCACCCATGGCAAAGGTCAACAATGACTTCTCTTTATATAAAGGCTTTTCAGCAACACTTTGATAAACTGGTAATACACAAAATTTAAGCAACAACATTAGCTACACAAATGAGGTGTCCAAAACAAGAAGGCAAAGAGCTGCCTAACAGAGAACAAAGTAAAAGCCATGAAGTGCTGTACCGAATATGTGTCACCGAACAACATGTGAAATCACATTTGCTCCATCTTTCCCAACATACTGCAGTATTGCCGAAGCCCCACTACTTGACCCTTTACTACAAAAGGCATTTCAGCCAGGAATATCCAAATGTAGATTCTGGTTGATTGCATTTGTGCTGTGAGCATCAGTTCTGTAAGCCTCCAGTCCCCTGCACAGCGCATCAGAAACATACACCTGCTACAGAAGGAAGTTTCACAGTAAAAAGTTGTAGAGATGCTTACTGTCTGTAAAATTCACTAAAAGAGGTATTAACTACATACTATAGTTTCAAGATATCCGAGATAATATGAAAAATTCCACTCTTAAGGGAGAATTTGTCTTCAAAAGCTTTGAAACTATGTCAAACTGAAAATCCTAGTCTCTGTTTCACACTCCATAAATTATATCTTCTATCCCTAATTGAAAATTCAACTATAATAACAAGACAATTCTTTAGCTAGAAAGCTTTTTGCATATGTAACCAAACTTCTGCTCTGCTGTGTTACAAGCATCCGTTCAAGGAAAAAAAAATTCATCTACAGGGCCTTTGAGATAAAGCAGAACTCACTATTTCCATCCTACTGAAAAAGCCAAAAGTAAGATATTCAAGATATTCTCTCCTGCATTTCACAGAAACCGATAATCTGTTATTTTATAGGACACATGCACCTTACACCTCCATTCCCATTTGATTCACTAGGCAGACCCGGTCATTTCCATTAAGAGTGGAAGTTTCTCTGCCCATTCAAGGACCTTCATGTTTTTTGCCAGATTAAGATAAAATTTAAAAGGATTCTTTGTTTGTTTCCCCAGGAAAATTGCAAACTGTTTTGTACTCTTCTCAGCAGAAAGCTCATTTATCCACATTTCAAGATATACAATATTTCATAGTTGTCCTCTTGGTCACACAGCGCTTCAGGAAACAAAAAAAAAGTATTTTTCTCTCTGCTTAGACGGTATCAATATTATTACAGCTTACTTTAAAAAAAATTTGTAAAGAATTTATTGAAAACAGGCAGTCTAGCAATTTGACCACGTCTTGAGCTCTGCATAATTCAAACAAGCAATTTTACTTGTCCGCTTTGCAATTTTCCTATTAATGAAAATAATATTTACCTCACAGGGGGTCAGAACGATTAATTTCCATGAAGAGCTTGAATCTAAAGCAGAGGATAATTTGATAGATCTCCAAGGAGAAAGGGTGAAGGAAAAACAAATGAGATTTTATACGCAGTTTCAAATGAGAAAATATTTGAATTGCAGCAGAACCAGCTACAGAATATTAGTAAAATTGCACATAAAAAAACTCAGTGCTAATATAATTTCTCTCTAACTACATGCCCAGCCATGAACAGCAGCAGACTCTTCAATGCCACATTTTTATCTGAGCAGACAGGTTTTGGAATCTACCTTGATTCTTGCCCATTTCAAAGCTGCTGCCATTTCATTAATAAAAGGAGATGTTACATTCTGAGAACTCAGTGCTCATTTATCCATGGGAAGAAAGGGAAGAGAATTGCAGAACACTCTGAGCATAATATTTTTAATAAACCCAAACCAAAGGAGAAATAGAAGAAAGTATCTTGTGAATGCAGAGACTATTATTACAGCTAACTATTATGGATCCATGAAAGTTCATTCCCAGCTTCAACTGTTCAACTCAAGGCCAGAAAAATTACCCAGCTGGTGTCAGTGGACTACACTGACACTGACCCCGACACCAGATCTGTAACCTTTACAAGTACCACGGTCTGAAGCCAAATGAGTAATTACAAGACACAACACTGAACCCAAGTTAGGAGATGGAGATACAAGGAAGTCAGGGGTCTTTTGCTGTATTTTTGGACTGGAAGGTGCCTAAAACAGCACATTTGTTTATCTACAAATGCTGCAGTCAAAACACTTTGTATCTAAAACCCTTGGATAGAGAGAAACATACGCTGCTGAACAACTCATGATTTTATCGTAAGAGGAATACTAGACACCCTTGTTTCTAATGCAACTGCAATTCTAAGAAACAAACTATGAAAATTATTTATATGAGAAATTAGATTATGAAGAAACAGAACAGTAAGGCTATCCATTCTTAATGAAGTACATGAAACACTTCCACGTGACCACAGCCTGAGATTCTACACCCCAGTAGCTGTTAATTCATGCTGGGGAAAAACATAACCTAGAAATACAAGAGCAGAAGAGTGACTTAATATAATGACAACATATGTTTGACTTAATATAATGACAATATAAGTTTTCTTTATTTAGACAGAGAAAACAGTTTTTACTTTACAAAATGATACTCTTTTAGGAAAGGCTGTCCAGTGTTATAAACTGCAGACCTCCAGCACCAGGCCAGTGTAATTGACCAAAAATTACAGAAGTTGCAGAAGCTACAGATGTTAAAGAACATAAAACTAAAAAAGGGTGTGTGAAGAACACAACACTGGCAATAAGGGAGTCTGTGTTTTTTTCCAAGCCACAGAACCACGGAGGAGGAGGTGCAAACACCTCCACCAGCAGCTGCACTCCTCCAGAAGACAGTCATGCTGTTTTCAGCAGCTCAGCTCAGCCACAGAAGAACCCAACTCACCCAGCCAGAAGCACCCACTGTCCACATCCAGTTCTTTATCCAATACACTCTGTGTGTCAGAGATTTCCATTAAAGAGAAATCTTTAATCTTATGCCAGGCTAAAAATTTCAAATGTAAAAGGAGAATTAGTAAGACAAGCGTAAAACCCATACACACTGCAAATGAACATTTCTTTTTCAGTAATTTCACAATCCAAATAGCATCTTCTGCTTTAGTCCATTTGAGTCATAATCCACCACAGTCAAGAATCCACAGGAATATATCAATTCTTCATCTGCTTCCCTATATCCTTTAGTGCAGAACATAAACACTCTTCTCAATAAAGGCCTTCACAAGAGCCTGAGTGGTTCATCCAAATAAGCATGCCAGCAAAGGTTTATATTCCACCAGCTGAACATGAAAATAAATAGTGGCTATTAATCTTGAGGGAAAAAAATTATCACATTTTCCTTTAGTTTTTCATAGAAGTATTGTCCATTCATATCCAACAACTGAAAAGTTGCACAACTCAGTGAGCTACAGTAACAGGGGAGCTAGGTATCAATGCTATTAGGTAGAAGTTACGAACTCCACATGACATTCCTCCAAATATGTAGATAAAGGAATGTCTCCAGCAAAAAAAAGTTATTCTTTTACACTAAATAATAACAAACCTGAAGTCAATCATTCTGAAACACTGTCCACATCATTATTATCTAAAAAAAGTTCTCCTGGATGCCTGAAGCAAAATCCAACACGCTTTACTTAAAATTTTTCCATTGCAAGAGAGCACACAGACAAAGTTTCAAACTGTTTTACAAATAGGAAAATGTAGAAAAGACCATCTCAGATGCACTGCGGCCATTCAGATTACCTAACAGCATTTTGTTTTCCCTATACATTTGAAGACCCACTGTGAAAATCCACAGGGTTATACGATGCCATTGAGAGTGTCTACAAAGAGCCTATGGCAGGTCTTAAATTATTTTTATCTTATCTTTAGTCTTAACAATATGACAGCATCACTACTACAAATGCACAATGAGGGCTTAGGAAAAGCATGGGAAAGAAAACATTAGTAATGCTTTACATGGATTTGAAACAATCTAGAGCAAGAACGTGGGGCACAACCACAGTTTTACAAATCCTGTTTATAAAAAATGCAGATGGACCGTAAGTGTCAGTTTATCCCAGTAACACCCTATTAAGGCCATACAGGGCCAGTCAAACCCATTATAAAGCATGCACATGCTGCTGGCAGGGGAGGGGCAGAGCTTTCTTCCCCCTGCTTTGGGAGTGTTGGCTTTTGGCAGGATTGATCCCTCAACTCAGCCCACCCTGCAGCTGCACCCATCTGTAGGTACAGGAGGAAGGAAGGAACAGCCAGGCCGGGGGAGTACAAAAGCACCATCTGCCCTTCCTGGGGCTACAAGGGCTTGTGCCAGGCTGGTGTAGCTGCCCCCCACACCCTGAACTTCCCAGGCAAAAAGTTCTCTATTTTCGTAGGAAAATACAGATCCCATCCAATACTGCTAAAACAGCAATTGCCAAGAGAGGGCTGAGCTCCAAAACACACTAACGAAGAATCTCATCCTATTGGCTTTACTAGTTACCTCACACTACTATTCATCGCTTTGAGGAAAAAAAACCCTGAACTTTAGCTAAAATACCAATTTTATCAGGTACAAGCACACTTAAAATCTGTTAATACACTCCAAAATTAGGCTTGGATGCACTTTTAACTCTTATTCCAAGAGATTCAGCACAAACATTTGGAAAAAAAATTAGTAGGTGACTGATGTAAAGGGAACTGAAGATGCACTTCTGCAGCCCTAATGTCCCATAGACTGGAGACAAATCAAGCCCAGACTGGAGCACTCTGTTAATGGACCTTCTCCTGACCTGTGGCAAGCAAACCCCACCATTCATATGCGTCATAGAATATCCTGAGTTGGAAGGGACATACAAGGATCATTGAAGTCCAACTCCTGGCCCTGCACAGGACACCCCAAGAGTCACGCCCCATGCCTGAGAGCACTGAGAGCTTCTTGAACTCTGTCAGGATGGTGCTGTGACCACTTCCTTGTTCCAGCTGAGCCTGTTCCAGCTCAACCACCCTCTGGGCAAAGAACCTTTTCCTAATATCCAACCTAAATCTCCCCTACCATAGGTTCATGCCATTCCCCTGGATCCTGTTACTGGTCATCAGAGAGAAGAGCTCAGTACCTCTCCTGAGGAAGTCACAGCCTGCAATGAGGTCTCTCCTCAGTCTTCTCCAGCCCTAACACGCCAAGTGACTCCAGCTGCTTCTTATATGGCTTTCCTTCTAGACCCTTCATCTTTGTAGCCCTCCTTTGGACACTCTGTAAAAGCTTTGTTTTTTATATTGTGGTGCCCAAAGCTGCCCCCAGCACTCGAGGTGAGGCCACCCCAGTGCAGAGCAGAGCAGGACAATCCCCTCCCTTGCCCGGCTGGTGATGCTGTGCCCGATGCCCCCCAGGACGGGGTTGGCCCTCCTGGCTGCCAGGGCACTGCTGGCTCATGTTCAACTTGCCACAGACCAGGAGCCCCAGGTCCCTTTCCTCAGTGCTGCTTTCCAGCCCCTCATTCCCCAGTCTGTNCCTAGATCCAGGAATGTCTCATCACAGGTGCAGAATCCAGCACTTGTCTTTTTTAAAACTTCATCCATTTGGGGATTGCACAGCCCTGTGATTTGTCCTGGTCTCTCTGCAGGACCTCTCTGTCTTCAAGGAATCGACAGCATCATCACCCAACTTACTGAGTATGCCTTCGAGTCCTACATCCAAGTCATTTTTGAAGATGCTGAAGAGAACTAGGCCTAAAATGGAGCCCTGCAGAACCCCACTAGTGACCCATCACCAACTTGATGTTACCCCAGTTACTATACCCCTTCTCTTTTTATAGACACCCACAGAACTGCCCAGTTTCAACTCCAATTGAGCTTTGGCCACACAGATTTTCTCCCTACAGTGGCAAGCAGCCCCTTTGTATTCCTCCCATGACAGCAGACTCTGCTTCCACTGGGCATACACTTTCTTTTTTTGCCTAAGCTCTAATAAAAGATCCCTGCTCAGCCAAGCCAGCCTTCTGCATTGTCTCCTTGATTTCCAACATTAAAAAAAACTGAACTAAATTGTAAGGAAGATAAGAAATTATAATCTAGAAATTAAATGCACAATTTTCAGCTCAGTTTCAAATATTTGGAGAACACAGCATTACTGACATGTTAAACCAAAAGATGTTAGGACTCCAAAATAAAGAGATCCACCATCCCATACCTCACTTCAGTGTCTGGGTACAGAATAATTAGCAGTTCCAGTTTGGGCTTAGTAAACAGAAAGGTTACACTTGAGAAAGAAATGTTTGCAAAACTAAAGACATGTATTTTTACGCTGTTTCAGAGGGCACCACATACTTGGTTAAGATGATGGCCTGAAAGGACTTCACCATCACCAGGGTCTCAAGCACCACAGCCACACAAAGCCAAAGTGCTTAGGAAACAACTCCCCTGCACAGAGGGGACATCACACAACAAACCCATATGCAGCACAGGATTGCAATCATCGTGTTCATACAGTACTCTAAGATGCATACATTTTTAACACGTTTTTAAGAATTTTACAAACATTCTCTGCGCACAGATTGGTTGCACACTGAACACTCAAAATAGCTGGTAAGATACCCGGGAACAGCTGTCAGTAATAACACAAAGCTTACTCTAGAGGAGAAGGGACTCCTATCATGCTGCTCACTCACTTCTTTCCTTACAGTGCAACAGAGTCTCAATTTACAGTCTTAGGTTGCTTTCAACACCAACATACCTTGATCATAAGTACTCCACACACTTCTCTGGCTTTCTGAAATATTTGGGTTTTAACAAAGCCAAAGTAAGGGCCTTTCCTCATATCTAGACTCAACACATGAAAAACTCTCCTATCAGCAACCTCAAAAGAAAACCCACCTGTTACCTGAGTGCACTTCTCCAGATAGGAGTGTTTGCTTTTAGCCAAAAGAATGCTCCTTGCAATCCCTGCACCAGGCAGCAGACTGCAGACAGTTCCACTGAGGAGGGGACAGGAATATCAACATTGCACAAGGCGCCAAAGGAAAACTACCTTCACCAAAGCATGCCACCAGGATAGCGAATGCTCACAGAATCACTCTTCTCACTCAAGCACGTCACATTTTGAGTTAAACAAGTGATAAAAATAAATCCCAATATGTTGCAAATCAAATCTTAACCAACTGCGCACGGAAAGAGGAAAACTATTAGAGCACATAGAAAAGGACCATTTCAGGAAAAGAAAAATAGCTGTAATTTATGAACATCAGTCGTAAATAATGTCAATGTGACTAAAAGAAAATAGCCCTTGAAAATAAAGGTAGCCTACAACAACAAAAACCCCCTACAGATTCATGATTTCACCACTCAACACAAGTCCTGAAACCTTTCCTCCCTGTAGTAGGCAGGGAGAAGAAACCCCAGAGACAATTGTGAGGCCCTTTGGAGAACCCTACCCTCTAAGCAAAACCAAGGCAAACTATTTCAAGTCAGCTCACACCAAGAAAAAACATGCTTAGCTTAAGGGAAGACTAATTTGGCTGTATGGTAATGCACACAAAACTCTGGCTATTGAGAAAGCATTATAGGAACTCTCCTCTTAGAAATTGTCTACCACCATGTGTGGGCTGTGTTTACATTTGAATATCCATCCAGCCAAATTCTGGTTCACATTCAGTAATTTACCAAAAATTGTGCACAGATCTGGAACAAAAGGGGAAAAAAAGAGAGAACAGCAAGACGCCAGACCCATTGCTTAAAGAAATTACTGGCTAAAGCCTACTCACTTTTTTCAGAATTTTTTGTGGACTTCAAGGAGTTTATAAATATGTCCTTATATCTGAGAAATACAGCCTAAGGATTTCCAACAATTTACCTTTAACTGCAGTTGTTAATATTTCGTTAAGCATACTTATATTTAAAGAACAAATACCACACAGCAAGACTCAGAAACTGGTTTTTTTTTTCAGCTGTATTTTTCTTAGGCTTATTTCATAAACCATTTGTTTCTCAGTAAAATACATACATAATGGGATATCTGCCCTTAAACAAGCTCAAGTAAAAGGTTCTACCTTCCTCCTCTTTCCTTTCAGGCCTTAGTTGGCAGATGGTCAAGAGGATGTTTATAGTAACAGAGGATGTTTATTAACCAACTTTCATAGGTTAGAGAAGCTGGTGCCTTAATAAAAACATTTGACAATGCCTTTTAGCAACCAAAGTACTTAACTGAAATGCATTCAAATAATTCTATTTTAAAAATACTTGGGAAATACTGATCCTGAACTCACATCTGCAAAGCTGCTTTCTTATAGTATACCTCTGTGGGTCTAAATCCCCAAAATACAACCTTCTTTCAACCTCTGTCATATTTAAACATTCCTTTAATTCACAGCAAGTTTCAATATCTCTCATGGAGTAAACAGTTTCCAGCGACTCACAGGTTTGAGAATGAAATACTTAAGAATTTCTGGTTGTTCTCAGACTACAACTTTGATTAAATATCCTCTTCTTTTTACCAAACTTCCACTTTGTCTTCAACTTATTAACCAGGTCATAAGTCAGACTTGCATACAATTTACCAGGCTAACCACAGAAACACAAAAGCTATGTTGGCATACTGGATTTGCATGGATTACAGAAGACATTGTTCAATCTTACAAGCCAGGACTAATCCATACTCAACGTGTTACTTCCTTACTGGAGCCTTCAAACATTCCCCCTTATCACCCTTTTGTGAAACAAAAATGATGCCACTTCAGAGACATAAACGAGGTAGACAAACCGAGGGTCAGAGGCACTCATTGGGCACCCATGGCACCCTCAGGGCCTCCCCAAAGCAGCCAACCCACAGCCCAGTACCACACTGCTCCTGGAAGAAGCAGGAGCTGCAGAGGGAAGGAGTCTTGGCTTTTCCCATTCTCTGAGCCCTTTCATGTTCTGTCATCAATTGCCAGCTGATGACACGGTGAACCAGATCACCGAGAGCCAGCTCAACTGGAACCTGACACATCTTCTCTGGCAGGTTAGCTCTGACACAGAAAGCAATTGTCGCTCACGCCTGCTAAATGCCTCTCAGAATTCCCAGACTAGGAGGGGCTACATGGGAAACTGCAGGGGATTACAGGACCTCAGTTTTCTGAGTAAATCCAGACTGGATTAAAATTGGCCAGGGAGCTACAATATTAAACATGTACATTTCTGTATGTCTTTTTCCAAAGCTCCTCTTCCTCTTGAGCATGTTTACTGTCTTATGTCCAGTGCCACCTAAACCACCAAAGTGAATCTGGTTTTCAGACAAGATCCTCTTCCATCACACCACCAGGGCCTTATCGAGCACATCCAACCATTAAATCAGAGCCTAACAAAAATGCATCTCACACAGAACAAGAGACTGTGATCCACACCACTCAATACAGACACTGCTAGTTCAGAATTCAGGAAGAGGGTGGTAGTACTGGTTATAAAGGGTAAATTAGCATTTCTCAAATTTGAGATGGTGCAATTGATTCCCTCCACACACACACACCCCCGTACTTTTTCTTTTAATCAGCAGATCCAGGAACTGTAATACATGAACTAAGACTTAGTATGCAATAAGCTGACCATTCACAAAATGACTGGTCACAAAACTGTCTACTGAAGACTTTTGCCTTTAAAATAGACATTAAATTGTATTTTAGCTCCTAAAACTACCCAAATATTAAATATTTTTGTACATTTTTGTAATAATATTAATATATATCTAAAAGGAAACTTCTAAATAACTTCTAAGCTTAATATTACTTCTAAAATAAAAATAACATCTATAGAAAGCTACCAAATAATGATACAGGTGACGTGTTTAGCAACTTTCAAATTGGACTATAAGTATAGCTGTCACACATATACAGCACACTAATTGCAAATACCTAATACATTTTGCTCTAGGGAACAAATTCATGTTTTTAAAACATGGGAAATCAAAAGCTTATTAAGGATTTTTAATTGTCTGTGACCTAGACAAGATAACTAGTATACTGCTCACTGGGTATCATTCTTACTGATTGAAATACCAGTAATTTCCCTGTAGACCAAAGCAGATCTTATCAAATGACTACTATGCCCTGAAGAGGTCATAAATTCGTAATGGTATGCAGTGACTTGATACTGTATAGGGGGAGAAGGAAGGTGGAAAAAGAATACACATTATGTCAATGAACTGCAACTTGCTCCTGAACAGTATGCTATCACCAGTTTCACCAGCAAAGGACAGATGAAACAGGTAAACGACTTGCAGGCTCCCCTGGGAAGATACACAGCTCTTAAAAGGAAGTTTCCACGCAGGTCACATCATGTCAACCCCTAGTATTTGGAAGACATCATTAGTTCTGAAGTTAGTGACAGCAAGTTACATCTTTTAAAGAATGACTTCGTTTTACAAAGGGAACCAAATATCTGTACATTTTAAGCCTTGTAAAATAAAGAATTGAGAACAAAGCTACAACAGCAACACAGATACAGAAGGCCACCTTGGCAGCAGATGTACTGGATCAGAGATACAGAAATCTGAAATATGTTCCATGGATCAAAATACATACTCCTGCATTATGTTACTCCAATGTTAGGTGTTCATGGCATCTTATTCCAGCGCAACTGGCCAGGAGAGAGGACTGGATTCCAGGAAACAGGCAGGGATTGTACATCATTCAGATAAAAGGGACACTTCGGGGCACACTAATATGAGAACTACTTTAAAGAAGCCATCTAAGAAACAGGGCATTAAAAGATAGACAAAATGTCACCACTCTGATAGAAGTTACAAATCCAGAGTAATCAAGGGAAAAAAACAGGTTTCTTTTAGGTGCAAAGGCTATAGCACATACAAAACAAACTGATCCCCAAATCTTTGCATTTTTCCTATTTCATTCCTTATACTTCTAACCTTTTTCCAAATGTTTCATATCCAGCGCTTGCTGACAAAACAGCATTTGTTTCATTTTGGTTTCAGGGCAAGAAATGCAGGGAGTTAGTGTTAAGGGCCTGTACCCAAGCATAAGAAAATAGCAGACGAGCTCTGTAAACTCAAATATAAACATTGCCAAGGAGATCCATGTACACTGTTCTGGTTGCTTGCTGTTGGCAAGAAGAATGCTTGCCCTTCATGCCAAGACAAAGGTTGCAGCTCAGCTGTGGTCTCAGTTCTTGCTGGAGGTGAAGTGCTCAGTACATCTTGCAGGAAGAACATTATCTAACTTCACTGTTCTGGAACAATGATGTTTCATTCAGATACCATTTGTTTACATTTGTAAACCCACATATAAAAATATTTATACACAAGATGCTGACAAGTCGGTCCAGAAATAGTGGGTTATTTCCAGTTCAGATTCTGTACACCTTTCATTCACAGCTCTCATTTGTGCTCATGGCCATTCCACGTGGCCATTTCTGCACAAATCCATTTATACCAACCAAGCTATTCTCACCACCTTTCAAACTACAGGTTGGTCAACTACCAGTTCACCACTGAAAAAGCCAACTTTCTTCCTACATTCTTTGGATATCAGAAATAAAACAAATTATTTATAAATAAAGGGGCTTCCTCCAACCCCCTTCCCCCACCGTTTTTTTTCATATAACCAAATTTTCATTACATCGATTTAAGTCCATGCTCATATCTAGTTTTATCAGATTTCCTCAAACATAAATAAAACACACAATGCATCTTCCTTTTTACCTACAGAATAAAATAAAAACATTCAGAAAGTGACCGATTTGTGAAGAGCATTGTAGGACACTGCTGCAGCTCATTTATAGTTTCCTTTTGGGAAGGTGAAAGAAGGGAAATAATTATTTGAATTCTCACGCAATCCAATCAGTTTGACTCAAATATGTGCATTAACACAGGCATTAATGCCAAAGCAGGGAGAAAGGTTAAATATCAGCAAAAAGTTAAATCACACAAAATTATTTTGGTATCAGGCTGATTGCATCATTCTAATCTTTAATCAGAAATGTAGAAATCATATTAATTCAAAATGCATCCTTCTGCCATGCAGATAAAACAGATAATATTCCTAACCCCAAACTCCAAACAAAAAGGCATTAGAGGAGCTGGTGATCTTGGTCTTTCCTCCCACAAGCTAAGCAGAAAAATCCTAGAACTACAACAAAATGCTAAATTATAGCAGTAAACACTGGATCTAGTGGACTTTGCAAGCAACCATGGCTTGATGTCAGATCTCGAGAGCTGACTGGAAATGAACATAAAACATACGAATACATTAATGTCCACAGGAGTTGAACACAGAAAGGAACAAAATTATTATTACTAATTAAGAAGAGACAATGGGGGACTTTGGTAGACAGTGGCAGTTAAGAAGTAAACTTACAACCAACTCAATTGTTGGATTTCTACTTATGGAATTCTACTTACGTTGACCAATACAAGTAAACTAGGCATGCCACCCTCCCTGGTTTTAGACAACTACCGGAAGGCAAGGGGTGCATTTACCAAAACTACTTCTAGTTGTATAAGACTGATACCCACACCTCTGGAGCCTTCCACCTACCACATGCTGATCTTGCCACTACTCGCCAAGCCACTGAAGTGAGTATTGCAATGTAAGCCAAGCAGGAATATCTTAACACAAGAAAGAGACAAGAAGTGCAAAGAAACAATTCTGCAAACCATGCTCAAGGAAGAAAATCTTATCTGGTCTCAAGGGGGCTGCTGGAGTTTAAAGATCAACTATTTTGGTACACTGGAATGTTTCCATAAACACCTTTCTTTGAAACAAGTGTCTGACCTTTCTTTGCCTCCAAGCCATAACCTGCTACATGCTGTCACCTTAAGAGGTGCTCTGAACTCAGAGAAAAGAGGACAAGCCTGGAAAAAGCAGGTTCAGCTGGAGGAAGCTGAGAAACAGTACACAGAGACAGCCACTTGCTATGTAAGGCTAAAGACAACACAATTACAGATAAGTTCTCCTGCTTTTAAGAAAGTGCTCATAAAAGGGACATCCCAAGAAACAATACCTGCTTTATAAAGACTTTTACAAAAGGTAGTTTCCGTGTCTTGTGAGAAAAGAATGTGCACTATGAAAAGCTTTGTACTGAACTTCTGATAGAGGCAAACAACAAGAATTGCACAGCATTCACGTCTGAACATAAATTAAAGGTTCTTGTAGGGTTTTGGCTTTTGTGGCTGGAAGAACTGGTCACTCAGCTTATGCAAGATTAAAATGAAATAAAAGCCTCAGGTACAGATAACCTCACAACCTCCCTGCTTTGCAACAAGGGAAGCCAGTGCCACAAGAGGCTTACCAATCGTTCTTTAGTCCCAATAATGTCGCAAAACCTGAACAGAACACAAGCTGCTAACAGCTCTCACTCACACTGGCTTCCTCAAACAGAACATACTCAGGTAATTTTTCATTGCTGAAACTTCAGGTAATAATGCTACTACTACTTTAAAACATAATATAACCAAACTTTTTTTTTTTTAAAAAGAGCAGTCCCCCCCCAAATGCCTGAGTAATTTTACTTACAGGAATACTCTTGCTGAAGTTAACTGGACTGCTCACAGATTAAGTGCCCTCATGCTGTTACAAATGGGAACTAACTTTATCCTCACAGCAGGTAACTTATAGGGGAAAAAAAAAAGTACTTTTGGTAATTTCTTCATAATCTTAAATCAGTAGAGGAAAAAGGAAAAAAAAATCCAAAATGGAACACATCCTTGCAATATCCCATCTGCTCATGCATTAGTCTTACACTAGTTGATTCATTCAGTATAAGCAAATATTAAAGGTGACCAAAAAATTATCATATTGGAGATGGAACATGTAAGTATGTACTGCGTAAAACACATCCCAACCCCCCCCACAAAAAATACCTGCAAACCAATAGACAATAGGCAACAATAAGTATATCCAACTTGAGAAAACCCCATCAAGTTTTATTTTGCAAACCTGGTCACGGATGTTGTCTGGAGCACACCTTTAACACATTCACTCGTTCTTAATACATTTTACTAGTTATTCCTGGCTTGTAATTCTAGCTAAGCTTTGCTGCTGACTCTTAAGGTAAATTAAAATTTCTGCTAAACTACAAATCAGAACGTATTTTTAAAACGGATTAATTCTTTTTCCTGTTTGCCCAAATGAAAGCATCTTTGCTTTTGGTCAGCCCTAAATAATTATAATATTATCAAATATTAGGAATTTGGAACAACTTCCAGATACTCTACTCAGGAACTACTACCTAAGGAAAAAGGCTGCCATTCTATACCTAGAAATCAATCAGTTAATTTAGCTACATGAGTTCTTCCTCTTTTCTCCACCTTTACTTACATTGTACTAACACAATGGTTTTTAGTCACACATGACAAGAAGTGGTATCAGAGGTGTAGCCAAAAGTGTATTAGCAGGACAAAGAAAGTCACATTCACAAAACTAACTATTTCAGGTAAACAGCGATGCATCAACAGGTGTGCAAGGAATAAAAGAAAGGCGTTTATCTGCAACTGCTCTGCAATGTTTTTTCTGTATTACCAACATGATGGGATATACCCATTGCCTCAATACTAATGAGCTCTGTATAATACATAAAAAATATTCCCAGGATGTCCCAATTCTGTAAGCAGGCAGAGATTGCACAAGTTGTCTACAAAAATCTGAATGTTCTCAAAACTGTGGCTCTACTAGAAAACATTATCTGTAAGACACTTCGAGCATAAAACCTACCTTTTCAATTTTTTTTATGCTGTTTTGTTAAACCTAGAGCCAGAATGCAAAGTCTCTTTTGACTTGAAGGTGTATTTTCAATATAATCTGTTTTCAATTTTTCAAATGAGAAATGCAATACACTGATTTCAGCTACTTCATTTAAAGCATTGGTGGAAAACCCTGTCCCAATCCTAATTCAAAAAACCCACATCTCAGGCATATTGTTTTGTTTTCCCCTTATAAGCCTAAGGTGTTGGCAAAAAAATACTAGTAAGCAAACAAATTGGAAATGAAAAATTTACAGTGCAGTCCAGGGAAAACATCACCTCACCCTGTCTAAAAAACAGCTTATGGTGGGTTTTTCATGAGAGGATAAAACCTTCTAACTCCTTTTGCCAACAAAATAGAGTTCTTTTATAATTGCTGATCAACAAACAAAGGACCATCCCTTTGCCATCCAAATCTCTCCTGGCTGACCTTAGAAATCCACTAGTTACACCAATCCAAATAAGCACTGCTCTTTTTTGTGTGAAAACAACTTCCTGAATAAGACGAAATTTATCAGTAAACAGCCCATTTTCAGTGATGCCAAACTGCTGCTGATCCCAGGTGCACGTTCAGAGACAAGTATCAGTGTGCTAGTGTGGCTAACACCGGCTCACCGGGATCACCAGGGCAGTTATTTGCTCTCGTATGCACAGCTGCACCTCTCCCTCTTCCCTCCTGGCTGGCAGCTACACCCAGCCCTGGATAAACAAGATGCAGCTAAATGTCACTGCAGTTAATACTCTGAAGTTAGGGTTTGCTTTTTTGTTTTGGGATATTTTATCCTGGTAATTGATTCCAGACTTTCCATTTGTAGAAGATAACTACAGTTTCCTTTTCAGTCCTGTGATCAAGGCAGCTAAGGGTACAAACAGATGAGCTGGGAGATAATTCCTCTATTCTAAGATAAACTAATGAAACATCATGAGTAGGAGTTATAAACCCCAGATACTCCCTCAGCATACACCCTGGGTGTGTTCATCACATCAATCAGACCTGGCACTCCCTATGGTTGCAGTTCAGATTCATGAGCAAAATTGTTGCGGTTGGACAGAAATGAAGAAATAGAAACTGCCATATTCATTTTTCTCACATGACCCTTAGAATATTTTGTAGCAAGACTGAGCTACAGGATATGGTGCGTGAGCACTCCTAGTAACTGCACCAAAAGTTGTTCCCTCCGGTGCACTCCAGAAGTGGAACATGCAAGACACAGACAGATCTAATATTGGTTTTGTATTTTCAGACCTTGATTCTCAAATAACCAGAATTCATACGCCATCCACTCAGCATGGAACCTATTTAGTATATTTTAGAGTAAACAGATGAGTCACTGGAATCATCACATTCTTTGAGATACTGTGCATTCCAAACTCCCTTCCTGTTCATGAGAAAAAAGCAAACAAGTCAAAGAGATGAACAAATATAACCTTGTCCAAAAATAAACCCATGGCTAAATAATAAGTGCCTGTATTTCGCTCTTGTTTTAAAAAGGATCTCTCCCAGAACAGAGATTTAAACACATATTAAAAGATAACTGCTGTGGTCCTTCTAACATCCTTTACATCAAAATACTTAATTCGGTATATACATGAGAATTATAGTGATCAAACCACAAAAACACAGGTAACAGAAATAATCCAATAGATTTGGATTGTGATAACACAAAAAGCAGGCAAGTTAATGCAAACTAGTTTGAAGCCTTCAACTTCATATTCTTTCCATGCCATCATACTATGGATGATTTTAGCTCCAGTATCACTCATGTTTTTGCCCCCAATTCTCAGAAATCATGTTTTTCTTCACTTAGGAGTAACCTACATGTGACCTTATTTTGCTCACAGTCACAACCCTCTGACCATTCTGCTTTACTACTGTAGATTTCCTTCTCCTGTGGCCATTTCTGCATCCCTCTGAAGAAGCCTTACAGAGCAGTAAGTAAACTTACTCCTGCCTGTGCTACCACATTGTTTTATCCCTTGCAACAATTAGTAAGAGAGAACACACACCTGGAGAAAAAATGCACAGATTGCAGAGGAAACAACAGCATTCACTGAAAAGAATGACAAAATGCTTGGAAATTACAGAACTCTTTTAGAAAAAGATCTACAATCAGCTACTCTAAAGTATAAAGACAAACTGGGTTTGGAGATACTAAAGAAAAGGATGAAGTTTCTGTGGTTTGGTCTTGAAGACTGTAACACCATACAGCTTTAGTTGCTTGAATTGGATACTTCCCAAAATTGTCAGTAAACCACCAGGTCAGTCTAGTCCCCAACCCCGGCACAAATATAAATGTTTGAGCGTTTAGCCCACAAATAACTAGTCTGTAGACCAAGCATACAGCCCATCCATAACAAAAACAAGCCAAAAAATTTTGAAATGCAAATGTATGAAGATAAGTTTCCACAAGAGATGGGAATTCTGTAACAGGGGTATTACACGGCAGCCCTTCACAAGGGATCTAACATTTTGATATGCAATTGCTTTTATTTGCACTTCAGTACAAGAAGATTTTTGAATATTTCCTAGAAAGAAATTTTGCCAAAACGGGAAATCCAACACAACACCTTTATTTTAAGGTGCATCTTAACTGACTAGAACACTCAAGAACACACATTTTCTTAAGGAGCAACTAAACCAAATTGCACATTTCTTTTTCAGTGGTGTATCCAACACTAATGCAAACGACTGCAAGAAGTCTTGACAATAAGACACTCACTAAAAAGAGGGAAGAATTGACAGTTTTGAGAACTGCCACATTTGGAAAATGACTAAACGTCTCTTACAAAGGGGGGCCATAGGGATAAAAATCAAACTGAGGACTATTTTAAATTTCAGACATCCTGTTTTTTATGAAAAAATGTACCATATCAAACAGATAGTTTTACCTACTACATGCTCAATTAACAGTTAAAGATTTAATTACCAGCTTCTTTAAGTTTACTGTCTACATCTCTGGCTTCCAAAGATACACGAATAGATGGGAATGCAGTGCCCAGTATTACAAGCTTAACAAATCTATAGAATGTGGGCTAAAAAAACTTTTGCAATACTGAATTAAAGACTGTGCTTAAGAGCTTTGCCACAGTCACTTGTAAAAGACAAGCTCTAGAAATGAGGTAAAGGTATGACTAAACCTTCTTGGTTATAGACAGACAGGTTCTTTCACCTCATAATCAAAGTCTGAATCCAGGCTTGGACACCCACATCTGGTCACAGAGGAGATCTGCTCTCTCTCATTACTTAAGTTTCGAAGTTTCAGAGCCCCATGTGTTTCCTGGACTACAATTTTTCCCCACAATATTAGCTAATAGCTCCCTAGAACTACCAACATTAAATTTACTGCCAAATTAAACATTGTTCCTCAGCTCAACAACTTCCTTTCTCTTGGAATATCTCTTGGCTGTTACCATTGACACAGTCACACTTACACAGCTCTGCAATCTAGACAGTCTTTACTATTCTCCTCTGTTGCAAGGGTCCAGTTTACACACAAGAATAGCAACAAACATGAAGAATCAGATGCGACTTTTAGCATTAGGCTAAGGTTAAGAATGCCATTTTGAGGGGGAATCTTCAACCTGAGCGTTATAAAAATCAACGAACAGGATACATGTCAAATAGCAGAATGATTCTACAATTTACTGCAAGTTCTTTTCTTCTAACCAACAGACAGCCCCTGCTGGGCAGGAACATCCACCAGTCTGTCATTCCTCAACAAAGTGCAACCCAAAGAAAGAAGCGCAGCCTACTGAAATTGGTCTCAGTAGAGCACTTTGCTGCGACACAAGAAGGAAGCCAATTACTGGGAGTTCACAGCTTGAATGCCATGGTTTTTCACATTCATAGTCTCCACCAGCATTCAAGTGTGCTCTGACCACCAACCCAGAACACAAACTTAGCAACTTAATATTGCTCAAGGGCCCCTTCTGTTTTGTAAAAAGAAGTATACTACTACTAAAGCAAGACAAATGGATTTTCTTTTTTCTTTTAATTTCTTTAAATAGGTATTCCTGCCTTCCTGCAACTACTAAATTAGTAAATGTTGGGAGCAATCATCCAAGGAGTAGCACGGTATTAGGACAATGACACTTTCCAGATAAGTATGCTTAGATTGAAGTTGAGGAAACATTTAGTGAATAATTAGGCATATGCTTTTTGACATAAGCAGTCTTACTTTGACTGGCTGCTCCATTTCTTTTCATTAGAAGAGAGATAAGCATCCAGGAAAGTTTCTAGATGTAGTCAGATGTTAAGTATCAAAGTAAAAAGGGAAAGAGGACCAGTAAATTGGGCTATGAATAAAATATATAGCCTGCATTTTCATATATCATAATAAGTAATACATATTTTCACAATAAATACCACATACAACTTGACTTACCAAAACTAAGGAGAGTATGAGGTACAGAATTAAATGAGTGTTTCAGGTAAAGTGGAAAGAGTGCTAGAGTACAAGGAATCCTTAGCCTTGGCAAGTCATTCCACAGGCAATCAGAAGTCAGTTACTTAGTTCACCATCGTGTCTTTCCATCTGTGCACTGTTTTGTACATAAAAGGATCTGGTGTGACTTTCATTCCCAGCACTGAGCAAACCAATGAATTCTGAGGTTCAGCCCCAGCTACCTTCTCCACAACTCCAATGGATTCAAAGCTCTTCCAAACCTGCATCCCAAGAAGCAACACCACAAGAGGTCCAGAGCTATTCAGTTCTCACAGACCCCAAGAACGCAGAAGTCTTCATTACTCATACAGAAACAAAATGCCAAAATGAATACAGGAGCAAGTTGTTTCCTGGACTGGACAGGAACATGGAACACACAGCTACAAGCTGCCCAGAGAGTCTGTAGAAACTCCACCCCTGGAAACAGTCAATATTCATCTGGAGAAAGTCCTGAGCAACCCAGATTAACTTCACCCTAGCACTCCACTAAATGACTATCAGTAGGCCTTTTAAATCATTATTCTTTTAGCATCTTAAACATACTCAATTTCAAATGTCTACATGATAAAAATGTATTTTCAACAAGCCAAATCTTTCTTTATACTAGCCAGACTATGAGTAAACTCATATGTAATTACACTTAATAACCCATTTGATTTTCTTCTACCAACACTTGGAAAAAGGAAAATTAGACTTTATCAACCAAAACTGTCTTAAGTTTATTGCTACAATCATTAGTTATAAGTTTTACCACATCAATGGGCTTTCCTAGCCTAAAGTTACTGCATTTACTAACAGATACTTTCTTCATTAGATAACACTAGTACACATCCAAAAAGCAAGACCAACATTAGATACAATTTAATTAAAATAAAGTGGTGATCAACAGATGAACCGACAAAAAGGAAATCTAGACTTCTTACTTTCAGGCACAAGTCACCTGATTTCTATCATAACTAATCAGAAAAGCAACCATTCCTAATTAATTTTCTTCATATTTACTGTATTATTCTTCATTACCAAGGAAGCATACATTCTGTAACATGCAAAACAGAACAAGACCAAAACAGTTCTGGAAATATGACTTCTGCAGTAAAGCTTCATGTCAAATGGGTACCTTACTCCATGCCAAATCACAGTATTATTTTGGGATGCAACTACGAACAAAACTTTCTTTGCCTTGATGTGTCACATTTACTATGACCATACACTTCAGCTCCATACAAAATTACATTCAAACTGCAAATTCATAGGAACAGCCCATCCCAGAAGAAAAAGATGTTTTGACAGTGTTTGCACTTCCTCTTAGATCAGATCAATGTGGATGCTCTCAAACCTGAAATAAGTCCTGCAGGTCAATGAGAGAACTGACGGGTTTCCCCCCGCTGCTCCTAGTACCGGGAAGAAACAGGGTCTATTCCAGCTTGTGTAAATTTTCTCCAAACAATTAAAATCTCAGTAAAACTTCAATACTACTAAGAAAGACCATGCACTCTTACACAAAGACTGTATCATTATCTTGCATTTTGCACTTAAAATCAAGCACAGGGGGGTTGGAACTAGATGATCTTTAAAGTCCCATTCAACTCAAACCATTCTGTGATTCTGCTTATAAACCAAAAAAGACTTAGCCCTTTAAACAATCACTGCATTAATGAAACCTGTACTAGCATAACTCATCTCCAGGTAGGTTGAAGCATACTTTATGGAAAGATATCTAATTTATGTTGCTTTTTATTTTACTTCAGAGATAAGATATAGATATACATGCGTGTGTCATAATAAAGTGTGTATATATATATATCTATCTCTCTATATAGATACATTTATCTCTCAGAATAAAGAAAAAATTAAATATCCTTCTCTCCCCAGAATCAAAGCTTTACTCACTAGAACAAGAAACACAGCCAGAGAGGGCTGTGCCACTAGGCAGAAGCATTTTGCCTTTTAAAAAGAAAACAGAAAGCAAAGCAATGAGAGATTTTGAAGAGTATCCATTCTGAGGATCCTAAGAGCACAACTATGGTGGTTCTTTCTCCAAGTTGGAATAGAACACCAGAAGACAGACAGGACAGACATGATAAAGATTTAGAAATAATTACAATTTCCAAAGTGGAAAGGTACACAGGGGATTTTGAACACAGTCTGAAAAGGAAGTGTTCCTTCCATCTGTGATTCCCAGTACATTTAGCTTACCTTTATACATCTACCTGTTGTGAAAAGATGCTAGAAGTAAGAAATGCTTTACTAAGGGTCCTCCTATATGTCCAGAGAATGGCACAGCCATTCTAAACAAAACTCATAGTAAAATAGATGCTTTTAGCCATCAGGAGCAGCACAGAATTTCACCTTCCATTTCATGCATCAATTATTACCCCTTTCCATGGCATAGCCATTTATGGCCTGAACATAGGGCATGTTTGTATTTAAAAGGCTCTTGTGCTGAAGGCTCATGAGAAAAATGTTTTATATTATGTCTTAAAGTTTCAAATCACTTCTTTGAGCACCAAATTAACACCACTGGTTCACCTTCTAAAACTATATACCATTATTTTCAAATCTCAAATGAATTAGTAAAACCAAAGACTCTCTTATTTGACAAAGTTAATTTTACTGTATAAATCATTGTTCCCATGGGTATGAGAGCAAAATATACTAAATGGCCACTCTACTTGGAATTTCTACCTTCACCTTAACCATTAAGGCACAGAATAGAAACAGCAAGGACGGTATGTTACTTGAGAAGAATCTTTTTATGGGGCTTTTGGTTCACTGAAGGATTTTCTTCATGCATTCGATTTCTAAAAATCCACAAAAGGGGGCTGAAGAGCCAGTTCATCTTATTTCTTTCAGGTGTCAGCTGAAATGAGGGGAAAGATTTGCTTTCAGCTTTGAGCAGCTTAGCTTGCAGGTCCCTCCCCGAGGGAGGCTTGGCTATTACTCAAATCCACCCATCAGTAATGACGCGCCCAACTGCCCCTCAATGTGTCAATGAAATACAAGAAATGTGTTATGTAGTCACACTGGCAAACACCAGGAGAAGGATGTGTGTATGAATAAATACAGCACATCACGATTCTTTCTTCTGGTGAGCTACAAATTCTCATGTAACAAGTTATGCTGCCTGACTGTCAAAATGCAGTCTGTCTTCAGCCAGTCAGGTGGTAAATTAACGCTTTGACATCCCATACCACACAGATTTCCAGAAAAAAACTCCACCACCCTCCAGATGATTTAGACAGCAAAGCGCACAAGGGTTACGTCTGAAGAGACACAGAGCAATTAAGTAATGTGAACAGCATGCTCAGGATCAATAGCTACATGAAATAGATTGTAGCATAAAAGTATTCAGTCTTTTTGTGAAACACAGTATTTCAATTTCTGGAGTAAGGGTATCAAAATGTTCCTCAAAGGACATGAAAATTCTCTGCGATCGTGATTTTAAAGTACACATAGTAAGAATTAAACACTATTAAATACTCCTATTATCACAGCGCATAACAAATTAAATAAAAATAGGACCTACTTTGTACTAGGTGCAGAAAAAACAAAGCCAGTTCCTGAGGTAATTACCTAAACTACTTGTCATACTGCAAGCATTGGGCAATTAATATTGAAACTGTGCTCTCTCTGCCAGAGGGAAAGATGCCATATAGTTAAGGATGTACAAGTTCATCTTCTATTGTGCAATCCTTGTTTGGATTGCTTGTTTCTATCTGATCTGCACGAATTCTATAAAGTTATTTAATTATGCACTACGCAAATCTCCATGTTTCAGTTGGTTTAAGCTCTTGCAGTCAGAACCGAGGAATTCATCGTCTCCCTAGTAACACACACCTGATCCAGAAAAGACTCAGGCACAGCAACACAGGCAGGCAAAAGCAATTTCTGGAAGCAACTTTTAAAATACCTCACCTACCAGCAGAGGAAATCTGCTCCAAACAACTAAATTCACAGCCTCAGGCTTTTAAGGCCCCTCCAATCCAATCACGTTCAGAAGTGCTTTTTACCAATCTTAAGCCAAATACCGTAGGCATCCTTGCCTGGCAATGGTAAAAACCAAACTAAACCAACTTTGTAATGACACCAGGAGCTGTGTTAGCAAGGAAGCTACCGAGGGCTAACTCAAGGCATCCGTGAGAGCTGCCTCAGCACACTGTGTGTGACCTGGTGGTCCTCAAGCTGCACTGCCCAAATGGACCCTGCTGCAGGACAGTGCCATCCTCTGCCCTGGCTGTTAAGCACCATTGCAGCTCCAACTCAGAGCCCCATTTCCATACCAGCAGCAATCATTTACCTCACATCCCATTTGAGGATGACCCCTGAATAAACGCCAATAAATACTGCTGCTAACATTCAGTCAGAACATTCAAGTTCTTGACATCTCCAGACTCCATCTAATGTTAACTGAGAACAGGGAGGGAGACAGGCAGCTCAGTCCAGGGCCACCATGAGATCCAATGCCAGGCAACCCATTATGCCACCTGAAGAGGAATTCCTTCAAAGCTAACATCTCCCCTGAAAAGATACAGCAGGACTGCAACACATTCAACACATCCAACAGCCCTCAGAAGTGACAGCGCCTGTTTCTAGACATGAACTTTGAAAAAGAACAGGAACAAGAAATACAGAAAAAATTCAGATGATTTCTGCTTTGTTGTTAGGAAGCCTCACACTGGAGTGGCACAGGCTCCTTGTAAACAAACTCCCTAGCAAAACAGATGTTGCTAAGGGGTTTTTTTATATGCAAATATCTCACCTTTAATCAGTTACAACACATCTTCTAATCAAACTCTGTCCTAATACTCAAAAATTGAGCGCTTTTTTCAAGAAACAAGAGAGATTCTTTGATCATCCAGCCAATTAACAGACCTGTATTTTTTTTCTTAGAAAGACAAAAAAAGAGAAAAAAAAATTTCCTTCCCAACAACTGTTATACAATTCCTTAGCAAGTCTCTCTCAATTCAATTCTATTATTCCAACTGCGGTATGGGGGAGTTTTCCCCAAAAAGGGTCCAGCAGAGTACCTGGGAAAGGCAAAATATTGATTATGACCACCATTTACAATGTGAAAAATTAGTTGTCAGAAGAACATTTAACAAATTAGTTCTGCAAACACATGAAACATGCTCTTTTCATATTCCAATACTCTGAGTATTTACAACCTCCTAAAATTATCCCAAGGGCCAAATTATTTTATAAGATTAATTAGTGAAAAATCCCAGTGAATCAATTTTTAAATGTATGCAAGAATTATAAAGCACATTTCTTCCTTCTGCTATAAGTAGCAGCTGTCCTATTTGTCTTTCAGGCTTTTTACTACACACTGGGACTGTTTACACACAAACTTTGACAGAACAGGAGAATGCATTTTTAAGAGACTTACATGAAAAAAATTGAAAAGACTGTGTGCTTTAATAGTTTAAGATAAGCATCAGAAAATAACATTTAAAAAGAACTATATAAGACTTTCATGTTTTGAGCTTATCCCCATAAACACTGATGGCTAATTCCACTTAACAAGAGAAAGAGAGGTTACAGTTTGGGAAAACAACAGATTAGCTTACACTTAAAAAAAGTCATCCTTTGACCTTTCAAACATTTATATTTCATCTCTGCAAAGATTTCCCTCTACCTGTTGCCATCTCACACACAGTCCCCTCCCTAAGGCACTAGTGCCTTCACATAAGACACACAAAAATCACACCCATCTGGCAGTCATTTGGCCAAGTGACAAGCACTGAAAGTCCTGGTGAAAGAGTTTAATGGTTGAACTGCTGCGCCTCACTTATGCAAAATACTCCACTGGCCCCAGCGCCATGAAGGTAGGTGGCATTTCCTTAAAGTTACTGCATATTTACAATACATACATACAAACACACATATACATATATATATACACACTAGCAAGATCTAGCAATATTTAGCCAGTTGTTAACCATAACAACTGAAAAAGATAACGCCAGACCCCTGAGTTTTCAGGCACCTGTTGCAACAGAGCTGTAATTCGCTCCTCTCAGTGCTTCAGCACTCCTTTCTACCACCCTTTCTTGCAGAAGACATTTTAAAAAAACCAATCTGAATGAATTACCACCAGTTAAATACACACACTTGTCCCCAAACAGATGAAGTCAAAATAATCACAGCCACATTACCCAACAGTTGGCTATCGCCACAAGCCATAACCTGACAGACAACTTATTTCCCCCCCACCCCATCTTTTTGGGTTATCTTTGTACCCGCCCCAGCTGACCTGCACAGTTGTCAGACACAGACTAACATCATGGGAAAGATGAGATATGGCAGTAGTAGTCATGGCAGGGTTTTCTAAATCCCTCATAATGGAGTTTGATAGGAAATAGATAAATACTGGCTTCTCATATATCACCTAACAAGTAAACCTGACAGACTCCACAAAGCACATCACACATAAAGGAAAAGGGGATCAACACATACAGCACTTACACATGCAGGGGTTCAAGAAAGAATTTACCAAAAAGCAAGTAGCAATGGTTTGCACAGCAGAGAACCAAAACTGTACAAGCCCAACTCTCAGAGTTGCTTTTTTAAAATCATCTTTAAAATGAGAAATTTTCTGAGTTATTTTCAGGGGTCATAAACACAATATTTTCCAGACTCTGAGTCGCAGGCTTTTGTTCTGATAGTAGCTTCAGGTGACTAGCCTGGAGTTTAATACAAAGAGACGTGCATTTTAAGAGAAGATAAAATTAATAACACCTGCATTTCAAAATGTGGCAAAAGACTACAACACCAAATAAAAAGAAGTAACAAATTTTCCAAATGGGCTCCAAGAAGTTTCTAACAGTGAAGAGGAAAACTGACACATTAAAATCATATCAATACTAACCATGTTGCTCATGAGGATTATCTAATCTTTCCTTGTTAACATGTAACAAATATTTCATTTTTTTAAAAGCCCATCTGGTAGATTTTGGTAGACATGAATTTTGGCCTATGAAACAACTCAAGTTTACAAGGAAGCACATCTCTCAGTATAAACAATTCCATTTAAAATCCAACGATTTCTCATCATTACACAAGAAGTATTAAACCATCTGTTCCATCTTGTTGCTTTTGTTCCCTGGCCATACAGCATTGACCACTACTGCCCAAACTGAAGTTAATGGTCATGGATGACGCGGCTAAAGTACAAAGTTAATTTTCTGCTACCATTTTATCAAATACGCTGCTTATGTTGAACTTCATGAAGGGGAAAAAGTGCAAATATGCCCAAACAGATTTTACTGTCGAGTTGCTGAGACTGTGAATAATTTTCACATGATATTTCATTTTTCTGACCTTTGTCTTACTTCTGCCTAACCTGGACTTGCCCATCCAAAAATAGCGGCAACTCGTTTGTTTTCAGTGTGGTACACAATCACTTCCGTATGCTAACATCAGTTAGACTTAAGCAATCTTGAATATGTTAATTGACAAAACTCAACACTGAAATTACAGCACTGTATCTCTGTTGGCTAACTAAACAAAGCTTATATGATTTTTTCGTTTGTTTCCCAGAAAAGGAAAAAAACATGGAGCAAGAAAGCCAAGAACTACAACGTAAATGAACAGGCTGCTACAGTATTTAATTTCACATAATTTATTCCTGTTACAGTTTAAAAACTAGCAAGAGTCAGGAAGAAGGCAGAAAGCTAATCCCATGAAACTAAGTGATAAACTTTCAATTGTCTCTTGGCGACCAGTCTCTGAACTTTGGCACTGACAACTGTACAGCAACTTGAAATGTGAGTTGGTAATTGCTGTTGGTCTCTGTATTAAACAACTCCAACATAAACAGCCAGATCTTTCATCAAGAATTAATACACCTTTTATTTTCTGTGATTATTGTACACATTGTCCTGCCACTGAACAAGATCTTTCTATAGCAGGCCTACATACTTTCACAGCAAAGCAATCTCTGCATTTCAATTCCAGCAGGAATAGACGGTGTCCATCACAGATGAATGTACTGATTATTTCAAGAAAAACTAGTCCTACATCCTACTGCAACACAGAATAAATTTTAAATGGATCAAAATGTGACTCTACCCTTGAATTTCACCTCCAACTGAAAGAAATATACCCTCTTAACCCTTTAACCATGCAGGCAATAAGAATGAAAACACAGAAGAAAAAGCAGGTCTTGGCACTCTATTACTAATATAATGGACAAGTTTTAAGGAAGGTTTGGAGTTCATTAAAAAGAAAAATAACCCTGTTGTTGCTGTTGCCCTTTTGTCACAATCTGAAAGAGACATTCCAAACAAAGCTTGCTTTACAACAGTTCAAGCCACACCTTTACAGTCTAGTTTACCTCTGTGTTCCTCATACTCTCTTTTTTATTGCATTTTCCATTTAATTTTTTGCAGTCACTTGAAAATTCTTGTTTCACCTTTTTTTTTGTTGGTAAGAGAAATGTTCATTGCACATCCTATGTATTGCAATTTATATATTCCAAACAAGCAGAAAGGTGTCTTTCATACTATAAACACCTGCAAAAGTATTTCCATATACATAAAAAATGGAGTCTTATCTTTGGGGGAAAAAAGCATAATGGTATCTCTTCCAGCTAAATGGTGTCTCTTTCATGCTAAATTATTTTTTTAACAATGTTAAGTGCTCTGAAAAAAGAGCATAGAAAAACAACAAATGCCAATGAAACACTTTCATAGACATAAGTCTACCCCTCTAATTTAGATTTTTCTTAACTAAATCACATCGCCAAAACACGATCTATAACTGCCCATTGGCCTCTACTTCACCTGCAATTCACGTTTAGATTACAGGATTTCAACCTTTACCCAAACACCCTTTGAGAAAGTCCATGAACTTGTGCCACTGTAATGGAGCTGAATGTTTTACAACCAAACCAAAATGCATTTCACTCGGACAATTCTAATGTGCTAAGGAACCAGCAGAAGGGTTTGGTTTGGGGGGGGTTTCTTTTTTCCAAGAGATTAATCTACTTGTTGCTTTGTTTCATCAGTTTATATTAGTATATACTAATAACACTTCCGAAGAGCAAAGTCTCGGTTTTCTAACAAGTTCCCCACACAAGCTCCCATAAAAAGTGATGGTTCCCCATTATTACAATTTCTCATTATATTCCAGCATTACTACTAACAAAAACTGCTAGCACTGAACTAAATGTTTGCTAGCCACCTACATTCAGCTAACAAACCATGTTTCCCTGACACAACTCTTGCCAAGGTAAGGACTCCATGGTCAGAACTTTGGTAGAGAAGTTTCTAACTTCCCCCACTGGCTTGTGCCTCTAGCATGTTATCTGCACCTACTGGATTCCCTCTTTTTGTTTTTTTAATACAAGAAGTTAGAGACAAGAGTTTTGGAAGAATTTCACCTACTGCTCTTATGTGGGATGGCCCATTTTAATTTCCTGTAGGATGGAATGGACGACGGAGCAGCTGTTTCCAAGTCTGCTGCTTTTCTCTGGCCAGCTTCTGGAGCACAGTGTCCTTGGTCCTCCTAAGCAAGTCTTTCCACCACACCTCCAGCAAGCTCCCAACCAAATTCCAAATCTGTTATCCCAAGCTGCCAGAAACACCTCCTCACATTAACCACTCAGAAACTGCTTTTCTGTTGCAAAAAGAGCTGGGTGCGTGTTAAATGCAAGAGCAACTAAAAAAACCTGCAGGCAAGAGGGATAATATGAAGGTCAGAAAAAAATGGGGGGAGGGAGGATATATAAGTGTCTGAGGTTCAAAACCCCTCAGTTTTAGACTTAGAAGGGCAGAGTATTGCTCTGTATGAAGTCAGGTAACCAATATTGAAAAGCCTGCGAACAATTTCACCAGCTACCAGTGTCTTTTAAAAAAAGGAATTTTTTTTTTTAAACCAACAAAATAAACCAAAACAATTAGCCCAAACTACCTACCTTAGACTTTTTCTTCCTCCTACTTTAAAAAGAGACCTGTTTCTCTCATGTTTTGTTACTGATCTGGAAGAGGTAAAGACTAAGGGGAAAACAGCAGAATAAATTATTTTTAAATGTAAAGACAGCATATGAAAAAGGTTGGCAATGTAGTTCTCGAA
Source organism: Pachycephala philippinensis (assembly GCA_013397055.1). Classification (NCBI taxonomy): domain Eukaryota; kingdom Metazoa; phylum Chordata; class Aves; order Passeriformes; genus Pachycephala; species Pachycephala philippinensis. The sequence continues at coordinate 303,799 of VWZT01014485.1, read as the reverse complement.
GCATTGTGAAAACTTAAGGCTTTGTTCTTTCTCCTCCTACCCTCTATTATTCTGTGTGATATAATCACATTACATACAGTCATTAATCAAAAGCTTCTCAAAGCTTTTCACAAACATCTAGTTAGGCCTTATAAAAGAAATAGTAATTTCCATCTTTCCAAACAAGACTTACAGACAGGGATCTGATCCAAGACAATGCCATGTCTCAAACAGAACCTGTGCATCCACTTTTCACTGTCATCACTGCTGTACTGCCCAGCACCCACCTGGGTGTCCCTTTGGGTCTCCCTCTGAGAGCTCTAAAACGTTTACTACATACATTTAAACATACACTTTAAAACTATTTACCAGACCAATCTAACTGCAGAAAAACTGTTGTTCAAATGAGCTGGAGGGTTTTCTTTGTATTACAACCAAAGCATATTACACAAAGCATTCTAATTACACCTAACAACAGTGCTGCTAAAAGAAGCTCTTTACCCCAGGAACACACGTTAAGCTATGCAGAAGCTAAACATGCCACAAAGGACATAAGCTTCATTTGAACAGAAAGTTAAGATTTCAGCCCCTTCTGTTCCTTAAAGCACACACAATGAAAACATACCTGTACAACAAATACAAACCCGAGCTCCATTTCAGCAATATTCTAATATTTGAGACCTTTAAATGTCGCTTCTGACCATTATATGAACCATTCTAATACTTATCAATTTACACTAGACAAAATTAGTAACTAGGAACATCAAATCCATCTCCTGGCATGGGAAAACAGTAGGAGCCAAAGGTTGTATTTTGAAAACAAGGCACTTTGCTTCCTTAGACACGCTATTGTCAGATCTGCATGTAACAAAGCGACCTTGGTGGACACTGTGTCCTAAAGAGCAGGCATTTGAAAGAGAACCTACTTAGGGCTGAAAAGGAGAGGGGAAAAAGAACTAACCAAACCTCCCTGTGCAAATCCAAGTCCCAAACAAACTTCTTCGTACACAGTCAGTGTAACTGGAGATATTAATATCCCAAACCATTTGCTTTCAGACAAGGATTTGCCCTCAGTAAGCTCGGTCTCACTTATAAGGGCAGGCTGGGACAAGAGCCAAGCCAGCCTCAGCCAGCACTCACACAATCCCTGCAGCTGTAACAGGGAAGATGGGAGGGGGAGCTATTGGGTGGTGGGATAAGCACGGCCCTTTTTCAAACATGCCTTTGGTCTGTCTCAATACAATGTTTTTACGAGAATTTGGGAAGTCATACTGCCATGGAATGAACTAACAGGTGTAGACATCTCTCTCACCTGCACAAAGGTATAAAACAAAGAACTGTAGGGTAATGCTAATGAAAGAATCTTTGAACCACTTATCATTCTTCCACCTTCATAAAGCTTTCTCAGGACAGGTAGAAAGTAGTCTCTAATAAGGCTTTTTATAGACAAACTCCCCTTTTCACTGTTCTATCATGTTTTATACTTTAAGAAAACCCACATGCCCAGATGTAATTTACCAGATATTAAACTTAAAATTAAAAGGCAACACCCTTTTTTTTATAGTGACCTGACAGAGAAGGTGAACAAACAAACAGAACTTTAAAAAACACATAATAAAATTTACAACATTCATTACACTGTATTCCAAGCTATTACTAAATAGCAGCTGAAGACCCAAGGAATACCTTTTATAATAACTCAAAATGCAGTTAAAACAGAAGCCATAAGAAACCCCAGGAAACAGGAAATGCTTATGAACACGGACTTCTCAGAGAAAGCCTAAGCATCCAATCCTTACACCACTCCTCACTGCTCCTTATCTATTCACAGCAGAGTCCCACAATACCTGTAGAAAATGCAAACATTCAGTTGTGAGATACTACACAAACCAAACCTCCTGCCTCCAGTCCCAGAACAGGCAGTAGCTTTGAGAGCAAGCTGTCTGTTATGAATAATTTGGGGGGGGAGAAGCTACTGGCATCCTTCCACACCAACACAGAGGCCACACAACTCTGGATATAGCACCTATCTCTCCCACACCATCCAAAAGTCATCTTAGTCTCTTGAGCCCCATGACAAAAGCAAGCCCTGGATCTTCCTAAACTGAGCAAAAACTGAATTCCTAATGCAACAGTGCGTTCAACACCAATGACTGAGCACATTTCACTGCCATTGTTTTTAAACTGGCGAAGAATACATCATATTCAAAAATCCAATTCTGAGCATCTGCACCATCTTCACAGTAATACTCATGTCCATACTCTGGAAAATTGTTGGGGTTTTTTTAAGATATTCATTCAGAAATCACACTATTTCTATTTCACTATTCAGTATCAACCAGAAGATTTGATTATCGCTGGACAAACAAACCTTAGCAATTTACTTTTTCTAAAGTAATTTTATGGTTTTTAAAACGAACATGAGTACTAAGGGAGACTAAGTCAAGTTCCACTTCATAATTACTCATTTCTATGAACATGTGTTGACATTTTTCAGCATATGGCCATTTTTTCTAAAGCAGAATCTGAAGCTAAATTTCACATAAGTGACTTAAACTGTTTCCCAGCACTTGTGCTTTTTATTCTTATCTCTACCAGACACAGGATTGCAAGATTTCCTGATAACCACCCACTTGGAATGAAGGGATAGAGAAACCAACACAAATTCAGAGATATTCTGCTGTTCTTACTTTCCAAATGAGCATATTTAGTTCCTAAAACAGCTCTCCTGAATAGGCAAATAACTTTTTTTTTTAAGCACAAACAGGAAAGGAGGAAGATGTACACTCAATGTTATACCACAACACAGTTACACCTCCTAGTCCCAGTCACACAGGGGCCCTACAAAAGGGCTGCTTCCCTCAAGAACATGTACAAGCTGTCGCTTTTATCCTCTTTACACCTTACTTCCTACAGCTGATGCACACCCGTTCTGAACAACCCCCCCACCCTAACATGCATTTCAGAATGCACTGCTAGCTGCACTTACTTCCAGTTCCAGTCTAGCTTGCATTTAGAACCATCTGTAATAAGGAGCAGTCCAGTAACTCACTATCATCACATCTCTTTATCATACGATAAAGCATGAGAACGTTAAATGCAATACCGTTCACAAAACTGACGGGAAAGTATGGCAATCCACAAGTGTAAACAACTACAGGACATCCTATCCATAAGGAAGCCAAGGGACAAACAAGTTACACAACGCATTTTACAGAAAGCAACATTTAGAGAAGGCACAATACAATACATCTTTTATGGAGTATAGGAAGCAAAACAAAATAACAAACACGAATATAAAGAAAATAATGAATTCAAGACGCAGAAAATATTGTTTTGAAAGCAATTACAATTTCGATACTATTTTTTTACTTTACTACATCCCTTCAAAAATGCACTGTAATCAGCATAAAATAGAAGAGCTTTCATGCAGATATACTGTGTCTTATCACTATTTTAAAACTAAGAACTTTTTTTTTTACTTTAATTGCATAGGCCTTGTCAGCCAAGAAAGCATTTTCTAGTCTCACAAATTTTTCTGTATCAAAAAAATACACCAACTTATCAGAGTTCCCTGCTTTTTGGAAATAGTGACCAGATACAGAAAAGAAGTTGACGCAACAAAACTGCAGAAAATTGTTCAGATTGTTGTTACAAAGGAGAAAAAGGAAGCCAGGTAGGCAAAGAGCTATTCAGAATTGGGAAGCTTTTCTAAAAAGATTTCATAACACAGAAACTAATTAGGCTACATTTTTATATATCTAGATTACTTTATTATATTAAGATGATATGCAAAAGCAAGTTTCAATGACACCATTAACAGTAAAATACTGACACTTCACTACTCCATTGGAACCATCCAACACCACACTGACTGACAGAAGATTCAGTGTCTCAGCCATGCAACCTCGATCCTCCCTTGTGTCCACACAAAGCTGAATAACTTTGCTGCTCTGGCTGAGAAGCAAAAATAATCCAAAAAGTCAAAACCCAAAAATCTGTGCAGATCCATGAGCTTCTGTGATACACTGTCTATGCCCATCTAATAATACTATTGCAAGAAGGGTAAGCAGAATGCTTCAGCAGAAAGAAATTATGTAGCAGCAGTGCAGTTTTAGCCCTGGTTTATCTTTGGCTGAAACCAAAGCTACACAGAAAGCTACACAGGACATTCTCCAACTGTGGGCACTGTGGGAGTTGACTTTTGAACAAGATGAACATTTAAAGAACGTCTGGAACCAGTCGGTTCTGTAACTTACACAAAGACTAACTCTCATTTTCAATACAGCTATTAAATTTAAGACTCTTCACCAAATTTTAGATTAATTACATTTTTGCTGATGGTTCCAGAAAAATGCATTTCCATGAGGGAAAATGAGCTGGAAGAGACCCACAAGGATCATGGAGTTCATTGTGTTCTGGCCCCGCACAGGACACCTTGAGAGTCACACCCTGTGCCTGAGAGCATTGTTCAAACGCTTCCTGAAGTCTGCAGGGTTTGGTGCTGTGACCACTTCCCTGGGGAGCCTGTTCCAGTGCCCAACCACCCCTGGGTGAAGAGCGTTTTTCTAATATCCAGCCTAAACCTTCCCTGACACAGCTTCATGCCACTCTCTCAGGTCCTGTCACTGGTGGTCACCACAGAAGAGATCAGTGTCTGCCCCTCCTCGTCCCCTCACAAGGGGAATCTGCATTAGACAACTACATAGTAGGAAACAGGGCATTTACTGTAAACATCATATTCTCAGACATTTCAAATCCCACTGCATTCATGGAAAAAAAAAAATTATTTGCCCTTCACTCTGTCTTTTCTGCTCATAAAATGTAACTACCTTATACAGTTATCACAAAACTTCAAGACTAAGAACACAATGACTTTAATATTATTCCCTTTTGAGACATCAAGCCAAACTCTGAATTGCAAAGCATCTAATACCTCTAAAATTCCTCTTAAATACAGTAGCCAAAACTTTCTAAATCTGCTTACTCAGAACGCTACCAAAATGGTTAATCTTGTTTTCTTCTAGAAAGAAATCACCCACAAATTTCAAAACATTCTGGAAAAGGTATTAAGTGTCCAAATGTGAAAAAAACATCACAGAACTGTTGGTTTTTATTTTTCACCATTTCTATACTGAAAGA
>VWZT01014485.1:277144-298645 GCA_013397055.1 Pachycephala philippinensis | reverse complement strand
TTTTTTTTTTTTTTAAGATAACAGACTCAATATTGTTTTTTCCTTCTACTTTCTGTGGCTTAATCCTGGCATCAAAAAATTTCATCCAAAGGATGGCATTCATGCTGCCAACACACATACAGCTTTTGGCAGGCTACAGAGAAGTCACTGCTTCTCACAGAGCAGCTCTGTGCTATATAGAGCCTGATGCCAGTAAAATATTAGCCCAAACTGAAGTCTATTATATAAAATACATGCAAGCATCAGAATCCATACTCTGAAAATTCATTTCTCTTGATGAATAACAAAGTCTTTAAAGGCCTTAGAACTAAAAATAAACTAAAATAAAGTATAGAATTTGTCTCTACATTTCATTCTAAAGTGGAAAAAAACTCTAAATAGTAGAGCAAATTTAAAAAGCACACATGGGAGAGCACAAGCAAAGACACCTTAAAGACCCCAATGCAAGACATTACTCTCACATGCCTTTAAGTAATTACTGCTTTCAAAGCCCTTTGTCTGTCCTTTGACATTGGAAACAGATGAGGAATTGTATCTCAAGCAGAAAAATTGGTTCATATGAAGGATAAAAAGAACAGCACTGAAGGTCTGTACATTAATAGTTTTCACTTATAAATGCATAGTAAGCAACAGAAGTTTTTCAGTTCAGCTCATCTTCTGCAGAGTAACACACTCAGTAGCAGGGTACGGAAACATTAAATGAAACACAGTAAGAGATGCACCGTCCTCTATTTCCCAATTCCTCAAAAGCTGATTCCCTGAAATCCAGTACTTTGACACAGCTGCAAGCTTAACTCATAGCTCAAGCTATTAGACGGACTTTGCTGCTCAGATTTCTATGAGCAGGTATTTTCAGGAACTAATGGACTTGTTCGATCAAACAGATTCATTAACCAACCCTGAGAGAAAATACCCTTTATAGGAACTGTATGCAGCAACTCTTCTGGACTATGAGGACCACAAGCACCCTGAAATATGCATGTACACATATATAAAATACATGGTTATGTACACCCATAGTAATATACCTGGTAATAATGTAGAAGCTGGTCTTAGTGGAATCATGTTTAACACATGAACCAAGTTCTCATGTTGTTTTGTATTACTTCTTGTTCCTATCATTTTTTGTCTAGAAACTGGAGGGAAAAAAGAAAAAAAAACCACACTACCCAGCACATTCTCTTTCTTAAATGAACTCTAATGTTTTAAATTCATACCAGGTTTTTACACACCTGCAAGCTAACTGAATCGGGATCAAACTATTTGGCTCCAAAAGATCTTCTACCCCTACTCTATACTACAAAGTAAAAAAAATTACCATGCAAAAGACACGACTGTGCTCCCCACAAAGAGAAGGCAAAGAGTTATAAACTAGAGCAATAAACGAAAGTTCAAAGCATATGTTCATGGTCACCACAATCGTATTACACATAAAACCAGCCTTCTGCTCATTAGCCATGTAGAACTCTCATCAAGTCAAAACTTTCTTGTGTAAATATCTGTATATTTGCATGCAATATTTGCATGCAATTTTTCTGTGGCATCAAGTGGACTTAAAAGGTCATAACACTTTAGGAGATCATTTTTATGGTTATGGGTTATCTCTTTTTAAAAAGTAGTGAAAAACCATTTTTTTACAGAAGACAACAGTAACAGAACTCATTTTAGTTCATGTAATAATTTGCAACTCTTGTATTCGGCATTTTGCAATGCCAGAACCCAGTCAGAAATATACTTTAATGTATTATCTAGAAGTCTCCGAGAAATAATTCTAAAGGCAAACAGACTAGGAATATTCTGAGCATCTGCCCCTTACTATCTGAAACATAACATGGTACCTTTCAAATAACCTCAAAATCTAGTGCAAATGATTATTTTACATTACTATACTGGCTCTCAAATCCTGCCTGCTAGATACCTCTCCACATAGTACATCTCTGACTGTTAGACAGCCACTGGAATACTGACAGGTCTAAAATACACCTGTGTATTTGCAGGACACCGATTTACCCAGCCAGAGAGGGGGCAAGGAAGAAAGTTCAGGCAAGGCAGCACCCTGGGACTCTTCCCTACCACCTGAGTGCAGGGAACAGGCACAAAGAGCTGTCCCAGCTCTATCTCAGTACTACAGATATGGTAACACTTAACTGAAATCACACATTTTCTTCATCTGTTTAAAGTGTTCAAACAAAAGAACCCGCTAAGAAAAGCTGAGACTTACAGTTCTGGTTCCTTTCAAAAGGATCATTAAATCAGCTTCTGATTACACAGCAACAATAAGGAACTGTTTACAAATCAAAAATGTACCTTTGTTAGCAAGCAAGTCAGGGTGTGGCTGCCTCGAAATTGGCAGGGAACGTGTGTCTGCCAACTATTTCCAGTTCTACTGTGCAGCAGCTTGGGTTTAGGGCAGCATAATGCAACAGGTTAAAACGCATTCAGAGTTCTCATGCCATTGCCACAACTCCAAGGTGTGCCTTTTGGCTCTTCTAGAGCTACTCTTTACTACTCATCTTACTTTGCTTGCCTGTTCAAAGGAAAACATCCATCATTCCTTTACAACACGCTATGTAGTGAAACACCCTGACTTCCATAAGGAGCAGTCCAAGTATTTAGGATTTGCTAAAGAGACAATAAGCACACAGAAACTATTTGATGTAATACATCTGGAAAGTTCTGCAACATACATGGAGGTTTAGGAGAATACTTCGATCTCTCATCGAAGGGTCTTGAAGAAACCAAACCCTCATAGGATGAGAGCAACAAATTAAAACTGATCAACAAATACGAAGTGGGAGACAAGCAGAAGCAGTAAGCTTTTTTAAACGGTGATCAGAAATTAGTAATTAGAAAAGAAGGGAAGCAGATGATGGACTGATAACCTCCCACAAGGATATATGCTTTAACCTATACTTAGAAATATGGAATAAACTGACAGCTATAGAAACTTTCATTAACTTTGTAAAGCTAAAAAGTTTGATATCCAGTCAGAATAATCTTGTCTGAAAGTCACTGTGGATAGCCACAGAAGGTTTGACCAGCAACTGGTTGATTGTGAAATAAAATGTTAGATGAAATCCGTTGCCAATAAATGCAATAAAAGGGAAAAATAACCTCAGGTGATAACAACTGAGATCATTTAGAAGCGAAACTAAAACAAAAATCATCACCCCATACAATCTACCACAGTTCTTTTCTTGACTACTGTTTGTTACTCACATTGTTCAAAAAGACAGAGGGACCAGAAAAAAAGTGACAAACAAATATAGCATGGCTTCCATACAAAAATTATGGGTAATTATGGCCTTGGAGGCATTAAAAAGAGTTAAAATCAGCAACATAAGCAGGAAATAGTTATCCATTGTATATAAAGATTGGTGAAATCTCAGTAAGATAACCAGACTTAGGAATTTAAGAGAAATTTTCTTCCCCACAATACATAATTGTTACCACAGGACAACATTAAAATCAGAATTTTAGTTTGATTCAAGAAGTGAATCCACTGAGTATCAGGCCCTTTTTAATATAACACCTTAAATGTGTCATCTCCAATGCTGGCAGGCCTTAAGCTAGTAGAACACAGTAAAAACTGCTTGTAGTATCTTGTATATGGCTTGTAATAAGTTCTTACAATTTTCCTCTTATATTATTAGAAAAAAATTGGGGGAGGGGGCATGTTACATACACTCTTTGCAGTGTTTAAGGCTTAGATTTACATCCTCAAAACTGATAGATGTAAAACAGCATTGATTAATATGTATCTAAGTCACTCTCAGAAGATGAGAGGAATTGTTGTTCTCTCATTTTTCAGTACACATGTGCAGCATTTCCTGAATGTCATATCAATCCACAGTTTTCTGGACACCATTTGGAGCAGAGGAGAAGGGAGAATGTCACAAGGGTCACAAATGAGTCACCTGAAACTACAGACTAGAAAAGTTGAACAAACTGCTTTGTTAAGGAGCCCCTATAAAACCTGAAACAAATCCCACACACTCCTGTATCATCAGAAGATTTGTAATAGGTGGAAACATGCACATAATGGAAAAAAGAAGTAGTTTTTAAAATAAAGCTTGTGATAAACAGAAGTTAATACTTTTTTCATGCACCAGATTTTCAGTTCAAGGCTCCTATTCAATCCTTGAAAACATCTTATTTGTAAGCACATAGTTTAAGATTATGCAATTGCATTATGGCAGTCCCAAAATATTATGTGCTGAAAGCACTGAAGCATTTACAGACAATGCTTGCCAAATAGTCATTCCATCAAAACCACGACTCAACCACTACTTCAGCTAAACTTGTTTGAACCAGACTGAAATACAGATGTAAAGTATGTTCATACTAAATTGCAAAACAAATTCCAGGAAAACAAAAATAACACACCTGTTGGAATACAGAAGCAATCTGCCATATAGAGAGCTGGCAGTGACACCCTGTAATATAGATTTGAAAGAGGAGAGGAGAAAAAAAAACAGTTTACAAAATGTATGTTTCATAACAGGAACACACACAGAAAATTCATAAACACCTCAGATCACTGACATCATATAGGTGGGAACTACACTGAGAAATTAAAGGAGTGACCCATTCCCAACAGGAGGGTAAAAAAAGATAAAAGGAAACCAAGGGAACTGTCACCTATAGATTTCAAGCACAGTCTAAAACATAACTGGATTATTCTCATCCAACAGCTGTGTATTGTGTAAAGAAAGAGACTTTGTCTCATCCCAGTTTCTGGTGTCCAAAACAACCCACAACAGTCTCAATTAACATCCTCATTGCAGAAGGATATAAAATCAAAAGAAATACAAAAGAATCGTTGTGGCTGTGAATTCTCTCAGAATGAGACAGTAGCTGCACTATACTTGCAAAGTTGAATTTGTTACAACCTGTGTTCTTCTTGGTTTACAGATAAAAGTGATACCAGCTCTTTAAAAATGTATTTCCTAGCTTTGCTGGCCTTCAGAGAAGGCAACATAAAAGCACCAGAAAACACCTAATGTTACCACACTACTTTTAGGCTGTGACTTCATGAGCAAATCTTTTGGTGCAGCTTATTGCCCTTCTAATGTCTTCACAATTTTATGTACGAGGTGGAGGAGGACTGAGACAACAACATGACCCCATGACCTGTGTAGCAGTGACATTACACGGGAGGGGGGCCCTGAAGCAAAGTCTATCAGTAAAAGAAGCCAGTCATCATGCAGCTCCAAGATACACAAGGCACCCTAGCTCATCATTAAGTATATGAGGTTATATTGCAAGGCCCTTTCCTAGGCTGGCAAACAAAGTTTTTAGAGACATCTCTCAATAGCAGAACTTCAAAGGAGAGTGAAGGAAATCCTGGCCCCTCCAAAACCTGCACTTAAGCACATTTCAGTTTTAGGTGCTTTTATAAGCGTAGAGCTTTCAAATTAAAAATTAAAAAACACCAAAACCAGTGAAACAAAAGCTCCCTGCTCTTCTTCTTAACCACCACCTGTCTGAACCACACAGGTCTCCTTTGGGCATGTAAAAATGGCTCACTAACATTCAGAAAAGAGGACCACTGGGCACGCAATAGGTTAACAAGTGCTAACTCTGTATAATTTAGCTCAGGTAGCAATTATGTAAGAAATTTTGAAAATTCACAAAACACCCTTCTATCAAAAACTGCTCAAACTGCAGTTAAAGACAAAGTCTAAACCATTCTTGGGAAAAATAACTGAACTCATTACACTGAAGAGCCTTCCTAAGTGCTCCTCAAAAGATAATACTAACGAAAAAAAGTATTATAAACATCTTCAATAATTTTCTAACCTTCAAGGAACAAACAGGACCTCAACTATTGTTAGCTTATCTGTAACACTACAGTATGTTTACACCACCTTTGCTCTTTCCTCAGCTGCCTTTAAGAAATGTGGGAAAAAAACCCAACTATGTGCGCCCAGGTAAATTCCCCTTATTCCACTTGTCGTAAGCACAGACACTCTTCACATTTAAAAAGAAAAACTGAGACAAATCTATGTTAGCATAGCACTGCAGAAATTACATTTTCTTTGGTAGAAATATGAGAACTTCAAAGTATAGAGCCACTGTACTAAGTCAATTTTGCCCCAGGATGATTCTTTCTGTCCATCCAAATCCCTCTAACTTCCTACAACATTTTTTAAAAAGTCATTCTACTTCCATTAACAATTAGAACAAAAGGTCAGAAACTGTTACAATGAATAGTCTATGCAGCTAAAGAAGTCAAGAGAAATTAACACAGGAAAATCCAGATATGGTTAACTACACACTGTGGAACAGACCTTCAAAAGAAACAGAAGGTTTCTTTCTCAGCCCACTTCTGTTCAATCTTCTTCACAATGTGAGCTTTCTACTGCATGCCAAAAAATTATCAGGCAAAACTTTAATATCTGACAAGACAAAAAGTTTTTTAAATTCAAACTAAATACATTTTAGCATATTTCAAACCTAAAGCAACTCCCTGAAGTTATTCCTGAGTAACAGTCATGACCTCAATATATTAAGCCTCATTTAAAAACTGCTTCCTCCAAGCTCCATTGTCAACATGGCACTTCAGTTCTTTTGTTACACTTCAAAATACACAGGTGCCAAAAATTCACCTCCTTTCCCTCAACAGTGTTCTGCCACCATATATCTGTATTCTGGAAAGCACTTCATGTCTGCCATTTTCCAGATTTAACTACTCTAAATGATAATATTTTGCCTTATAATGAAAGGGGACAGACTGAATTTGACTGCTGTCTTTATCCTTCATAACTTCCTCTGTTTTTACCACTTATGTAGCAGGAAGTGACATGTTCTGCATTACAGTAGCCAGATACCCACAAGGGGTTTATGCAAAATAAGCGAATTCTTACCCTGCTCATCAATTCCTTTAGATAGCTGTGGGTTCACAAAAATCTTCAGTTTTTTATTCCTGTCAGAAGCAACATCCGCTCAAGTCCAAAGAATAGTTTTCATCTAAAATATATCAATAGTAGAAGATTTGATTTAATGGCAACAGCATCATGAGAGAGATACACACCAAAAAACCCGTTTTACCCCTAAAATACGCATTCTAAACTCTTTCTCTTCTTTTGTAAAAACCTTAACAAGCGAAATTTTAGTTACAGTTGCAGCCATATAAGCAATTCACAGAGCAAACTGATAAAATGAGTAAGACTACGTGGCAAGTTCAATTATGGATGCACCACACGCCTCCATCATGCTTTAGGTACACAAAAATAATCAATTTGTGCAATTTGTTCAAAACACAGAAAGCCCTTTTGGCAAGATCACCCTTCAGCTGAACCAACAGTCTGAACACTTCCCTGCTGCAAACATCACCCATTCCCTTCACACAGTAACAGCAGTACCTCAAACAGGCACAGGAGTTACACAGCCCTGCTACAGGAACAGACACATTAAGATGGTTCAGGAATTTGCCAGATCCATATGTTTATTAGAAGACATAACCAGTGGGGTTTTGCTCGGTGGTGATTTTTTTCCCTAATTAACCTTCCTCTGATACTTAAGGTGACCTTTACCAAAGTCTCTCAGCAGGGTACAGCAGTAGCCTTGGCTGTATAGAGCTACTTCAAGTTTTGTAACCCAGTTCTCAATCTACTTCTTGCTTTACACACAGCCAGAGCTGCAAATCAGTAAACTCCAAAAATGAAATATTTATGTCCCACCAAGTGCATACATCAAGAAGATTCTTACATACACCTTCAATGAAAGCCATTCTTACCACAATAAGGCACAAAAAATGAAAACATGAATAACATTTGTTATTAGCCTCAATATAAAAACATGGAAACCTGATTATACCTTGAACACGTATTCTAGTATCGGTTTTTACTTCTTTTTGCAGGCTGGAGTTAAGGGTTGCCTTTCAGGAGACATGGTGTTCAGTAGGGTCACACTAAAAAGCAGCATGCCAAATCAGCACCATTTTTTCCTAGTAAAGACTCTCAACCAGAATACAACCTGGTACAGGTTGAACAGCAGCACACCCCTCCTGCCCATCTCTCCTCTTCCAGTGGTCATTAGCCAGTTGTTCAGCTAATTACTGTTTGATCTACTACTTAGTGTTGCTGCAATTATGCAAAGTGGAGTTTAGCTTTTAAGAACAGTCTCCATTTTATCTACTAAAACACATGAAAACAAAGACTAATCAAGCAAGTACTCTATCATTTATTCTCCCACCAGTGAAAAGGAACGGCTTCTCAAAAAGATGAAGCTCATTAATTGAAGCAATTCTTAGACAATTTTTCAAAAGCATCAGCTGAGGCGGAAAATTAATAAATAAAAAAAAAAAATTAAAAATCAGCAATGCTGACTACCTGCCCACTGAGCGTTCAGTTGCCTTTGCAGAAAAGTATTCATGCCCCACCAGTGCCTCCCACTCCTCAATGCTACACGAATTCTTCTATTTGCTCAAGTAAATTTAGATCAGTCTGATGAAGTCACAAGCAACCAAGAACACAAATTTATGAACAAGTGTAGGAAACCTGAAACACAGGCATCCCTCACAGTTTCATGCGTGATGCAGGGGGAAGGCATTCAGTACAACCCAAGCTAGGGCAATATTTTTTGTGAAGGTGTTTCATCACCTGGGAGCCCTTCTTCTCCAGGCTCTCCCTGACAGAGCACTGCACATGATGTCAGAGGAAGATGTGCTGGATCTTCCACAAGCACATGGGCATGGGAAGAGCAGCACCACCACTCTGTGTGATTGCTAAGATAGAAAAGGCATTTTACCAGGCATTTCTCTTTTTTTTTCCTGTCAGATTTTTGGGAAAGAGGGTGGTGTTTTGCAAGGCATTTTTTAAAGGCAAGGAAATCAAAAACTAAAATAAATTTACATGTACTAGATTATTTCTTTGATTTCACCAGTTGGTAAGACAGGGACTAAAAGAAACAGGACTGCATTCACCTTGGCCACAGCTGCTTTAAAGCAGGTTCAGTTTCCATAATTAAACTCCCATTTGGTATATACTGAAAGCCAAGTACAGCCAGCAAGGTCTTCAGAGTCAACCTTCTTAGCAAAAGCAAAAATGAGCCATTAACTCTCATATTTCAGACAAGACGCATTCTAAATATTTATCTGGTGTAGAACACTGTCTTAAAAGACAACAATAACAGAAAGCAGTTTTAGAATAATTCCTACACACAGGCAAACCTCCCTCTCCAACTACAGAGTGCCTTAGGCTACAAACCAAAATACTTCTAGCCATATTTCTGCCACTGAAAGCACACACTTTTTAATGGAGAAAAAAGCTTAATCATGCACTTTATGGGAAAGAAAGAAAAATTAATTCAAGTTTACTACACCCGAATTTTCTTCAGCTTATCCATCCTACAAGTAATTCCACATACAGAACAGTTCACACATAAAGGCAACTCAAGTCTGAAGTAACAATAATTTTATTTCCCTTCCTCTTTTCATTCCCAGTTCCTCAGCATTTCTATTTCAAGATTTGTATTTCGAGGACACCAGACAGACTTTCACCCAGAAACAATACTGTCTCTATAGCTTCCCTACAATAATCCCCCTATAAGCCACCTTTATTTCACTCAAGTTAAGGCAGAGACTCCCCACCCTAAAATACAGCCTTGCTTTCTCCTGAAGCATTCATGAATTACACATGTAGATTGAAAGGTAAGCTCCTACAAGCCTGGTAAGGTTTAGCTGACCTACATCTACTACAAACAATATTTCAACAGTAAGGTTGAAAAAGTTGATAACCATGAACACTGTGGATTTTTTTAAAAGTTGTTCTACAAAGAACAAGCTGCAGTTAAGAAAGTCCATGCCTGTGACTACAGAAGGCAAGTTGCAGGTAAATTATGAAGTAAGTTCATCCTGTACAAGCGATTAAAAATATTAAACCTTCCTCGTGGAAATAAAATAAACTCTAAGAGGTAGAAAACTCGAGTTAGTTGAATCTCCATGTGACAACCACATAATTTCATGGCAGATTAAATGAATCATTTAAATAATCCAAGAAGCACAAAGTCATTCAAATAGGCACTGTTTACATTTTTATCTCATCTGTGTCCACTGATCAAATTAACAGAAAAAAGTAACATTGGCAAGATAACAAGAGTGTCTCAATTAGATATAATTATGCCTGATAAATCTTTTCCCATGAGGTGTAAGGCAAGACAGCTGTGACAAGCACAGGCTGCAAACTGATTTGTCCTTATGTCTTGAAACACTATGTGCTATCTTATAAATGAAGCAAGTGATCCAACCTGCTGAGAACCCACGGCACAAGAGCTGCAGCTGCCAGAAAATAACATTGTGCAGGTCCCAGCAAGTTTTAGCTAGTCTTCGGCAAAAAGCAAAGTTATATGACTAAAAGTATTACCACAGGAGAGGTCTGAACCTAAACCAGGAATCCAGTTTCTGGATGACCTGGACTCTGCACCAAGAGAGCTCTATGGCAGCTTGCTCCTGCTCTGGCATCACCATGCAGCCTGTTAGACATCACAAGCAATATGATAAAAGATACAAGTAGCAAGGGCAAAGCATCTTTTTTCACTGGGCCATGTGAAAGACTGATTTGCATCAGACAAAAATATCTTTACTTTCTTTTCTCTGTTCCCTGCCACTATTTCATTTCCTTACTCAGTGTTTCTGAGAATGCCCACTTTCATTTTTCTCCCATAAGCATTTATTCTGGCATGACTTTTACACAGTAAAATATGATGCAAAGCGCATCCCTGCATGCAGATCACACAAACAGTAATTTATGAACAGGCAGCTGACCCCAAGAATAAAGAGGGCAGAAAACTACTTTTTCACTCAAAGTCAGACAACCATCACAGTTTGCTTGATGCCTAGCTTGAAGAAATGCAACATAACATTCCACACAAGGCAAAATTAAGTAAAATGATGTGCAACTACCAGTTCAATTTAGACAGAAAAAAGCTTCAAAGAGCAGAGAAATATATTGATTAAATCTGCAGCTGCATGAAACAAGTTGGCTACAAATTAGAAAGTCTACTTCAAGCTAAACAATGTAAATAACCCTTTCTAAAAACAGTAATATAGTAAAAAGTTATTGAATCTAAGGTTCCTCATGCACCTAAGAATAAAAATAGACATTTCTAAAAATGCACAATCTCAAGCTCTAGATAAGAGCAAGTTAAAAATATCTGCCTTGAAGTGTTTGTTGGTGCTCTGTCTAAACCTACTAAGTGACACTGACTTTTACGCAGCACTAGTGAGATCTCAGCTAAATGAGAATGCCTGGTTTTACCCTGCCCAGTGTAACAAAGACAGGCTAAAGAAAGTTCAGCAGAGACCACCAAGCATTTTGGAGGCTGAAGTACATGAGGAACAAGGACAGGCTGAGATACCTGCGCTTGTTACTCTGGAGAAGACCTGGGGGATCATCTTGCTTTCTCCACCTACATAAAGGGAGATTACAGCAAAGACTAATCTAAAGTCACTATCACTGTACACCAAAATGCTGTTCAAACTTTCAGTGGTGCAGGTTGCAGCAGATGACCTCCAGAGGTTCCTTCTGGCCTACGTAAGTCTACAAATCTGAGAATACCCATGAAAGTTTCCATCCCAGTTTCTGAGGCTGCTTTCCAATTACTCAAACTAATGACTTACTATAGTACAACAGGGAGAAACATGTACAAAATAATAGGTTCGTGTGGAAGTGAGGTTTCCAAAACCACCTGCACAGCATCATGTTTAATATAGAACAACCATCACCTAAAAGTAAGTAGCAAATTTTGCTGTAATTCCGAGCTGTGCTTTTAGCAACCACTGCAAGTGTGGAAAATAAAGGAATGAACAAGGCATGCAAAATAGCAGTTTCCCTGAAGTACAGTTCAGGCTATGGTACCAAGCTTTTCTGGAGGTACAGAAATTAAGTACTAAACTGTCTTCTATGCATTTTTCCCCATTTTCATACAAAAAAAAAGATGCTGCATTCCCAGAAAATAGAAAAACAGACCTCTAGCAGACTGACTTACAGGTATGCATCAAAACTAACTCTTTAACAGCAAGTTTCACATCTAAAGCGTGTGCCAACCTTCCATAGAAGGACTGGAGAGTTCTGTGCATACCTGCAGAAGAACTATGGCACCTGCTTCTACAAGGCACCAAAACAGCAATTATACAGATAATGTTCTTTGAAAGCTTTTCAGAAAGCCTAACACATCAGGTAAGAGTTGTATCTAACCAGTGGAATGGAAACTGAGTTTCTCACGCTGTTCCTCATCTAACAGAGAGGCCCAGTGAGTAGCTCTAGCTTGCAGTTTCTATGTAGCTCACAGACAAAGAGCAGAAATCAAACAATGAAACAAATTCTGAATAGTATCCAGGAAAATCTTTTCCCTTGACTCCTGACAGGCACTGCAACATGTCAATCAGAAACATCCTGTAAACATCAAAAAAATTTACTTTAAGGGCAACTGAGCACTAAAACAAGTTGCACAGCAACTATGGAGTTTCTATTCTCAGACACGTTCAAAATTTAACCAGACACCCCCAGCAACAGCTTTAGCTGACCCTGCTTTGAGCAGCAGAGTCGGACTAGAGGAGCTCCAGAGATCCCTGCCCACTAAGAACACAGAACCATTGAAGTATCTGCATCTGCAGGGTCAGTGAAAGTCAGCCTCCATAAAAACAGGAGGGTCTCTACAGAAACATCCCTCTCCACAACCTGAGCTATAATTGCATAGTAATTTACATGTTTTGTTTGATGCCTCTAGACATGATGATACCATAAGTTACTGAAATTCAATAATCAGGGCAAGGAAAGACTCCTCCATTGCAGGATGTGTAAACAGAAGACACTTCCGTCTTGTGGCACATGAAACACTGAAATTAATAGAAATACCCCTTCCTCTTTCTAAACATTGCTGATAAATGCCACTTGCGGGGGGGAGGGGGCGGAATTAAAAAATAAAAACATTTAAGTGTAATCTCTACTAAAATAATTAGAATTTCTTTAAATCTGCCATAGTTCAAAATAAAAATAAATCACCTTAGGCCATGCCCTTAAATATTTTGTCAAAAACCTCCCAACGTTATCACAGCTGAATCTCTTCACCCTGTGCTTCTGGACACCATAGATTCAGACATATTCTGTAGCACCCATGACACTACTTATGAACCTCAGCACCTCCTATTCTGTAGAAAATTGACCTCAGATCCTATGTGAATTTTTTTTAGTTTTTAAAAAATATGCTTAATCACAAGGCTAGAAGAGTATGTTTTTCCCTTTTGCAAAAGAAAGGTCAAAAGACTTTAAAAGAGCCCAATTCATGTCTTGAAACATAAATAGCAGCTCCTAATAGAATCAGGTCAAATAGTGAGAACTTGGAACATGTAAATGTCTTCAAGGAGATTCAATTTCCAAGCAATGTCTAATAAGACAGATCCAAATAGAACATTTATGATCCCATCAAAATCTTTTCCTCTAATGGCCCCTTCTTTTCTTTAGCATTCTCCAGATAAAAAGATTTGTGGTTTCATATCTATTAAAAAGATTAAAGAGAATTCAAGAAAGAATCTGCTTCACTAAGACTGAATTATTTTTTCCCTTTTACAAAATTAGAAATAGGCTTTGGGTTTGGCGTAACACTAAGAATGGATGATGAACAAAAAGATAAATACAATGAAGATCAGTTTACGACGTCTGAAAGCATCCATTCGTAACTTTAGACAACAGTGGTTACACAATGCATGCAAAGACCAACCCTTCTATAACCATTCAAACACTGAATAAAATCAGTTATTTGTTAGGTACAAAAGAAGTTGAAAGTACACTTTCTCAAATATTTGTAGAGATAAAGTTGTCAGGAAGTTGCAGGAGATGAAATACTGGTTTCACAAGCATTTACAGCAAATCTCTGCACTATCACATCCATGATAAATTTGATCCAAATGAGATTCAGGCACACACTCAAATTTTATCAAGTGTGGCAGAATATGATACCGAATTGGTATCAGTGGTAGGAAAGTGCATTATATCTAATTCACTATAAAATCATAGTGGTCTAAATAATTAATGTGTAACACAAATAAGTCATGCTGCTATCCGGTAAGTATTTTGATTTTGATTTAATTAAAGCCAACAGAATAATTTATGAGACTGACACTTCACATACGACCACTGTACTTTTGACCCAGTACTGGGAATCCTAAAGTCCTGCTTGTAGCATCACTGAACCAGTGTTCTAACTTTGTAACCTTAAATTTGAATATATATTATGGCATGCTCTTCACACCAACTTACATGGCCTTCTGTGCTATTGCTCTTTCCTCCTTTTACTAAGAAAAAACTAAATGCATTGTGTGGTGCAGCACTTTTTCAGCCCAGTGTTGATTGATGCTGAATGGCTGAAAAAGGGTCAGGCTGACAGATACTGTCACCTAAACTGCAACACCGCCATGGCAGCCCCAAGAAGAAGTTATCCTAGAAGATCTGTGAATCATTATCATCTAGTATTAGGCCACGCAAATAGTCAGTGCAGGTGAAAAACAAGTATTCTCCTCAACTCCTGAAGGAAAGAAGGATCAAAGATCTCTAATCTCAGGAGCAACAAAATGGAAAGGAAGCAAGAGCTCACTGAGCCCAGACTGCACATCATATGGCAGCTGCTGAGCTACGGGAGGCAGAAAGAGTCCGGCCCTGCTGCTGCTCCACACGGTGCCACTGTCCCAGACAACCAAAGTCAACACGCAGCTTATTCAAAGATCTCCCCTTCCAACATGGATATAAACACTTACATTGCAACGTGAGATTTCTCCTGTTGTAGAGATGCCAAACTATCTTCTAGTCAATCTTGAGCTGAAAAATAAGTCATTACAAATTCTGCTTTACCTGCAGCCTTACTGTCCTACGAGCAAAAGCATTGCAAGTGCAGAAGAGTCAATCTTCTCTCAAAGTCAGGATGCCCTTTCTGGACGTTGTCTCATAGCACTTGTCCAGTGAGACCCAAAACAACTAGCCTCTGCACGCTCTGTCTAGGTACAACTCAAACAGAACAGAAAAAAAATTGAAGGGAAAAAATGCTTAAGTTTTGATCAGACAAGTAAAAGCAAGAACAAAACCATCTTTCACACTCATCACTCCACCTCTTTTCAACCAAGCCTTACAACGCACTTGCCAGTAAGCACAGGCACTCAGAAGGAAGCCAGAAGTGTTTGGTGAGAGTGAATTGGGAGGACAGTGGAAAGGCAGGATCCCATTTGTGTTTGTCCTCCTCTGATGTTGGCAGAATTTTGCAGAGTGAGCCTTAAAACACTTAATACATCACAGTAGCACAATTAAAAGATTCTTCCTGAAGAAAGGTAGTATGAAAAAGTTTCTGGTAACCAGTATTTCAATTTTCAACAGTAACACTGGGGGGTGATATTTCAAAATACTCCAAGGGGGAAGAAGGTATTTCCCTGATACAAAGTGATTTCCTCTACCAAAAAAACCACAAAAGCTGCTCACACAACAGTAGTGCTAACCATACTGGCGGCGGGGAGAAAGAAAAAGATCTCATAAGACATTCAGCTACAGAAACTACTGAGCAACCTAGACACAGATACCACTACAGGCTCCCACTACATTTTATCTTCTGCACGTTTTCCAGAAGGAAGACTTGACAGAAATCTATACAGAACAAGCAATTACGTGAACTAACAAGGTCTTGGTACCTTCAAATCTCTCTCAGATTTGATATATAAAAAAACATACAGTCCAGATGAAGTTCCTCCCGTGAAATTGTATTCATCACACAGCTTCTCTGGCAGCTTACAACATCCTTGTGTGTGCTACAGCTCTCAGCACTGCTGGGACTCAATCTCACCCACTCATTAGTCTGCTTTTACAAGACTTGTTGGGCACTTTTAGACATAGAAGGGGCTAAACCAAAACCCAGCCAGTTCAAAATATTTAGGAGGTTGGGGAGGAGAGAGAAGTGTTAAGGAAAAAAGCAAACTGGAAGGAACACAGAGCATAACCACCCCAGCTGGCTTCCATAGTAAACCAAAAACTCTGAGGACAACCTTGCCTCAAAGCTGTTATCAGAAATGCAGGATACAGCAACTGCAATCCCAGCAGTGACTGCCGTGCAGCACAGACACCCGAACTAGTGCTGAGCTGAAGAACACTACCCATGCATTTGCTAGAACCAGACAAAGACTAAAATGGAAAAGCTGCAAGTGACAATGCGAGGCATGCTGGCTGACTCTCACAGGGTGCAGTGTCAGCAAAGACATTCTCTGAAGTACAGCCAGGCAGTACTTCACACATAACTTTTGAACACAATTCTTTCTGAAGATTTCTTGAGAGCCTACTCCAGATATTAATCCAGATATAAAGGAATACTTTCAAATACTTTTTAATGGCCTTAGATTTGACAATTTCTATGCATTTTCATGCATTCTGTTTGATTCCTTCTGCAGTTTCATAGACCTTCTCATTCTCTATTGCTACAGGTCAAGATGCACAAGAGCTCACTAAAACAGAGAGATCTAGCAGGCAATTAAAATCCAAGGCAATCTATTCCAGTATTACTCTAATTTGTAGCACGCCAGGTACTAAGCTGGTACCATTGATCTTCTGACCTTTGAGCTAAAACTGCTGGACTAATGCCAGAACCAGAAAGGTGAGAGCCACGTTAGCCCAACACTGTCCCTAAGTTTGAAGAGGAAGGCTGATTAGCTCACATGCAATGCTGTGCCACTGCTATTAAATACTATACACATGCAACTACAAACTCAGCAGAGCATTACACTGTGCCATGTAGGCACTGAGAGCTAAAGCTATAATAATAAATAAAATAAGTCCAGGGCACAGGTCTGAGCGCTAATCCATAGCTGTCATGGTTTTGTTGAAGCTTACTAAGGGGCCACTGATGTACATGAGATCCCATGAGGCCAGGGACTGCTCCCAATAAACAGCAGGAGTTTGAGCTGAGCAGAGCCACTCTTGGGAGCAAAAAGCAGGCTGCAGACAAGTGCAGATGTAGTCCCTGCCTTCCTCTGAGCTGGCTCAGGAGTCTCCAGCACAGCTTTACAGCTAGTTATAAATAAATTTGTCCATAGTCGGATGAAATCTAAAGCCCAAGGCAGCTTCTGCTCTGAACGCTACCACAGATTTCTCACGTGTGTGTTAAAACAACTTTCTCAAGGGCACCTGCATTTCCTTACTTCACAAAGTCAATGAAGTAAACTAATGAATGAATACAAGGCACTGACATTACAGTAATGTCACATCAAAATACAATCTCATTAGTACCCATAACCATAAATAAATAGAGTGCACACAATGCAGAGTAGCACAACTATCATGCAACTATGCTGCACCACATTAGTTATCTAGATGATTCTGTATTTTGCCTAAGATGTCTAATCAGGGCTTTGGCCCTTTCCAGTCCATTAAAGTACAGACACAAGTACAAAATACTTTTCTATTGTCAATATTGTAATTATCATGCTTGATTCATTTCCCCTTTTTTTTTTTTAATCAAGACAGGTAGAATAGTTTAAAACTAAGTGAGGAGGACAAATGAGATATAAGGAAATCAAACTTCATCCCAAAAGTAATTGTTTCTGCCACTAGTAGAAACCATTTACAGATCCTTCCCCACACAAACACCTTCTTTCCTAGATGCAAAAAAGGAGCAGGTCAGATGATATTAACCTTACCAGAGGCAAGAGCCTGCTCCTCACATGTAGTCATGAGATGGGACAAGTCTTTGTGTTCACAAGACAAGCTAAGGCCCTGGGAAGCAATTGTGCTCAAAGCTGTATGTTGTTATTAAAACAGTCCTTCCCCTTGCACCAAGTCTCTGAGCATCCAGTGTCTCCGAAGAGGTGACTGAGACCAGATGATGCATTCCCAAAGGACAGCTACATGCTGTAAGCCCTTCTCAATTATCTTTCTTGTGGGGCAGTCGAGCAACTTTTCAGTACAACCATTCAGTGAGATAATGACAATAGCTCAATTTCACAAGTAGTTTCATTAACACTGCATATGTTCATCTTAATGACGTTCAGCACTAATTAACATCGTTATAAACTGAACAGCAGTGGCACTTCAACAGTATCCTAAGCCTTTGGTTCAAAATTTTGAGCATGGGGATAATAAAACACACTGACTTGCAACCCAGGGTGCCAGTATTCAAGCACCTAACCTGCAATGTATTTCAAGAGCTTTTGGCATCTCAGCTAAGTACTAAGGTGATAACAAAGAGGGGTTACAGCAAACAAGACAGCTACTGCTGTTAATGTTTTTATGCCAACAGAACAGTCACTCAGCCCTAGCAGCAGATTCAAAACAAAAAAAAAAAACACAAAAACCACCCACTACCTTTAGAAAGAATTTTTCTACCTTACAAAATACCTTTGAACATCTGACACAAAGAGGTTTTTGTACGTCCTTCATCGACAATAGGAAAATATTGTAATGCAGAAACCAACCACTATTTAGGGGTATTTTGCATTATACTACATACACCATTACTTCATTTTCAAAAGTACTATTAAACACTAACATTAAATTACTTTACTTGCAAGCACATAACACCCATATACTGCTGCAGAGCTGAGTTTTTATTGCAACCTGTAAAATGCCACTGAAACAGAGAACACTGTTTCAGAAGTCCTCTTCTTTCCCCATGTAAAAATGTGAACATGAAAAACCACACAAGCAGGTACAATATTTATACAATCCTCATGTAACTTCTCTGTTACAAGGAATAAAGTTCTAATTTGTAGCTAAGTTTCAAAAAAGCATTAATTTAGCTCTGTTTTCTGACAATACTTGGAAAAAAAAAAGCTAAGCATTCTGGAGGAAAGCAAGATCCAAACTTAAGAAACTAGTCAGAATTTTAAGTATTTAGCTCCATTTTTATCGAGTTGTGCTGATTCTTCTCCCACCTCCCTTCAAATGGATCTTCAACTTTTCTCTCACCTTTAAAGCTAGAAAACGAGACATCTCTGGACCCCTCTTTTGTAAATTGTAACACTTAGGGAAAAGAGGCAGAGAAGAAGAGAGACACAGAAACAGATACAGTTCACTTGTTCATATAGTTTTAGCTAGGATATTTAAACACAGCACTAGCCATGCTAACTCTGGATGTTTCTGGAATGCTTTTATCCTCTCCAGTTGTTCACAACACTACCTTCCAACATGTTCCAAACAACTAAGTGATCAAAGCATTACTTGATTTTAAATCTGTCTACTAGCTCTCTGTTTCACCAATTACTTCTTCAAGTTTGACCCTTGTTAATTCTAATTACTTTTTCCTATTACCCATAGGTGAAAGATTAAATGAGGATTTTATCTAAGAATTCCTTCAACTGCTCCTTAATTTTTGTACTTGTATCAGTTTGTGAGGTCTGTCTATTTAGCCCTAAGTCACTTTTAGCCCTGCTTCAAGAACATAAAGACACCTGTCACCTACAGTTAGACTGCACCATACTTGGGAATATTTGATGACTACTACCAATTGCTTTGTGGGTTTTTTGAAGCGAAGTGCAGGTTTGCAAAAATAAGGAACAGTTAAGCTCTCTTCCCTCACCCAGCACTTCAGACATTTTCTATCTCTGGGCACCCTGTGTTTCTACGAGAGGCAATGTCTACCTTGCCTATAATTATTTTTCATGTAGCCAGCTCTACACAGCTGCAATTAAATGAATTAAAATGACTGCTTCCCCCTGCCCCTACTTTCAGAACTGATGCATTATGTCTCAGTTAAAAAGCACATTCACAATATGTGTCCTCTAGCCTTTGGCAGGCATAAAGTTGTTGGCAGTTTGAGGCACGTCATTATTACACTTAACAAATAAAAAGATACTTCAACAATGCAAGAATGGAAAACCTCAATTCAGTTGCTCAGGTATGTAAAGTACCAACCTATATACTAAAAAATTATATTATATGATGTCAACAATCAGTAGATAATGACTAACTTCTGTTAAAATAACAATGATGAGCACCCTTCGCAACATTTAATTACTGCTTATTATCACACCTTGGTTTTACAGGAGATGTACGTTAAATTACCAACAAATTTGAAAGTCTTTACTGCATCAACACTACATATACAAGTGATTAAATCTAGAATACACAGTACACTGTTGCATGTTCACACCCAATTCCAATACTGTTGTTTGGAGACAGAATAATCTCTCTCTGTTCTCAAATGTTATCTAGCACATTAATTAACTTTAAAAAATTTCCAGTTGAAAATAAAAGTACAATAGTACAGGATTAAAATAAAGTCCTGACGATTTTAGCACATGACAAAAAAACCTATAAAGCTCTGCAGATCTTCTGGCTTTAACTAGATAGGGAAGCAATTGAATAATATGGCAAGAATTAACTTAAGGCTCTCAAATTATTCCACAGTGCATACCCCACAGCTCAAACAGCAGAGCGGAAGCGTCTGTGGCAGGTGTTTCTGCAGAGTACCACAACCACTCATGTCACTGTGCAGGCAAGTCCTAAAAACCCACAGAACTTAATTTAAAAAAAAGAGCCTTTTCAATTTGAAACGGATGGCATGTTTTAAGATGATATTAGCATTTTCCTTTCGTTTATATTAACAGAGGCATCCTAGCAAAGATTCTCCTACCGTCTCTGTATGGCAATGCAATAAACAGTACCAGATTTGGAAATTCCCAGAGCTATGTCAAGTACGAGTCAATGTAAGACAATGCAGAAGTCACGGCGGGGGAGGGGGGGTTAAACAAAACTAGAACTGACTTTCTGTCAATACTTCCTTCTTCAGAGACTGCAAAAGAAGGGCAAAAGAAGGGAAAGAGACAAGGAAAAAAAAAACCATCCAAGGAAAGAATAAACTATGTTAATAACTTTTACATAAGCATCTCCTTTTTTCCTCACTTCTAAATGTTTTCTTTAGCAAAAGCTGTGGGAAAGCATCATGTTTCACTCTTTCTTCCAGCTGCTGTATAATCAATACAGTGCAGTCTATTGAACTATTTTATTCTGATTCATACAAGCTGTTAAATACATTTGGAAAGTAGATAATCAGTGCCAGTACCACGTCATTCATGAAGATATGTTTATTTTCAAAGCACGAAAATGCTAAACCATAACTTTCTTCTGCACAATTATGCAGTTCTTCTGTATGGACTGAAAGCACAAAATCCTATTTCAGCCCTTCCAATTTGAAAAGAAAAATACTCATATAAATCTCAACTGCATCCAGCAGAAGAAGGGAGGGGCCTCCAGGATTTATTTGTTGAGGTCTAGTATTGTCTTCTATTTGACATATGCAAAAATATTCCAAAAATAGTATCAGACATTTTAGCTTTTAAAAATATAAAAAAAATTAGATTGGTAATTCCAAAAGTGAGGAGAGAAGCCTTGTCCACAAAAGCAAAAAGAGATCTTTAAACAGTTCAGAGATAAGAACTGTAATGACTTTTATATAGCACTAACACGTTTAAGCCTGCAGTCTGAGTTTCATCACCCATTGTCTTCTTTAATTTTTAAACACGCAGACAAAGTT